>LR812524.1:1202038-1212038 GCA_903798195.1 Danio kyathit | reverse complement strand
AGCAGCAGAATAAAGCTCTGTTATCATGGCTTCACAGCACTAAAAGAAGAGAAAAAAGCTCTCAAAACAGCCATCAGAGGGAAAAACACAGCGCTCAAACTAACAAATCAGTCCAGAGAGAGAGAGAGAGAGAGAGAGAGAGAGAGAGAGAGAGAGAGAGAGAGAGAGAGAGAGAGAGACTTTGACACACACTTTATTAAAACATCTAAAAACAAGGCTTACAAACCACCTCACAGCTCACACAAAGTCACACTGAACAATGTTCAGGAGACAAAAAAATAAAATAAATAAATAAATAATAACAATAATAATAATAATAATAATAATAATCATAACTGATTATAATAAGCTATAAACAATAACAATTAATGATTACCCCTAAACAGTTAATCACTTATCACCAATTAAATATTATTTTCCCATCCTCACAAAGTGACAATAAAGCCCCATTAACACACCATTTGAACTCAAACTCAAGTAAATTATTTGTCATTTGGAAGAATCTGTGTTCCACTCTTATTCTGGATTCCACTAAGGCTAAGAAAAGCTGAAGAAGATTTACGTTTCGCCCTTCAGCAGCTAGTCTACATGATTTCCAGATGGCTAATTTAGCTTGTCCAATTATGAAATTTGCTACAGTACACTTCTGTCTGTGCACTCTTGAGTATTTACACCCAAAGACAAAGAGTGTTTTGGTAAAAACAAAACCCAAGTTTATTAGTACACCTTTTAACAAAGTAAATAATGGATCCAATCTGAAACACTCAGTGAAAGCATGAACAACAGATTCTGGCAAAGAACAGAATATGCACGATGAAGAAACGTTTGGGTTAAATTTAGAAATATGAGAATTGGTGGGCAATGCACAATGTAATAGCCTCCACTGTAAATCTCCAGATCGTTTTGGCAGAGGACCTTTGTAAAAAAGCCTCCAAGAGGGAGAAAGTTCAACAGGAACTGTTAAAGATCTTCTCCACTTTGTATCAGTTCTGTCTTTGATTTGTTCAAAATGAGCTATTTTAACACAAATCTGATAAAGATCTCTCTTTCCTGCCACCTGAAAATCAATTCCTTGCAAGTTATTAAATTTCAGAAGTTTTTCTTTCCGATCATCTTCAACACAGCCCTTGGGAGATACAAATAACTTAGGAAAAGGTACTTTAGAAGGACCTCCAGATAAGAAACAATTTACAAACAGAAGGAGTGTAGAAGGAAAAGCTGCTTTTATCCCACCAATGAGCTGCTTTACCATCCTAACAGATCTAAAGCCGGCCTGATTGCAAATGTCAACTTCTGACCTCCAAGTTTTAGTTGAAGTATCAATCAAGTCTGAAATTTTGATAAATTTCTTCTTCATAAAAGTTTTAACAATTGTATTGTATGTACAAACATCAACTTCTAAAAGTGAGTTATTAAACAGTGGTTCTTCAAGACCGAAATGGTTGTTTTCATGTCTAATCAAATTAAACCCTTTCCAAACGTTTAGCACAGAAGCATAGAATTTTAAATCAGTTGAGAAATTTCCATCATAAGAAGACAATAGAAAAAGATGTCTATCAAGGCCGAAACCACCAAAAGATCTGAGCAGAGCCCGACCAAAAGACAACCCAAGTCTAGCATCTACAGCGTAGAGTAGGTTTTGGACTGCATTTAGCCTCATAGCTTTAACCTTAGCTACCAAATCAATCACTCCTTGACCCCCTTCATTTACTGGCAAGTAAAGAATTGCAGGGGGAAGCCAATGGTATCCATCCCAAAAAAAATCTACAAAAATCTTCTGAAGTCGCTGCAGCAAGTCTTTTGGTGGTTCAAGCACATTTAAGCGGTGCCACAACATAGAAGCTGCCAAGTTGTTAATTATAAGCACTCTTCCTCTATAAGATAATTGAGGGAGAATCCATTTCCACCTTTGCAACCGTCCAAAAACTTTTTCAAAAATACCATTCCAGTTTTTCTGAATATATTGGTCAGTCCCAAGGAAAACACCTAGCACTTTAAACCCTTCCCGACTCCACGAACAGTTCTGGGGAAGTACTGGAGGATCTCTATCATCCCATTCACCTATTAAATAGGAAGCACACTTTTCCCAGTTAATTCGAGAAGAGGAGGCTTTTTGATAAACCTCCAGAGAAGCACTCAGTTCCTTGACATCTTGAGTTGATCTAATGATGACAGTAATGTCATCTGCATACGCTCCAAGTTTGATTGTTGCTAATTCTGAGGTGGATGAACAAACTGTTGTTATACCACTCAACTGATTTCTTAGTGCAATTAGCAAAGGTTCAATTGAGATGGCATACAGAATTCCTGAGAGGCCACAACCCTGCCTTATGCCTCTACTCACTCTGAAAGGTCTCGTTAAGGTACCATTAATTTTTAGCATACTATATATGTCAGTATACAGGAGTCTTATATGGGCAATAATAGATGGTCCAAAACCAAATGCTTTGAGGCACTTAAAAAGAAATTCATGATCTACCCGATCAAAAGCTTTCTCTTGGTCCAAAGAAAGAAAACCGACATCAAGATTGTGTAGCTTAGCAAAAGATATCAAGTCCCGAATCAAAAAAATGTTATCAAAAATAGTCCTTCTTGGAATGCAGTATGACTGATCTGCATGAATTACTGAGGAGATGTAAAGTTTAATCCTGTTTGTAAGACACTTGTGAAAGTATCTTGTAATCAACCTCCTAATAGGGAGACTGGACGCCAGCATCTGATAGCCTCAAGATCACCTTTTTTCGGCAAAAGAGTGACTACAGCTCTGCGAAGGCTCATAGGGAAGTGTGCCCCTTTTAAAAGCTCTCCTAAAGACAGCAAAACAAATCCTCTCCGATAATTGGCCAAAACTGTTTGTAAAATTCAGCATTAAGACCATCTAGTCCTGGGGTTTTTGCCTGAAGACATCTCCTGAACAGCTGTAGAAAGTTCATCAAAAAGTCAATAATTTGTCCATCATGGATGTCTCTTCACCCGAAAAATGTGGTAAAATCCTGAAGGAGAACAGCAGCCATCTCTTCATTGCAGGGTTCAGCACTGTACAATTCCCATAAAAGGACAAAGCGTGTGAAATGATTTCCATGAGCAGCAATAATCCTCTTTCCATCTGGACATTTCAAAACAGCTTAAAATCTTCTTATCTAAAACTTTTCTTCTCCATGCCGAAAAAAAAAGATGTAGGGGCATCCATACTATTAAAAAGTCGAAAATCTTGCACGAATAAGTCTTTCCTGACTTTTTCTTTCATTAAAATTCCTCAAAAGAAATTTGTTGCGTTCCACAAGTCTCAACAGAATCAACAATATCCCCTTCGAAATTAAGTTGGAGAATCTCCTCCTCAAGCTGTGCCATCTCACTGGCCAGAGAACTTTTAAAATAAGAAGAGTAATTTTGGCAAAACAGCTTGACTTGAATTTTGCCAATGTCCCACCATAGACTCAGGGACTTATATTGTGTTTTTTTCTCTCTCCAGATCTCCCAGAAATAAGTGAAAGAGTGCACAAAGTTGTGATCTAATAATAATCTGCTATTAAATTTCCAATATGCATACCTAGAGGTGCTCTCTGAAGTGGTGATATTAGTAGATATAAAGTGATGATCAGATAAAGCGGTAGGAACAATACAGCTCTTATAAAATTGGCTTCTTTTACTTTTTTGAACATAAATCCTATCTAACCTAGCTCCAGAAACCATGTTGCAATTTACTTTCATCCATGTATATTGTCTAGTCTGGGGAAAAGATTCTCTCCAAACATCAACAAGACTGTGATGAAAAATCAAAGACTGAAGCACATCTGCTGATTTACTGTGCGGTTCTTCATGGTTTCGGTCTAATGTATGATTTACAGTGCAGTTGAAATCACCAGCTAGTACAATGGTCCTGTCATAAGAGATGTGACTTAAAGCAATTTTAAGTTTTTCAAAAAAAGAAACACGATCTGACCCAATATTGGGTGCATAAACATTAACAAAAGAGAAATCAATTCCATGAATAGTCACATCAACTCTTAACAAACGACCAGAGACTATATCAAAAACACTAAAGGGTTGTTCTTTATAATTAGGTGCCAACAATATAGCCACTCCTGCACTAACACTCGAACCATGACTTAAAAACGCCTGCCCTTTCCATTCATTCAACCACTGTATCTGATTGTTAACATCTGTGTGTGTCTCCTGCAGAAAAACCACACCAGCACTCTTCATCGTAATATAATCAAAAAGACTAGCCCTTTTCATAGCATCACAACCCCCATTGATATTTAATGAGCTGAGTCTCAAAGGTGCCATAAAAATGAGTATAAAAAGGGCCTTCAATAATACCAGTCCACTAGAATAAAAACTCCGTAACCAAGACAGGCTCATTTTATTCTTGTTCATTTAAAGTACTTTTAACATTACCCATAAGTTTTCTAAGACGGTATCTTTTAGGTTTGTCAAGTTCATCAATGGATGCTTTTCTCATTGCCATTGAAACAGATAGCAGAAACAGTTTTAAATCAGGAAAATAAGACTCAATTTTGGGTTTGCGAAGCCCTTTTGTAAAGTCAAGAAAGTTGTTAATCTGTTGTACTGAGTAAAGTTTAACCTTACCTCCAGAAGCAGGCCGTAAATCCATCACGTTATGTTCCATTAATGCTGCATCATCCTCAGCTTCCTTGTCAGAACAATCCATTTGTATATTTAAATCCACAAAGTCTTGAGATGAAATATCATCTTGACTTTGATCAAATACATCAATTGTATCACTTTCAGTTTTGTCAGCGTCCGTTTGTTTACCAAAACAAACTGGATCGATCTCAGACACTGTTTCCAAACAATTCTGTTCCAGGCTCGTTTCTGCCTGCGGTACAGCATTACTCAGCCCTGCCACCTCCTCAGGAGCCCCTTCAAGGCCGTCTTTAAAGGCGACTGGCACTGTTTTTTCGGGCAAGTCACCCGGCGCTTCACTCACCTCACCCGGTCGGGGTTCTGAAGCCCCGGCCGCCGAAGCAAACTCTGCACCGAGCGCCCCCTCGCTGTTCTCCGCATCTGCCGCCGGAGCCGCAGGAATGTCCACTGGCCTGTCTCGATTCGGACAAACCTGTCTAACGTGCCCGAGACCGCCGCAGACAAAACATCTCATTGAATCAGAGGTGATAAAAATTGTATAATCTTTACCATCAATACTTAGTTTCACTGACAGATTTAATGGATCACTCGGAGAATTCAAAATCATAAAAGTTTGACGCCGAAAAGACATTACATGTTTAATGTCAGGGTTTTTGCATCCAAGTGGAATCATTTTGATGGGGCTTACTATTTTACCATACTTCTGGAGTATTTGGTCTAGTTTTTCATTTTTTACAAACGGCGGTACGTTTGATAAAACAACTTTCTTGGATGGACTTGACAAAGGCAAAACCGGCACGAACGTATCTTTGATTATCAGCCCCGATTCAATCAGGTTATCCACCATTTGACTTTCACTAAGAAAGAACACGATTGCTTTATTCATACGGGAGGCCGATTTGATATTAGCACCACCGATCGCCAAACTCACAGCTATGAGACAATCCTCCACTGAAAACTGGGCGTCGGGTATACATTTACACCCATGTTTGAGTGTTAACCGCGAGAAATCTCCCGCATCCGAACCCATCCTCCTCCTCACTCACTGACCGAGGTCAGGAATAAAGAAAAGAAAAACTTTGAACTAGCCCTATAATTTAGAAGGGAAGGGATAGTAAAGAAACAAGAAATTTTCACTCTTACAGAGAGGTACTCTCACCCGAATCCTTCCACACACTCCCAGCATGCACTCGCACAGAGAGAGAGAGAGAGAGAGAGAGAGAGAGAGAATCAGAAACATTATTACAAACCATCTGAATTAATGTATACTATTGTATTTTATTATTATAATAATAATAATAAAAATAATAATAATAATAATAATATAAATAATAATAATAATAATAATAATATAAATAATAATAATAATAATAATATAAATAATAATAATAATAATAATATAAATAATAATAATAATAATAATAATAATAATATTTTTATTAATAATAAAAATAATAACAATAATAATATAAATAATAATAATAATAATAATAATAATAATAATAATAATAATTTTATTAATAATAATAATAATAATGTAAATAATAATAATAATATAAATAATAATAATGATAATAATAATAAATAAATAATAATAAAAATAATAATAATAATAATAATATAAATAATAATAATAATGATAATAATATAAATAATGATAATAATAAAAATAATACTAATATAAATAATAATAATAATAATAATAATAATAATATAAATAAATAATAATAAAAATAATAACAATAATAATATAAATAATAATAATAATAATAATAATAATAATAATAATAATAATAATTTTATTAATAATAAAAATAATAATAATAATGTAAATAATAATAATAATATAAATAATAATAATAATAATAATAATATAAATAATGATAATAATAAAATAATACTAATATAAATAATAATAATAATAATAATATAAATAAATAATAATAAAAATAATAATAATAATAATAAAAATAATAATAAAAATAATAATAATATAAATAATAATAATAATAATAATAATAATAATAATAATAATATAAATAATAATTATAATATTAATAATAATAATAATAATAATAATAATAATAATAATAAAAATAATTTGAATAATATAAATAATAATTCATTCATTTTCTTTCAGCTTAGTTTCTATTTCACAGGTCACCACAACGGAATGAAATGCCAACTAATCCAGCATATGTGGATGCCCTGCCAGCTGCAACCCAGTACTGGGAAACACCCATACACACTCATTTACACACACACACACACACATACACTACAGACAATTTAGTTTATTCAATTCAACTATAGCCCTATAGCGGTGGCTCAGTGGTTAGCACTGTGGCCTCACAGTAAGAAGGTCACTGGTTCATGTCCCGGCTGGATCAGTTGGTGTTTCTGTGTGGAGTTTGCGTGTTCTCCCCGTGTTGGTGTGGGTTTCCTCCGGCTGCTCCGGTTTCCCCCACAGTCTAAACACATGCGCTATAGGGGAACTGATCAACTACATTAGCCGTAGTGTATGAATGTGTGTGTGTGTGTGTGTGTGTGTGTGTGTGTGTGTGTGTGTGTGTGTGTGTGTGTGTGTGTGTGTGTGTGTGTGTGTGTGTGTGTGTGAATGAGTGTGTATGGGTGTTTCCCAGTACTGGGTTGCAGCTGGAAGGGCATCCGATGTGTAAAAGGGGAGGTTACCTTGGAAATGTAATAGATTACAGATTATGAATGACCCTATTTAAACTGTAATAAGCAGTGTACCTTTTCCATTACTTTAGAAAAGTAAAGTAACTGATTACATCTGTTTACTTTTGATTATATTAATAAAAAAATATAAGCTGTTTCTGCAATTTTCATATTTAAATTGAAGCAGCGACGCAGTGGCGCAGTAGGTAGTGCTGTCGCTTCACAGCAAGAAGGTCTCTGGTTCGAGCCTTGGCTGGGTCAGTTGGTGTTTCTGTGTGGAGTTAGCATGTTCTCCCTGCGTTCGTGTGGGTTTCCTCTGGGTGCTCCGGTTTCCCCCACAGTCCAAAGACATGCGGTACAGGTGAATTGGGTAGGCTAAAATCGTCTGTAGTGTATGAGTGTGAATGAGTGTGTATGGATGTTTTCCAGAGATGGGTTGCAGCTGGAAGGGCATCCGCTGTGTAAAAACATGTGCTGGATAAGTTGGCGGTTCATTCCGCTGTGGCGACCCCAGATTAATAAAGGGACTAAGCTGAAAATAAAATGAAGCAATGAAATTAAAGCAACTTAAATCCAAGACGATCATATCTTAGTGATCAATAAAACTGTCAATGAAACATATGAGGCAGAATTGTTCAGTTCAATTATTTACTGCAAATAATATACTGCACTAACAGAAACAATTACAAAACTAAAAATTCATTAAAACCAGGTGTTACACATTTAAAATACTATAGTAATGTATAGTAAAGGGGAATATTTAGGAATGAGCATTATACTGTATATATATTTACAATTCTTCATTAATAAATTGCACTACATAATGTAGTATCATTAGTAACTATCATGAACTAATAGTAATTACCATAGTATACTTTAGCCTTTACTACAGTAAACTATATATTATAGGTGGGCATAAATAATTTTTTTAATCAACATTAATCTAGATTAAAATGGCTCATTTGAATTCTGCCGAAGGCATTCAGAATATGTGTGCTACCCAAATAATCAGTCTTTGAGAACGGGTTTCTCAAGCCAGGTGGCGCATTAGACCAGGGGCTCATCTCCTGTTTCCAAAATGCATCACAAACTGCTTGAGAAACTGTTCTACTGTGATAATTGGTGATGAAAATAAATGATGTTCAATAAGATATACTTGTGTTTACTAACTGTTTATTCAGTTACACATGAATGTTGAGCTGTAGGCCTACATAAGCTCCAAACAGTGATTTCATACTTGCTTTCAATGTACGCACATACAGAAAATACTGCATCGCAAAGGCAAGTTCACAGAGCCCTGACGGTGTGTCAAGCATTGAGTATGTTTACATGGGCAACAATACTTTAATACGATTTTAATACGATTAAAACAATACTCTGATTAAGAGTCACCATGTAAACAGCCGTTTTTGATGACCTTAATGCGACTAAAGTCATAACTGAACTAAACAGAAATGGAATTAA
The DNA here is from genome assembly GCA_903798195.1 of Danio kyathit. NCBI lineage: Eukaryota > Metazoa > Chordata > Actinopteri > Cypriniformes > Danionidae > Danio > Danio kyathit. Next base: position 1,203,284 of record LR812524.1, on the reverse strand, counting down.
CACATATGGAGTATGCAGATATTAGTGGCAATAATGACAAACTATTACCGGCGGCTGTCAGTAAAGGACTGCACACACACACACACAGACGCACACACACATCACGAAATGCGGAAGTTTTTTTTCTTTCCATACCACTCTCACCAGTCCTTACTCATTATTTGCGTCTAATACCCCAGTTTACCACAGCGCATGAATGAAATGTTCTTGAGTTAAAGTGAAACTGCCGCACTTAAAGTCAGGCATCCTGCTGATTTGATTGGCACTTTTTTTGTCAGATGGCTCATCGGTCAGGTATACATCCGCGCTAAAATATGAAGGTGAAAGTCACCATAGCTTGCGTAGAATAGACCCAGCTCCCAACCCAACTTTGAGAATAGATTAACGGCGATATTTGTTTTATCGCTCGATAAGAGTCTCCGCATTAACGCAGCACGTTAACGCCGATGACAGCCCACCACTAATATCTAAACCTCCTCTCCCTCAGTCATCTGTCCCTCAAGCTAAGTTCTCCTGTTAGCCTGGTTGGCGACATCACCAGCCAGAGCGAGAGGTGGCAGTAACGCACCAAAAAAATTGTTGTTGACCACCGGAAAACTGGAAGAAGTAGAAAACATCAATCTCGCCATCATGTGGATTTATTTTCATCGGCCTCACTGCTCAGTGAATGTCAGTCCGTCATCACTTATTGATCTGTAAATGTAGCTTGTGTGGACGCTACTACACTACTTCACTAATAAAATAGCTTTGCTACTGAAATGCTATTTAATTTATAAAGTAGCGACGCTACCGCCACACTACTGAGAAATGTAGTTATATCAGAATAGCAGCGCTTTAATAAATGGCCTTAGCAGACGGCATCGTGCATATCAAAAACAAGCAAAGCAACAGCTTCATATTATTCAGCATATCCCAGATTTGTAAAGAATAGTTTTAGATGTAAACCCATTTGTAATCTTAACATTTTATAAGTAACTGTAATTTAATTACACATTTTTTCTCAGTAACTCTAACGAATTACTGTTACTTTTATTTTGTAATTAAATTACGTAACGCCTTTACATGTTACTAGTTACTCCCCAACACTGTTCATATGTTATTTGCATGTAAAGATCACAAATGCTTTGGCAATACATATGGAGCATTTGTCATGCCATTAAAGCAAGTTTGAATTGAATTGAGAGAGAGAGAGAGAGAGAGGAGAGAGAGAGAGAGGAGAGAGGAGAGAGAGAGAGAGAGAGAGAGA
>LR812524.1:1085846-1193346 GCA_903798195.1 Danio kyathit | reverse complement strand
AGCTGGAAGGGCATCCACATAAAACATATGATGGATAAGTTGGCGGTTCATTCCGCTGTGGTGACCCCTGATTAATAAAGGGACTAAGCCTAAAAGAAAATTAATAAATGGATATTGAAATAAAAGTAAAAATGATCATCAATACTGAATTCTTATTATTCTTTTTATTATTATTTATGTATTATTTAGCATTTTTCCTATAGTTTGATGTGCAGTTGACGTGTAATTTAAACTTTCTCAATGTGTTAATTAATAAAAAAGGGTGTAAATGCATTAATACTATTTCCTTTAAAGCCGTTTCCACATGCACTCATTAATGAGAAATGTCTGATCCGGCTTCATCTCTGCAATAATAATATCCAGATGTTGAATGCATTATGGAGGTTAGACACAACACAAACATGCTTATTAATGCAATCAAACCGGGAAGTTAGCATCGCAAACATCTAATGAATGTTACATAAGTCCATTTATGTATGATGCTATAAATTGCTTTTTTTAATTGTGCAATTTGTAATTAAGTCACAAATCAGCTGCATTCAGACTAGCCATGAAGAGTAAGAAAAGACTTTAACCAAACACACGAGCAACCGCTAATCAGCCTACAATATCACTGTGAATATTCATGAAAAATCAATCAATCGATCAATCAATATCTTAATGAGGCTTTGGGAAACCTTCTTTAAAGGCAGCATGAATGAAGCAGACGCTAATAGAGGAAACGCATCATCAGAAATAATTCACAGAGACTCGAATGAATCAAAACGCCTTCAAAACACACGTCGATTACCGTCACCCTCATCAGAGAGGAGCAACTTTATGCCTATATTACACTTACTGTGTGGATCAAGAAAAGAATGATAGAAAACAGAAAAAATAAGTTGTTTTTAAAGCAATCTCTAAGCATTTTTCCTTGTCAATGCAAATGTTATGAATAACTCATACATCATACTGTAAACATGATTTAAAACATTCCCTATAGTTGTTGCATTACGATAGTAACTGTAGAATCACAACAGATGAATTACTATAGATGTTCTGTTACCATAGCAACTGTAGAATCACAACAACATATTAATCACCATAGTTGTTGTGTTACCATAGCAACTATGGAAACACCACAACAGAAATCACTATACGTATTTATTAAGTTACCATAGCAACTGTAGAATCACCACAACAGATAAATTACTATAGTTGTTGTGTTACCATAGCAGCAACAGAATCACCACAAAAAATATTAATTAACATAGTAGTTGTATTACCATAGCAACTATATAATTACTACATCAGATTAATTACCATAGCTATTGTGTTACCACAGCAACTATAGAATCACCACAACAGATCAGTTACAATAGTTGTCGTGTTACCATAGCAACTGTAGAATCACCACAATAGATCAATTACTACAGTTGTTGTGTTACTATAGCAACTATTGAATCACGACAATATATTAATCACCATAGTTGTTGTGTTACTATAGCAACTGTAAAATTACCTCAACATATTATTTAATATACTGTGGTTGTTGTGTAACCATAGCAACTATAGAATCACCACAACAAAATATTAATTAACGTAGTAGTTGTATTACGATAGCAACTATATAATTACTACAACAGATTAATTACCATAGCTATTGTGTTGCCATAGCAACTATAAAATCACCACCACAGATATATTACCATAGTTGCTGCATTACTATAGCAACTATAGAACCACCACAGCAGATTAATTATCATAGCTGTTTTGTTACCATAGCAACTATAGAATCACCACAACATATTAATCACCATAGTTGTTGTTACCATAGCAACCATAGAATCACCACAACAAAATTTTAATTAACATAGTAGTTGTATTACGATAGCGACTAAATAATTGTTACATCAGATTAATTACCATAGCTATTGTGTTACCATAGCCACTATAGAATCACCACAACATAATTACCATATTTGTTGTGTTACCATAGCAACTATAGAATCACAACATAATCACCATATTTGTTGTGTTACCATAGCAACCATAGAATCACCACAACATATTAATCACCATAGTTGTTGTGTTACCATAGCAACCATAGAATCACCACAACATAATAATAACCATATTTGTTGTGTTACCATAGCAACCATAGAATCACCACAACATAATAATAACCATATTTGTTGTGTTACCATAGCAACCATAGAATCACCACAACATAATAATCACCATATTTGTTGTGTTACCATAGCAACCAAACCATAGAATCACCACAACATAATAATCACCATATTTGTTGTGTTAGCATAGCAACCATAGAATCACCACAACATAATAATTACCATATTTGTTGTGTTAGCATAGCAACCATAGAATCACCACAACATAATAATCACAATATTTGTTGTTACCATAGCAACCATAGAACCACCACAACATAATAATCACCATAGTTGTGTTACCATAGCAACTATACAGTAGAATCTCCACAACAGATTCAAGTACGTTACTTTTCGTGCGATTCTACAACACTACTGAATTTACTTCGTTTTTTCAGTCATGTTTCTGGTGAAGTGGCTCTTTTGTCCAGCCTCTCTATGGACGTGTGTTTTTTTTTCCGGAGACTCTTAAAACTCTAAACGCCTGCAGACCCTTGATCGGCCTCTTTCACTGCATCTTCTTCTTTCCATGCAAACAATTAATCCTGCTGTTGACTGACACTGTTGTCAGAACGCAGGACGGGTTTTATGCCGTTATTACAAGCGTTTCCCTGTCCGTGGCACTTTGGATTATTTGAGATTATGTTGTAATCCTCATAAATCCTCATTGCATTAAGATTTGTCCAAACGCTGCGCGGCTGTGATGAAGTCTTAAGCGTGTGTTGTGAGATGATGATGGCGCGTCTGTCGTCACTGTCCTCCATTATTTATTCTGGAGAAACGTCGCTCCTGCCACTAAATCAAGCGCGCCTCTGATTTATCAGTGGTTCAGGAGGCTGCAGAGATTAGCAGGAAACAAATGTCCCATAAATCAGCATCAAATGCTCTTTTCTTGCTCTTCACGCGTGTCTTCATCGAGGGCCAGAATTACAGACGGACCGAGCGCATGTGGCATCTGATTTCTCTTACATTATACATTCACTTTGTTGAGATCTGCTTCTTTTTATGGTGGTTATCACTTACAGTAGATGTCAGAATTATTAGCTCCCTGTGTACCCCTATTGCACCCCCCCCCATTCCCCCCCCCCCCCCCCCCCCAATTTTTTTGTTTGATGGAGAGTTTTTTTTTCAGCACAATTGTAATAGTTTTAATATCTCATTTGTTTTCTCTTTGCCATGATGACAGCACGTAATATTAGACTAGATATTCTTCAAGACACTAGTATTCAGCTTAAAGTGACATTTAAAGGCTTCACTAGGGTAATTAGGGTAAAGTTAGGGTAATTAGGCAAGTCATTTTATAACAGTGGTTTGTTCTGGAGACAATCCAAAACTAATATTGCTTAAAGGGGCTAATAATACTGAGCTTAAAATGGCTTTAAAACAATTAAAAACTGCTTTTATTTTAGATGAAATAAAACAAATAAGACTTACTCCAGAAGAAAAAATATTATCAGACATACTGTGAAAATTTTCTGAATCTGTTCAACATCGTTTGGGAAATGAGGCTGAATAATTTTGACTTCAACTGTAAATGTGCAATGATAAGAAAGGGACATAAGTGAAAATGTAAAGGAGGAAATGAATGGATATTTAATGTAAGAGACTTATTTACATAATTTGGAATATTATTGTAATGAATTATAATATAATTATTATAATTGTATAATAATAATAATAATAATAATAATAATAATAATAATAATAATAATAATAATTATTATTATTATTATTATTATTATTATTATTATTATTATTATTATTATATTTGTGAACATTTATTTGCCAGATAAACCAAAATAAAAAATAAACTTATAATAAATGTATAATAAATATAGGTAATGTGTATAAATATGTTTCATACATTTATGCTTTAACATTCTTTATAATGAGGAAAAATTGCGAAATGCATAAAAAGTAATTTAAGGCAACACCCAAGACTCATTCATTCATTTTTATTTCAGCGTAGTCCCTTTATTTATCAGGGGTCGCCACAGCGGAATGAACCGCCAACTTATCCAGCATATGCTTTACATGGCGGACGCCCTTCCAGCCGCAACCCATCACTTTATTTTATAATTGTATTTATTTTATTTTATTTTACTTTATTATTTTTTATTGTTTTCATTTTGTGTGTGTGTGTGTGTGTGTGTGTGTGTTCATTAGAATGTACAATTCAATAATAATAAAATAATAATAACAATAATAATTTAATTGTTTAAATGTTTTAAAAACTATTTTAAAAAATAAATGAGACTTTCTTTCAACAAAAAGATATCCTCGCTCTGTTAAACAGCACTTGGGAAATTGAAAAATAAATTACTGTATATTAATTATTGATTACTGTATAATTACTGTAAATTTTTCAGTATAATATTAGATTTGTTTGTTGTATTTAATCTTGCAAGATTTATTTTTTTTTTTTGTAGATTTTTTTTGTCTTGTTTCTAGTCCAAATATCAATATAAAAATCCTTAAATCAAGAAGCATTTTCCAGACAAGTAAAAAAAGTCTTGTTTTCAGAAATTATGTGCCAAAAATGAAGTGAGTTTTAACTTACAACGAGCAAAATAATCTGCCAATAAGGAAAGTAAAATAATCTTGGTTTTCCTTTGACATAAGAATGTTCCACTTCCCCCAGTGGCAGATTATTTAGCTTGTATTAATTAAAAACTTACTTAATTTTGACTCATTATTTCTCAAAACAACACAAGATGTTTTGCTCATCTAGAAAATGCTTCTTGATTTTAGATTTTTTTAGATATTTGGATTAGAAGCAAGACAAAAGCTCAGTATTTTGCAGAGTGTATGCATGAAAATCACATTTTTCTTCTCTTATCAGACATGAACTGATGCGGGCAGAGCAGAGTTAGTTGTGTGACTTTGTGCATGTGTTGTCCTTGTCTTTGAGGTTGGGTTGTCAGAATAAACTGGGTTAAAGTGAGTTTTGGGGACATGTGGCCTGTTGACCTGCTGTGTTGGGCCTGCAGCGCCGCGGTCAGAGATCAGACACAGCCCTCAGCTGGAGAAAAACAAGATCTCCGCTACTTTACAAGGTATTTACTGTCATCTGGAAAAGTTGGGGCGTGCTATAAAATCACAATGTTTTTATAGCATGCAGTTTTATGATTATTTAATATAAGTTTAGTAGGCAGACCGCTTTTTTTACAATTATCATTCATATCATTCATTCATTTTCTTTTCGGCTTAGTCCCTTTATTAATCCAGGGTCGCCACAGCGGAATGAACCGCCAACTTATCCAGCACATGTTTTACGCAGCGGATGCCCTTCCAGCCGCAACCCATCTCTGGGAAACATCCACACACACTCATACACACTCATACACTACGGACAATTTAGCCTACCCAATTCATCTGTACAGCATGTCTTTGGACTGTGGGGGAAACCGGAGCACCCGGAGGAAACCCACGCGAACGCAGGGAGAACATGCAAACTCCACACAGAAACGCCAACTGACTCGAACCAGCAACCTTCTTGCTGTGAGGCGACAGCACTACCTACTGCGCCACTGCGTCGCCTACAATTATTATTATTTATTTATTTTTTTTATTTTTTTATTATTTTTAATAATAATAATACAAATATTCAGGATACTACTACTACTGCTACTACTAATAATAATAATAAAATAATAGTAGTAATAATAATAATAAGAACAATAATAATAAGAATAAGAAGAAGAACAATAATAATAATAATAATAATAATAATAATAATAATAATAATGGTAATAATAATAATAATGGTAATAATAATAATAATAATAATCATGGTAATAATCATAATAACAATGATAATAATAATAATAATAATAATAATTATTATTATTATTATTATTATTATTATTATTATTATTATTATTATTATTTTTATTACCATTATTATTATAATTAACAATAATAATAATAATAATAATAATAATCATGGTAATAATAATAATTATAATATTATTAATAATAATAATAATAATAATAATCATGGTAATAATAATAATAATAATAATAATAATAATCATGGTAATAATCATAATAACAATGGTAATAATAATAATAATAATAATAATAATAATAATAATAATAATAATAATAATAATAATAATAATAATAATAATAACAACAATAATAATATTAATAATAATAATAATACAATTATAGTAAGGATACTAATAGTAGTAATAGTAGTAGTAGTAGTAGTAATAATAATAATAATAATAATAATAATACAATAATAATTGTAATAATAATAACAATAATTACCAACAATATTAATAAACACACACACACACACACACAAAATACAACAATAATAATAACAAGACTTTCTGCTGAAATAGTACTACAGAAAATGTTTATACAGTACTACAGATTATTTTTAAAAATAACTTGATATAATTTGGGTTATTATTCAAAATTGATTCATTAAAGTTTTGGTTTTTAAAAATTCATAGATTAATAGAGTAATGGAATAGAGCTTTTGTATAACTAAAAACAAATAACAAAGATTTCCTTCTTAATAGTACATAAAATAGCTTTTGTAAAAAACAGTTTTGGGGTGATGCATTACAAGTAACGCGAGTTACCTAATAACATTGCTTTTCTAAATAAGAAGTAAAGTGACACATTAAAAAATAAAGTCACATTTGAGTAAAAAGTTTTTAAATGTAATGCGAGTTACTTTTTAGTTGAATTAAAACATAATACATAAACTGCTGAATTAAAATGAACAGTCCTGTTGAATACAGCACTGGATGAGAGAATGCAGGGAAAGACAGAAAGCAAGATGGCTTTGGCTTACATTATAAGCATTGTCATTATTCTGAACACATGAAGAAAAGGAAAATGGAATTATAGTCTCAATGTACACTGATTTTACTGCACTAATAAGACTAAAAGCAGCAAGCACACTGCTGTAAACTGTCATTAATCTGTACAGCGTGCAGAGCTCTGGGTCCGGAAGCTCTCAGAAGATCACATCAGCCTACATTATTACTTTTAGAGGCGGAATCGTGGCTCAGTGGTCAGCACTGTGGCCTCACAGCAAGAAGAGCGCTGGTTGGAGTCCCGGCTGGGTCAGTTAGCTTTTCTGTGTGGAGTTTGAATATTCTCCCCGTGTTGGCGGGGGTTTCCTCCGGGTGCTCCGGTTTCCCCCACAGTCCAAACACATGCGCTATAGGGGAATTGATCAACTAAATTGGCCGTAGTGTGTGAGTGTGTGTGTGTGTGTGTGTGTGAGTGAGTGTGTATTGGTGTTTCCCAGTACTGGATTGCAGCTGGAAGGGCATCCGCTGTGTAAAACATATGCTGGAATAGTTGGTGGTTTATTCCGCTGTGGTGACCCCTGATAATTCAGAGACTAAGCTGAAGGAAAATGAATGAATATTATTTTTGGGGGCAACGCAGTGGCGCAGTAGGTAGTGCTGTTGCCTCACAGCAAGAACGTCGCTGGGTCGCAGGTTCGAACCTCGGCTGGGCTGGGTCAGTTGGCGTTTCTGTGTGGAGTTTGCATGTTCTCCCTGCGTTTGCGTGGGTTTCCTCCGGGTGCTCCGGTTTCCCCCACAGTCACAAGACATGCGGTACAGGTGAATTGGGTAAGCTAAATTGTCCGTAGTGTATGAGTGTGAATGTGTGTGTGGAAGTTCCCAGAGATGGGTTGCAGCTGGAAGGGCGTCCGCTGCGTAAAATTGTGCTGGATAAGTTGGCGGTTCATTCCGCTGTGGCGACCCCGCAAGGGACAAAGCCGACAAGAAAATGAATGAATATTACTTTTGGATGTGTTTTAATGGTAAATGAAGGTTATACAGTGTGTGGTTAATTGCAGAGCGCCTCTACTGTGCTTAAAAAAGGAGAAAAAGCTCTGTAAGTTCTGAAAGTCCTCAAGCCTCTGCAAAAGTAACGCAAATGTAACTCAAAAGTAGCATAACGCATGTGCTTACTATAAAAAGTAATGCAGCTTTATTTGGGAATACCTCAATATTACAATGCATTACTTACAAAAGTAACTTTCCCCAACACTGAAATCACCCCAACCCATAACTTACACCAGTGTGGGGTCAAAAAACCCTCCGCGCCGCTCTCTAAACATGGAGATGTTTCTGCCGTCTCCAGTTTGTTTAATCGTCCGTTTCAACACTGGCAGAATTCAGCAGGAAACAATGGCCGCATATTTGGAGATTGTTGACAGTGTGCTGGTATTTCTGGAGTTTACACGCTTCAGACGCACATGCCATAACACAGCGCCGCTCCGTCAACAGATGTAAACCAAACAGTCATCCGGCGTTTGAGAGATTCCCACTCTTAAAAAACGCTGGATTCGGAAAAGGATGAGATGTTTACAGTGCTTTTACTCTGACAGACCAACCTCACTGAAAACCTGCAGCAGAGGCAACAAACACTGAGGGAAGACAGCTGGAGCACGCACACACACACTGCAATAAATGCTTTTCTTACTTTGAGTTTGTCTTGTTTCTAATACAAATATCTAAAACATCTTAAATCAAAAAGCATTTTCCAGACAAGCCAAAAATATTGTCTTGTTTACAGAAATAAGTGAGTGTTTAATTAAAATAAGCAATAAGGTAAAAGAAAATAATCTTATGTCAAAAGGAAAACAGGATTTTCTTTTTTTTAAACCAAGACATTATTTTATGCTTGTCTAGAAAATGCTTCTTGATTTAAAAGAAAATATCTAAAAGTTTTTAGATATTTGGACTAGAAACAAGATAAAACTCTAAGTAAGAAAAGCATTTTGTGCAGTGTAGGATGCTGAATATAGGTGTTTAATGCACATTTATGCATTGTGTCATATCTTTTTGCTCTTTCTTTCACTTTTTTGGAGTGAAAATAATCAATATAATCTAGCAAAATAATCTGCTAATGGAGTAAGCAGAATAAACTTGTCTTTCCTTTTGACATAAGATTATATTTCTTACCCCATTGGCACATCATTTTCAACATAGACTTATTCAGAAAACATAGCCCTATACATTTCTGGAGATCCTGAATTATGTAGCTAGAGGTATGTATGGCTTAATTTCATCTTTAAAATAAACATTATGAGGCGGTATGACATCGTTCCTTTTCGCGCTTACCAGCTGACCGCTTACCTCCATATGAATGGCTTTCCTGCTGTTACCAGTTTGTCCAGTGGCTCGCCACGTATGTCAGCGCACTTGAGATGCAGAGAGGATTTGACCGTGACATTAAGTCCGGCGAAGAACCGTTCCAGAAAGCTGGTAAAACAAAAACAAAAGCCAAAAAATAAAACAAACAAGTAGATAACGATGAGAATGTGGTAAAAACTGGATATGTGGTAAAAAATCAGGCGGCTGCGAGAGCTTTTCTTTTTTTGGATTGCTTTTCAAAACACTATCAGTTGGGTTTAAACAAGGGGGTGGGCGCTGGTCAATCTGTGCTTTTGAAAACACTATCAGTTGGGCTTAGGGAAGGGGGTGGGTGGGGATATTGGTCACTCAGTCAGTCTGTCAGTAAGTCAATCGTTTTTTTGAAAACAAAAACGGCAAAAAAAAAAACAAAACAAAAAAAAACTCCTGGGACGTATTTGGCGCTCTCTAGAAATGCATACAGGGGTACGTGTCCATAATGAGCCTGAGTTAATTGTTTTAGTTGCTTTAAAAAAGCTCACTTAATTGTATCTCATTATTTAACACTGAAAATGTCTAGAAAATACTTCTTGAATTTGTAGATATTTAGACTAGAAACAAGACAAAAGAAAATCAATGTAAGAAAAGTGTAGGCCTTCGCTGAACTGACACTGAATAGTGTATAAAAGTTTTGCATAAAATGTTTATTTAATAGTAACATCATCTATCTGTTACAACATGAATGTCTTCTGTGTTAAAAGTGCATTTAATAACTTAGAAATTATATGTTCAATATATATTTTATGTACGACAAAAAAAAGATAAATTCTTACTTAGAGTTTTTGTCTTGTTTTTAGTCCAAACATCTAAAGCATCCTAAATCAAAAAGCATTTTCTAGATGAGCAAATAATAATAATTTCTTGTTTTTAAAAGTAATATGTGAAACTAGATATTAAAGTTTGAGGACAAACTTTATGGTGGCTTGAGAAGTAGTATCAAGTTGGCTAAAAGAATGTTTAAGATGACAGCAGTCAACAATGCAACAACTGAAAAGAGTGAAACAAGCCAGTCTAGCATGAATTAGCATGTTGTTAGCATGTTTCTAGCATGAATTAGCATGTTTCTAGCATGAATTAGCATGATTCTAGCATGAATTAGCATATAATTAACATGATTCTAGCATAAATTAGCATATAACTAGCATTATTATCGCATGAATTATCATGATTCTAGCATAAATTATCATAATATTAGCATGATTCTAGCTTGAATTAGCATGATATTAGCGTGATTCTAGCATGAATTAGCATATTAGTGTGATTCTAGCATGAATCAGCATGTTACTAGCATGATTCTAGCTTGAATTAGCATGATATTAGCATGATTCTAGCATGAATTAGCATATAACTAGCATGAATTAGCATGTTACTAGCATGTTTCTAGCATGAATTAGCATGTTGTTAGCATGATTCTAACATGAATTAGCATGTTGTTAGCATAAATTTGCATGTTGTTAGCATGATTCTAACATGGATTAGCATGTTGTTAGCATGATTCTAGCATGAATTAGCATACAACTAGCATATTCCTAGCATGATATAGCATGTTGTTAGCATGATTCTAACATGAATTAGCATGTTATTAGCATGATTCTGTCATAAATTAGCATGTTGTTACCATGATTCTATCATGAATTAGTATGTTGTTAGCATGATTCTAGCATGATTCTAACATGATTCTAACATGAATTAGCATATTAGCATGATTGTAGTATGAATTAGCAAGTTAGCATGTTTCTAGCATGAATCAGCTTGTTTCTAGCATTAATTAGCATGGTGTTAGCATGAATTAGCATGTGCTAGCATGACTAGCATGTCATTAGTATGTTTCTAGCAAGATTAGCATGTCAGTAGCATGTTAAAACTTAGCATGTGTTAGAACAGCTAGTCACAGTCTATGGAACAGTTGCTAGGGTGCTAAAATTGGTTGCTAGGGAGTGGCTAGTAAGTTTAAAGGTCATCAGTGATTGGCTGCTGGCTAGACTGAGTTGAATGAGGCCACACTAGTCTGTGGGACAGTCTGATGCAGAGTTATAAGCTCACAAAGGTTGATCCAATGTTAAGTCAATGACAGTCTTTTACAATGGAAGTCTATGGGACAGTTGCTAGGGTGCTGTAAGTGGTTGCTAGGGAGTGGCTAGTAAGTTAAAAAGTCATCAGTTATTGGCTGCTGGCTAGACTGAGTTAAATGAGCCCAGTTAGAAGTCTGTAGGACAGTCTGATGCAGAGTTATGAGCTCACAAGGTTTGACCCAATGTTAAGTCAATGGGACTTTTGGAAATTATCTGGGTCGTTTTTCGGAAAACCGAAGGTCGGATCAGTTAGAAAAGATATAGCAACCCGAGTCAGACCAGTTTGAAGGATTGACGAAAGTTTGAAGGATGTAGCTTGAAAGGCTTAGGAGGAGATACCCTTTAAAATTAGTCTCAGAAGACGGAAGAAGAAGACGGAAGAATAATAATAAGTTTATGTAGAATATCAGAATGGTGGCTTTCTCAAGCCACCATAATAATAAGCAAAATAATTTAACAATTGGTTAAGCAAAAAATAAAACACCATCATTTTGCTTACCTTATTGGCAGATTATTTTGCTTAATTATGACTCATTTTCTTAAAACAAAACAAGACAATATTTTGTGCTTGTCTAGAAAATGTTTCTTGATTTTAGAGTTTTTAGATATTTGAATTAGAAACAAGACAAAAACTTTAATCAAAACAGCATTTTTGCAGTGTAGATTGCTGAATATAAGTGTTTAATGCATGTTTATGCATTGTGTCATATCGCTTTGCTCTTTCTGTCCTTTTTCTGAAGTGATAGAACAAACACAATCTCACACCAGTTCGTAACTTTTTGCTTTAGTGGCTAAATCATATGAATTCGTATGATCTAATTCATGCAAATTAGTACGATTTACTCATCACCCAATGACGGTTGGGGTTAGGGGTGGGGTTGGGTGCCACGCCTTCTTTTTAAAATGGTACATTTTTGTACGACTGAACTCATACAAATTTGTACAAATTAGCCACTAAACTGACAAAACGTAAAGTGCTTACATTTCCTCATGAGATCAGGCTGGAAAGAACAGCACTTTATCAAACCCCTCTGTTTATGCAGAGCTTGATATTAATTCCTTTTGACATGAGCTTATTTTGCTTCCCCATTGCCAGATTATTTTGCTTGTTTTGAAGAAAATCTCCCTCAATTTTAACTCACTATTTCCTAAAACAAGACACTATTTTTACTTGTCTTGAAAATGCTTTTTTATTTAAATATTTTTATTTATTTGGAGTAGAAACAAGGCAAAAACTTTAAGTCAAAACAGCATTTTTGCAGTGTAGACTGCTGAATATAAGTGTTTAATGCATGTTTATGCATTGTGTCATATCGCTTCGCTCTTTCTGTCATTTTTCTGAAGTGAAAGAACAGCACTTTATTAAACCCATCTGTTTATGCAGAGATTGATATGAAGTCCTTTTGACATAAGCTTATTTTGCTTCCCCATTGGCAGATTATTTTGCTTGTTTTAAGGTAAAACTCACTTGATTTTGAGTCATTATTTCTTAAAACAAGACAATATTTTATGCTCATCTAGAAAATGCTTCTTGGTTTAAGAATGTTTAGATATTTGGACTAGAAACAAGACAAAAGAAAGCATATTTTGTGCACTGTACCCATAAATACCCATGCAAATTCTGTCTTCATTAAACTGTCAAACATCGTGCCTGTTTCTCAAGCGTGTCTAAAGTTTATAAAGCACCGTAACATGATCTGGCATCCCAGTGAGCCATCAGAACTGATCTGGATTTCACAAAAACCACATCAAAACCAGAGCGAACTGCATAAATCCAGGCTGCGGCGCTGAAAACCCGGAGCTGATTGATTCAGCGCTGGACTCTGAGAAACACACAGAGCGTTCTCGAAGATAAAATAAACAGCTTGCGAAAGGTTGTAAAATACACTTCTTTAGCTGTATAAACAGGTTGGCCGTGTAAACTGTGTACGCGGACGTCAGCTGCCTCCCTTCAGCTCTTAAAACGGCTAATATTGCAAACAGCGTTTCCACTGAGATCATTTATTCAGGTCCTGCGTAAACACACCATTTCATAAAGGTAACAATCCCGTTTGTGTACGATTGACCCGCAGGATTTACACAAAAGCCTCCTGCTCAAAATATTTAGGTCTGAGGCTCTGAGAGGAGGCCGATTATTATTGGATTGTTCTGCATTGTTTGTCAGCCGTGTGAACAGGAGACCAATGATGGCTGCGCTGTAAAATATATCCGTAAATTAGCAGTTTTCTGTTCAGTTTTCCCCATATAATTATGCTTCATTTTATATTTTCTTGTTGAATCCTTGCTAAGGTATGTAGAATACATTTGTTGTAAAATGAAACTGTAACCTAACCCATTTAAAAAGATGACTCGAGATGCATAAACAGCTGGAGAGATGGACAGAAACACTTGAACTTGTATATTTACTCAAACTCTGATTTGTTACCTGCTGGACGTCATAATCAAGCAGATCACGGCCCCGGTTTGATTTAGACTCAACTAAATGCTCCAGTTTTCGTTGCTCTGGAATTTTTACAGTGTCAATTGGAGGATTGTGGATTTCAGGACGGCGCTTTCTTTTCTTTTTGGAGGAAACAAATGTGATTGTGCGAGTATTAATCAAACAATAACAAAGGCGTGTGATATGAGTTTGAGGGAAATAGACTGATTGCTTTAATTACTCTCAGTGTTAAATATTTCCAGAACAAAAGACGAGCGCTTTCGTGCTGCATTTGGATTGAATTTCTGCACTTCTTCTCTTAATGGGCGTCATTATGGGAAAATGCATGCTGGAAACACAAAGAGAAACACACACACACACACACATGCACACGCACACCTTTATTTTTATGAATGAGGTCTAAATCAGTAACCCAATATTGGGTCAAATATAGACAAGCACAGCTGTTGTGTTAAAAAATTTTATGTAATTTCATTGAAAAATATAACATTGGGTTTGTTCATATTTGACCCAATATTGGGTTACAACAACCCAACATTTTTTTAAATGCACATGCACACATAAATAACATACAGAAAATACCAGATGCCATGTGTTGAGCATGCAGAAAAAACAAATCAGTGTCTAAAGTGCATAAATATGTTGGTTATTTTAACCCAAAGTTGGGTCAGATATGGACAAATTAAAAAGCTGGTTAAGAAGTATTGTTTATATGTAATCAAAAACTGAACCCAGCATTGGATTTCTCCATATTTGACCCAATACTGGACTACAAAGACAACAACAAAAATTGCGCTCTTAAAAAAAAATGTTGGGTCGTTTTTTTTTACTTATTATTTTAATTTTATTATATATATTATTATAATTTATTTTAACCCAAAGTTGGGTCAGATATGGACCAATTAAAAAGCAGGTTAAAAAAAGTTATTCATTCATTCATTCATTTTCTTGTCGGCTTTGTCCCTTGCGGGGTCACCACAGCGAAATGAACCGCCAACTTATCCAGCACGATTTTACGCAGCGGATGCCCTTCCAGCCGCAACCCATCACTGGGAACTTCCACACACACATTCACACTCATACACTATGGACAATTTAGCTTCTTACCCAATTCACCTGTACTGCATGTCTTTGGACTGTGGGGGAAACCGGAGCACCCGGAGGAAACCCACGCGAACCCAGGGAGAACATGCAAACTCCACACAGAAACACCAACTGACCCAGCCCAGCCGAGGTTCGAACCTGCGACCCAGCGACGTTCTTGCTGTGAGGCGACAGCACTACCTACTGCGCCATCGCATTGCCCAGTAATATTTATATGTAATAAAAAATTAACCTGACATAGGGTTTGTTCATATTTGACCCAAGGTTACAAGAATCCAGCATATCTTTTGTAAGAGTGTATGAAGGTATTTCTGGGCAGACATGCCGTGGTCAGTCCACACACACCTTTATTTTTATGAATGAGGGCTAAATCAGTGCATTCTAAAAAAAAGCTTAATAGTTTTAACCCAATGTTCAGTCAAATATGGACAAACCCAAATTTATTCATTCATTCATTTTCTTGTCGGCTTTGTCCCTTGCGGGGTCGCCACAGCGGAATGAACCGCCAACTTATCCAGCACGATTTTACGCAGCGGATGCCCTTCCAGCCGCAACCCATCTCTGGGAACTTCCACACACACATTCACACTCATACACTATAGACAATTTAGCTTACCCAATTCCCCTGTACCACATGTCTTTGGACTGTGGGGGAAACCGGAGCACCCGGAGGAAACCCACACAAACGCAGCGAGAACATGCAAACTCCACACAGACACGCCAACTGACCCAGCCCAGCCGAGGTTCGAACCTGCGACCCAGCGACGTTCTTGCTGTGAGGCAACAGCACTACCTACTGCGCCACTGCGTTGCACAAACCCAAATGTTGGGTTAAAAAAAATTCACCCAACATTGGTTTTGTCCATATTTGAGCATCAGTATTTTTAGATTGCTCATACACACATATATAACTTACAGAATATATCTGTAAGTGTTAAGGGATAAGCATGCATAAAAAGTCAGTGTCTCTAAATCATAGCACTCTGAAAAAATGCTGGGTTGTTTTAGCCAAACATTGGGTTGGTCTGACAAACTTTTTTTTAAGTGCAGTGATTTAGACCAATTTTTTTATGCATGTTTAACACTTGATATAAGGACAAATTAAAAAGCAGGCTTAAAAAAAGTCATATTAATATGTAACTCAACATTGGGTTTGTTCATATTTGACCCAACATTAGGTTGCAACAAAGGTCTAAATCAGTGCACTTTAAAAAAAAAAAATGTTGATTGTTTTAACCCAGTGTTCAGTCAAATATGGACAAACCATGTGTTTAAATAGTGTTTTTGTTTTTTAAACTCCACAATGGTTCAAAAAATTCATATGCATATGTTATTGGAAAAACCAACCCAACATTGTCCATATTTGACCCAACATTGGATTACAAAAAAAAAACTTATAAATCAGTGTCTAAATCTGCACTTTAAAAAAATGATGGGTTTTTTAAATCCAAAATTGGACACATTAAAAAGTGGGTTAAAAAAGTAATATTTTTATGTAATTATAACAAACATCGAGCTTGTCCGTATTTGACCCAACATTGGGTTACAGCTAACCAGCATATCTTTTTGTAAGAGTGTATGAAGGTTTTCTGGTGCAGACCTGCAGTGGTCAGTCCACACACAAGCGCGCACACACACACACACACACACACACACACACACACACACACACACACACACACACACACACACCTTTATTTTTTATGAATGAGTGCTAAGTCAGTGCCCTCTAAAACCAGCTTGATTGTTTTAACCCAGTGTTCAGTCAAATATGGACTGACCTTGGGTTTAAATGTGTGTTTTTGCTTTTTAATCAACTCAACAATGGTTTAAAAATATAGATTTATATGTGATTGGAAAAATTAACCCAATGTTGGATTTGTCCATATTTGACCCAACATTGGATTACAACAACAACAACAACAAAGTGTCTAAAACATTGCGCTCTAAAAAAAATGTTGGGTTCTTTTAACCTAAAATTTGACAAATTAAAAAGTGGGTTAAAAAAGTTATATTTACATGTAATTAAAACAAACATTGGGTTAACTGTATTTGACCCAACACTGGGTTACATGAAACCAGCATATTTTTGGTTAGTCTACACACACTCATCTTTATTTTTATGAATGAGGGCTAAGTCATTGCCCTCTAAAACCAGCTTGATTGTTTTAACCCAATGTTTAACCTTGGGTTAAATAGTGTGTTTTTGCTTTTTAATCAACTCAACAATGGTTTAAAAATATATATTCATATGTGATTGGAAAAATTAACCCAACATTGGATTTGTCCATATTTGACCCAACATTGCATTAAAAAATACTGATGTTAATTTAATTTATCCTCTAAAGCATTACACTCTAAATAAAATGTTGGGTTCTTTTAACCCAAAACTGGACAAATTAAAAAGTGGGTTAAAAACTAGCATTTACATGTAATTAAAAGAAACATTGAGTTTGTTCGTATTTGACCCAACACTGGGTTACATCAAACCAGCATATTTTTTGTAAGAGCGTATGAAGGTTTTCTGGCGCAGACCTGCAGTGGTCAGTCCACACACACACACACACACACACACACAGGCCTGTGAGCCGCTGGATTAAATCGCTCTGTAAACACACTGATGAGCTTCTAAAGGGATCAGACTCAAAGACGGGTTAATTTAGCCTCTGACAGACGTGTTTGCGGCAGAATCTCAGTGTCAACTTAAATACTATATGCTGAGGATCACATTCAGATTCATCTCTGCGAAGGTACTTAAGAGCACATTGTTTAAAGGGGTCCTTTACGCCCGGAGCCACGCGCGCCTGACACCCGCAGAATTAATTGGTTGCATCAGTCATTCAACAGTTTAAAGGGGACAAAAATATGCAATTTAAATCTTGAATTTAAATTGCATATTAAAGTGTAATACCACGTTTCATTACTTAAAGTTCAGATGGTTTTCCAGCAAACCTAATACTTTTAAAAGCCGCTGAATCGCCGGGTGAAGCTCGTCATAGGTGAGGAGTCGCATGTGTGTGTGTGTGTGTGTGTGTGTGTGAAGGATGTTATTTATGACGGGGTCACTGAGGGTAAATGTCACGTATTGATCGCCACTGATTGATCCGTGGCTGCAGTCATTGACATTCTCTCCTCTTACAGCAGTGTGTGTGTGTGTGTGTGTGTGTGTGTGTGTGTGTGTGTGTGTGTGTGTGTGTGTGTGTGTGTGTGTGTGTGTGTGTGTGTTGTACATTCAGAGACGGAGATGTGCCAGGAATTTTCTCACTTTCTGGGAAGCTGAAAATGATCCACGCGTTTCCGAAAATACACATATGGAAAAATGATACATGCAAATATATGCAAATTGCTTATAATGAGGTACTAATTTGGATTTTACATACACTGTATTAAAATATACACTCGCCGGCCACTTTATTAGGTACACCTGTCCAGCTGCTCATTAACACAAATGTCTAATCAGTCAATCACACGGCAGCTGCTCAGTGCATTTAGGCATGTAGACATGGTCAAGACGATCTGCTGCAGGTTAAAGCGAGCATCAGAATGGGGAAGAAAGGGGATTTAAGAGACTTTGAACGTGGCATGGTTGTTGGTGCCAGACGGGCTGCTCTGAGTATTTCAGAAACTGCTGATCTACTGGGATTTTCACGCACAACCATCTCTAGGGTTTACAGAGAATGGTCCGACAAAGAGGAAATATCCAGTGAGCGGCAGTTCTGTGGGCGCAAATGCCTTGTTGATGCCAGAGGTCAGAGGAGAATGGCCAGACTGGTTCCAGCTGATAGAAAGGCAACAGTAACTCAAATAAGCACTCGGTACAACCGAGGTCTGCAGAAGAGCATCTCTGAACACACAACACGTCCAACCTTGAGGCGGATGGGCTACAGCAGCAGAAGACCACACCGGGTGCCACTCCTGTCAGCTAAGAACAGGAAACTGAGGCTACAATTCACACAGGCTCACCAAAACTGGACAAGATTGGAGAAACGTTGCCTGGTCTGATGAGTCTCCATTTCTGCTGCCACATTCGAATGGTCGGGTCAGAACTTGGCCTCAACATCATGAAAGCATGGATCATCCTGCCTTGTATCAGCGGTTCAGGCTGGTGGTGGTGGTGTAATGGTGTGGGGGAGATTTTCCTGGCAAACTTTGGGTCCATTAGTACCAATTGAGCATGGTGTCAACGCCACAGCCTACCTGAGTATTGTTGCTGACCATGTCCATCCCTTTATGACCACAGTGTCTCCATCTTCTGATGGCTACTTCCAGGATAACACACCATGTCATAAAGCGCCAATCATCTCAGACTGGTTTCTTGAACATGACAATGAGTTCACTGTACTCAAATGGCCTCCACAGTCACCAGAGCTCAATCCAATAGAGCACCTTTGGGATGTGTTGGAACGGGAGATTGGCATCATGGATGTGCAGCCGACAAATCTGCAGCAACTGCGTGATGCTATCATGTCAATATGGAGCAAAATCTCTGAGGAATATTTCCAGTAGCTTGTTGAATTTATGCCATGAAGGATTAAGACAGTTCTGAAAGCAAAAGGGGGTCCAGGTACTAGTAAAGTGTACCTAATAAAGTGGCCGGTGAGTGTATGTCCTATATGCAATATATATTTGAAAATATAGCAACAATAGCCAAACACTTGAGATATGATATTCCAGGCGACCAGGTAAACAATGAATAATTCATTTCTCTTTCTTATTATAGTCATTATTATATCTCTCTGAATGAGACTCAAAGGTAAGAGTCGGTAAAATGATCCAAACTTCCCATCAGTAGTTTTATGGGCATATCTGTGTTCTTAATATTGCAATGACCTATAAATGATCTCACAACAGCTAGGAGACCTTCTCAAATGCACCAATGATAAACCAGCAGATGCTACAACATGCATTCCGATAACTTTGTTTGGACGTATCCGGATAGTACAGTGTGTTCATGTTGACTTTAAAAACTGCCGTGAGTGAACTGTCCCTCATCCAAAATGCCTGTAACTCTCTCTCCCTTTCTCTCTCTCTCACACACACACACACACACACACACCACAAACGCACATATATATACGCTCTCTCTTTCGCACACATGCATGCACACACATACAAAGACAATATAATAATACTAGTGTTAACAATAGTAATAATAATAACAATAATAATATGTTTAAATGGGAAGAACCAAATACAGTATACATAATATCAAACAATAAATTAGATATTTACATTTTTAAAAAATGATGATACAACTAATGCAGATGTGTTCAGTTGTTTACCTCTTAGTTTGTGGCATTTATAAATATGACGAGCTACTGAAAAAGCAGTCGGTCCTTTAAGTAGAATTATTCATTTATCATTATTTTGATGTGACTGGAATTGATAAGGACCACACGGTGGCTCAGTGGTTAGCACTGTGGCCTCACAGCAAGAAGGTCACTGGTTCAAACCCCGGCTGGGTCAGTTGTTGTTTCTGTGTGGAGTTTGCATGTTCTCCCCCTGTTGGCGTGGGTTTCCTCCGCAGTCCAAAGACATGCGCTATAGGGGAATTGATGAACTAAATTGGCCGTAGTGTACTGTATGAGTGTGTGTGTGTGTGTGTGTGTGAATGAGTATGTATGGGTGTTTCCCAGTACTGGGTTGCAGCTGGAAGGGCATCCCCTGTGTAAAACATATGCTGGAATAGTTGGTGGTTCATTCTGCTGTGGTGACCCCTGATAAATCAGAGACTTAGCCAAAGGAACATTAATGAATGGAACTGATAGTTTGTTGTAAACTTGTTTGTTAGTTCTCTCTCTCTCTCTCTCTCTCTCTCTCTCTCATTGGAGGACCATGTTTTACTAAAGTTCTAATTGGGGCAAGCTCAAAATCGCAATTTGGCTGTCCAAGAAAATAGTACATTCAATAATAAGGGATGGACTGGTGCTTTTTTAGAGCTAAAATGACTAATATAATCTTGCATCAATATAAAGTATGGGCTTTATAAAATGAAAAATCACTTGACAATGTTCAATTAAAAACAGGGTGTAAATCAGTCATGCTGATACTGATAATTGTCTAAACCTTTATCTGTAAGGCCCAATCCCAATTCTATTTTTGTACCCCTTCTCCTTTCCCTTGGCCCTTAAAAACGAGTGTGAAGGGGAAGGGCTTCAAAATGAACCCCTAAGAATTGGGACAGCACTACAGCACCTGCATACTTCATCATATGTCATCACGATCTCTTGCTTCATCTGAGATCAGACGATGGCGACTGCTGTAGTTATTAAAGTTGTGTTATTATTTGGTATTTATCTTCAGGAAATCACTGAAGGTATATATCCTGTTATGATAACAATCTAATATGGTAATAAGATCGTAACTATACTGTGTATTTACACCGTGGCCATATTCATCATGTAAACACACCAAAAACAACATTAACATTATAGCAGACACTGTAAACAGCTCATTCACAGCCGACTTTTCTGACAGGGTGTCCGAGTGTCATCAGTGTCAGAATGTTGTGGGACTGCTGTACAGGAGTTATTATTATGCATTGTAGATCGCCAAATTTAGCGGGTTTATTTATTTTTTTATAAAAGTATGATGGACAAATCACAAATGTGGTTATGAAAATATTAAAACATGTGTTTGTTCGTTGTAAAAAATCATAATAATGACAAAAAATATAAATTTATGGCTCTCCCTACTTCCGAGTGCAGCTGCAGCTGTGGCTGGTGTATTCTGGTAAATTTTCTTACCCTTTGGTTTCGAGTGTGGTCCTGAAAAATCTTCGTTCGAAGGGGTGTATACTCCTTCCCCTTAGCCCTACGCCTTCAAGCTAAAGAGAATTGGGACACCAGTGAGTAAGGGGAAGGGCTAAGGGGTAGAATTGGGATTGGGCCTTAGTATCAACAGCAGGGGTGAAGCTAGGGGGGAAAGTTAAGATGATTATAAGGGCCCACTACGTTTTGGGGCGCCCAGAGTTACTATAAGGGACCCCCAATCAGCCACTCACCCCCCGCTCTTCCTTTTTTTATCTGCGAATGTTGTCACAGGGCCCGTACTGGCCAGCGGCGCCCCTAATCGACAGTAAAACTCTGCTATGTGTGTGTATATAAAGTCTGAATTAGTAGCCCCCTTGGTATCATTTTTTATACTTTTTTTAATATAATTGTATTTAATGGAAGAATTTTTTTTTCTAATTATAATATTTTCAATAACTCATGTCTAATAACTGATTTATTTTCCATTTGCCATGATGACAGCACATAATATTAGACTAGATATTCTACTAGTATTCAGCTTAAAGTGACATTTAAAGGCTTAACTAGGTTAATTAGGGTAAAGTTAGGGTAATTAGGCAAGTCATTGTATAATGGTGGCTTGTTCTGGAGATAATCCAAAACTAATATTGCTGAAGGGGGCTAATAATATTGACCTTAAAATGGGTTTAAAACAATTAAAAACTGCTTTTATTCTAGCTGAAATAAAACAAATAAGACTTTCTCCAGAAGAAAAAATATTATAGAAAATACTGTGAAAATTTCCTGAATCTGTTCAACATCATTTGGGAAATATTTGAAATTAAAAAAAATCACAGGAGGGCGAATAACTCTGACTTTAGCTGTATATACATCCTCTTCTCTTTTTAAAATGAATAATAAGTAATAAAGTGACCCTTAAAAGTCAAAAAGTCTCTCTCTCTCTCTCTGTCTCTCTCTCAGGAACTAAGCGCGCATCTGTGTCCGCGTGCGCCCCGGCGGGCCGCGCGCTCCAGGTGACAGCTCTCCTCCAACGCGGCCGTGAGGGATGTGCACGCGCGTCACGCACAGTTAGAGGTGATCTGCAGTGACGTGCGTGCGCTCGGAGTGCACCTTCCCAGTCTGCTGTCAGCCCAATGCGACCTGGCAGGTCCACACGCACACGCGCGCGCTCACGACACCGGGAACACGCTGTCAGTCGCCCCAAAGCGCGGCTCTGTTTGCCCGCGCGCGATGTCAGGCCGCGGAGGTGCGCCAAACTACATCCGCGCGCGTTTCGCTACAAGGTGAGTTTCAGCTGCCGCCGCCATTCAGGATCTATTTGAGCCTTCACAGGTCTGGCATCATGCTGTCACACACACACTTACACATAAACATGAACACATAAACACTCACACATGCATAAACACAAACACATATATACACATAAACAGATAAACAAACACACACAAGCACACATACTTAAACACATAGACAAATAAACACACACACATAAACATAAGCAAATAAACTCACAAAAATATAGACATAAACACACACATAACACACACATTAACACAAAAACACATACACAGACATAAACATATAAACACACATAAACACACACATAATCATGCATGAACACACACACACACACACACACACACACACATAAGCATAAGCAAATAAACACACACACACACAAACAAACAAGCAAAAACACACACATTAACACATGCACACAGACATAAATACACACATAATCATGCTTAAATACACACAACACACAAACACACATGCATAAACATTACCACACACAAGCACACAAACAAACACAAACACACACACAAACACACACATATAAAAGCATATGCATAAACACACACAGACATAACTGCACACACACACACACACTCACACACACACACACACACACACACACACACACACACACACACACACACACACACACAGTGTTTGTTCTTTTCAGGCTGTTTTCCTCTCAGTTTACCTTCACTAAGAGGTGCTTCACAGTGAGTGAGAGCAGAAGGTGCGTTTCAGCCTGCAGGTGTGTGTGTGTGTGTGTGTGTGTGCACGCAGCCCCATGTCTCTCTCAGGTAAGAGCGCATGTGTCCGCCGGCAGACCATCTGTGTGTGTGTATGTGTGTGTGTGTGTGTGTGTGTGTGTGTGTGTGTGTGTGTGTGTGTGTGTGTGTGTGTGTGTGTGTGTGTGTGTGTGTGTGTGTGTGTGTGTGTGTGCATGTGCGTGTGTGTGTGTGCGTGTGTGTGTGTGCTGGTAAATGTTAACTGACCGTGTGAATTCGTAAATATTTCCTAGAGCTTTCCCCCCACAGAGCCGAGAGAAACACTTACCTGTTCACTGATATGATACACACTAGCCCTCAGTGTGTGTGTGTGTGTGTGTGTGTGTGTGTGTGTGTGTGTGTGTGTGTGTGTGTGTGTGTGTGTCTGTGTGTCTGTGTGTCTGTGTGTCTGTGTGGCTTGTATTACCTACATTGCGGGGACCATACAGTATATGCCATTTTTGTCCCAACACTGGCTTTCGACAACTTTAACTTTAACTCTAACCAGCTTAATGTTTCCATCACTGTTTTCTACAATTAAATCCAAATCTAATCATGACAATTCTGAATACATATTTTACCACTGTTTTTTTGTTTTGTTTTGTTTTTTGTTACATAGGAAGAGCAATAGATTAAAACACATTTACTGTCACTCTGCGACCTGTTGGACCATTTACGGGGACATTTTTACCATAATCTTGTAGTCCAAACATACAATCATGACAAACTATAAATCATTTGAAAGCTTAAAATGTCTAGTTTCCATATCCGATGACTGATTTTTGATAGATATTACGGAGCAACAGTTTTTTATTTATTTGTAACTCGTCATCAGAGTCGATAGTGAGCATTAGCTCTACTAAAAGATCTGGGTGTCATATTAGACAGCAACTTAACTTTTGAAAATCATATCTCCCATGTCACAAAAACTGTCTTCTTTCATCTGAGAAATATCGCTAAGGGATGAAGTATGCTATCCATCTCAGATGGAGAAAAACTAGTTCATGCTTTTATGACTTCTAGGCTGGATTACTGTAATGCTCTGTTGGCTGGTCCAGCATCCTCTATTAACAAACTTCAGCTAGTATAAAATGCAGCTGCCAGAGTTCTTACCAGGTCTAGAAAATATGATCATATCACCCCAATTTTATCCTCCTTACACTGGCTGCCTGTTAAGTTTCGTATTGAATTTAAAATATTACTCCTTACCTATAAAGCTTTAAATAATCTAGCTCCTGTTTATCTAACCAACCTCCTGTCTCGCTACAACCCAACCCGCTCTTTACGATCTCAAAACTCAGGGCTTCTGGTAGTACCTAGAATATCAAAGTCGAGTAAAGGAGGTCGAGCCTTCTCATTTATGGCCCCTAAACTCTGGAATAGCCTTCCTGATAATGTCCGAGGCTCAGACATACTCTTGCAGTTTTAAAACTAGATTAAAGACCTATCTTTTTAGCAAAGCATGCATCACATAGCAGAATGATGCATGAATGTGCTCCACACATCTCGTTTATATACACTATGAACAGCAGCTACACTAATTATTCTCTTTATTCTCTATTTCCACCTGTGGATACTCATCCCGACGCCCTCAGAGACTATGCAGCGCCACTGATGCAATCTAAGACATGTGAAGAGATGATCCCAAGGTTTGCGTAATCCCGGACCAGGCTGTATCCTGAGTAGCTGATGTGGTGGTCATGGAGGAGTGGAGAGCATGAGACTGATTCCTGTGACGCTCCAGGGACAGACGAGTCTTCGCTGAGGTCCGGCATTCTCCAGCCTCCGAAGCCTAGACTGCAGCTCTACACAAGACGTTTGGCCATAGGAGGAATGGTTGTGCCCAACTGAGCCTGGTTTCTCTCCAGGTTTTTTATCCTTCACTTTCGCCATTTAGTGAAGTTTTTTCCTCGCTGCTGTCACCACTGGCTTGCATGGTTCGGGATCTGTAGAGCTGCGCATCGATGGATTTGCTCTTCAGTGTTTGGACTCTCAGTAGTGATTATTAACCCACACTGAACTGAGCTAAACTGAACTGAACTTAATCTCTGAAAACTGAACTGACACTGGTTCAATTCACTATAATCTTCTATGTGAAGCTGCTTTGACACAATCTACATTGTAAAAGTGCTATAGAATGAATAAAGATGAATTAAATCGTAAAGCATTACTTTGCTACAGCAATCCACATGTAAAACTTTGTTTAGATGTTTTTGGATGTTTTTAAGAGGCTAAATTTAAATCAAATACCACCAAACTGCCCACAGTACTTTAGAATAGTATGTCTATTTTATAAGAGTCATAAAAAAGTATTTAAAACTACAGTTCATATTCCTCAAAACATAGGGGGCGCCCTTGTAATGTGATCAATAGAAACTGAATGTGGTGGTCATGTCTGGTACTGCAGCCAAACAACATCTAAAAGCTCTTTTTTTGAGATATCAACTTTAAATTTGGAATATTATTTGTTCACATATTTAGCTTAGATTTTCTCTCAGTTTTAGGCTAAAACATGTTTTGAAAAATACATATTACATATAATAATAACATATACATTTGTTTTTTATAATTTTCATAATCATAAAGGCACATAACTTCTGTTTTATTTCACTTTTTGAACATTATTCACGTCAGCTACAATCTGACACCTGTCTTCTTTAACATGAGACCAAGCTTAAATCTGTGCACCAAAGCATTTAAGATTGCCGATCATTTAAGTTGAACATGTAATTCTCATTACTATTATGACGTTATATTAGGAGTTATATCCAAAAACACTTCATTTGGTGATGCATACGTCTTTAAAACCTGACAGGTGGACAAATCAAAACAAAACATTATTAAAACAAATATAAATATGCATATAATGAATATTAATAATAATAATAACATTAAACAAAGGCGAACCATTATGAATCAACTGACTCCATATGAGCCATATTCCACCAAAGTCCCCCCAAGGTGACGAAACCATGGGAGGAGGAATGGGTTTTATATTCATGTATAAAAGAATATTTATTTTTTAACATTTTAATCCTTAATTTTTTGTATATTTAAAGATATTAGTGTATTGCTGTACATCCCTGTGTGTGCAATAGGCAATGTGTACAGTATGTGCGTTTTGGACCCGCATAGGTGTATAGCACTAACACGAACTTTAAATAATCCAAACTCTGCTTCGTTGACCTTGGGGCATCCTTTTGTTGGTCAATTGTCCGGCCTATTACAGTTGACTCAAAATAGCAATGCATCAACAATGCACCTTACAGTAACACACCTCCTTTTCCGACCAGCTCACCCATGAGTGCACAAAGTGGCACAAATTAATTTGCTATTTAAACAACCAGTCTGAAAATAGCGCTAGTCTGAAAATAGTAAAAAACAAAACACTTTTATAGGGCCTAGAGAGTGTGTCAGGCGTGTGTTAACAGTAAACTGATGGTCAGTAATAACACTGAGGGTCTGCTGAGGGTCTCGCACAATAAAGCTTCTATCAGAGCTCATTCATCACAGACTGAAGAGAGTCTGAACTCATTCACATCTGATACACATCAGCAGAGATCAGCAACACTGCTGCGCTCTGATGGATACAACACACAACATACGCAAAACTTACAAATAAACAGCACAAACTATCGGTACAACACACAACATACACAAACTTACAAATAAACAGCACAAACCGTACACGGACAATATTTCACTACAGACTGCAGTGTATTAACTCGCTCACAGAGTTGCCAAGTTCACTTAGAATGCACAAATATGGGAATTGTTGTTGCGTAAAAAAATAAAATAAATAAATAAATAAATAAATAAATATATATATATATATATATATATATATATATATATATATATAATTACATTTAATTAAGCCATAAAAATGTGACTAGCAATTTATTATTATTATTATTATTTATTTTTTTGCACCTACTGTCACATTTTGTTTTGTTTTTCCGAATGCATTGACTGTTCACAGCCATTTAGTGTAATAATATAAGCTCTGTGGCATCAAACATTGGAGAGATATTACAATAATAAATATATATATAAATACATGAATGAGGGGGTGACATTATTTCATAAGGTACATTTATTAAAATACATTAATGTATTATTCATTAAAGCATATACTGTTTTTTATTATTTTATTGTTGTAAATATGAGGCTGTTTTTTGTTCGCTTTTTATGCTTTATTATTTAATTATTCATTTTTTTGTATTTATTTATGTCTTTATTCATTTTATTTGTTTGTTTGTTTATTTATTCATTATTTCATTCATTTTCTTTTCAGCTTAGTCCCTGTGTAAATTATTATTTAGTTTATTGTTGTATTTTTTTTTTTTTTTGTTATTATTATTATTATCATTATTATTATTCATTCATTCATTCATTTTCTTTTTGGCTTAGTCCCTTCATTAATCTGGGGTTGCCACAACGGAATGAACCGCCAACTTATCCAGCACATGTTTTACACAGCGGATGCCCTTCCAACTGAAACCCAGTATTGAGAAACATCCATACACACTCATTCACACACATACACTACAGACAATTTAGCTTACCCAGTTCCCCTATAGTGCATGTGTTTGGACTGCGGGGGAAACCGGAGCACCCGGAGAAAACCATGCAAACTCCACACAGAAACACCAACAAACCCAGCTGGGACTCGAACCAGCGACCTTCTTGCTGTGAGGTGACATCAATACCAAGTGCGCCACCGCGCTGCCCCTTTTGTTTATTTATTTAAATATAGATATTTAAATACATGTTTTTTTTTTTTTATCAAAACAACTTCTGTTTTTGTATTACAGACTCAATGTGGTTTTAATTTAATATGATGTGGGCTCATTTAATAATTAAATTGGTTAATTTAATTCAGTTACAATTAATTATAATAATTCTAATAATATTTGGCTTGTATTTAAACAGAAAGAAATATAAACTCCATGGAAAATGTACAAATTCTAATTTATTTACAAGATACAAGACATAATAAATATAAATTGGGCTAATTTTGTTTTGTTTTTCATCAGTGTTTAATGCTAAAAGCACTAACCACACCACAGTAAACTGGTGCACAGCATCAGCAGCTGTAAAACTCACAGCACATAATTTACATGACTCATGCAAATGCAGCAGGAGATGAATATTAATCTGTGATTGTGATGCAGATGTGCTTTGGATATGCAGATGACAGCACACCGTAGCGCGGCCTTCAGGATATCAGGAGCGCTGACCTCCACACGACCCCTCCACAACAAAAATAACCCATCTAAAGTTACTGCAGCTGCACAAACCACATCAGAACAATGCAAAACTCACATCAACATCTAACATGACAGCTCTTTCCTGATTTTTGTCATAAACTGCAGAAAGTTTATACTTCCAGTGCAGAAGAATACAGTAGTGCAGGTGTGAAGATATAAACACTTCTGAGAAGAAATTCATTTGTAAGGGGAAATATTTCAAATACCTATTTATTTAAAATATGGATTATTTGCTACGTTTTATTCTATGAGAAAAACAGCTGATAAACAGAACTAGATCAAAACTTAAAATAATAAGAAAAAACAGTCAGAATTAATAGAAGAGAGTCAGAATTCCAAGATAAAATCAGAATTCCAAGATGAAAAAAAAAGTCAAAATTCCAAGAAGAAAATCAGAATTTCGAAGAAGGAAAGTCAGAATTCCGAAAAGAAAAGTCAGAAATCCAAGATTTAAAAAGTCAGAATTCCAAAACGAAGTCAGAATTCCAAGTTGAAAGTCAGAAGAAAAGTCAGAATTCCAAGAAGAAAAGTGAGAATTTCAAGATTTAAAAAGTCAGAATTCCAAGAAGAAATATCAGAATTCCAAGAAGAAAAGTCTGAATTCCAAAATTTAAACAGTCAGGATTCCAAAACAAAGTCAGAATTCCAAGTCAGAATTTTCAAGTTGAAAGTCAGAAGAAAAGTCAAAATTCCAAGAAATCAGAATTCCAATTTGAAAAGTGAGGATTCCAAGATAAAATTAAGTCAGAATTCTGAGAAGGAAATTCAGAATTCCAAGATTTAAAAAAAGTCTGAATTTTAGGAGGAAAAGTTGAAAATCCAACATGTAAAAAAAGTCAGAATTTCAAGAAGTCAGAATTCCAAGATAAAAAAAAAAAGTCAGTATTTTAAGAAAAGTCCAAATTACAAGATGGCAAGTGAGAAATTCAAGGTAAAAGTCAGAACTCCAAGATGTTAAGTCAGAATTCCAAGAAGGAAAGTCAGCATTCCCAGGAGAAATGTCAGAATTCCAAGATGAAAACGTCAGATTTTCAGGATGTAAAGTCAGAAATCTATAAGTCAGAATTCCAAGAAAAAAATCTTAATTACAAAGAAGAAAAGTCAGGATTCCAAGATTTAAAAAGTCAGAATTCCAAGAAGAAAAGTTATTCCAAGAAATCAGAATTCCAATATGAAAAGTGAGGATTTCCAAGATGTAAAGTCAGAAATCTGTAAGTCAGAATTCCAAGAAGAAAAGTCAGAATTCCGAGAAGAACATCAGATTTATAAGATTAAGGGTGCTTTCACACCTGCCTTATTTAGTTCGGTTGAATCGCACTAGAGTTCGTTTTCTCTAGTAGGAGCGGTTCGTTTGTGGTGAGAACGTGATCCAAACTAAAACAGACCCAACCGCAAAAAGTACTGCGCCTTTTTGGACTAATCCAGCTGCCGTAGTGCGATGCGCTGTCTTTCTTATGGGGTTTGGAGGAAAAATATTTGTTGGCAGCGCTTTACCAACAGTTTTAAACAGAGAGAGAGGGAGAGAGAGAGAGAGAGAGAGACAGAGAGAGAGAGACAGAGACAGGCAGACAGACAGACAGACAAACATTACCTGATGGATCATTGGTGATATTTCTGAAAGATGACCATGTCGCAGTTTAGCTAAATTATTTCACGCCTTCTCCTAATGCTTTCGCCGATTGCAATGCATTAAAACATTGTTTTCCAGCCCCAGCCGCCCTTCATTCTCGAAATATATAGTTTGTCTAAAGTGATGCATACAAACTACATAGTTTACTATGAGCATGGATACTGCGTCAGCCAGCGCAGCGACATTGTGTGTCTGCCGGTTTGTTTATTTGCGGTAGTTCCACGTGAATTCTGACCAATTGAAAAGCAGTTTAGGAAATGCGTTCAATAACATCTGGCCAGTGAGTGATGTAGATTTTGTCACATGACTGCATTTTGGTTCGTTTCAACTGGTTCGGACCAAAGCACTCAGTGTGGTGTGAAAGAGACCCAAAACAGCAGAAAAATGCTACAATGTATCATTTGTTGTCTTTGGTCCGGACCAAATGAACCGAACCACATATGTGAAAGCACCCTAAAAGTCAAATTTCCAAGATGTAAAGTCAGACACCTGTAAATGTCAGAATTACAAGAAAAAAAACATCTGAATTCCAGGAAGAAAATTACAAGATGCAAACTGAGAATTTAACAAAATTTCAAGCACAACATTCAAAATTCTAAATATAAAATAAAAAATTCCCAGAAAACTTTCAGAATTCCAAGAAAATGTTGTAGCTGCAGGATATAAACTGTAAATTCAAAGGAAATAAAAATGTCCTTGAACAAAACAAATGTACAGGGTATTTAATATTGCCACAAGTAAAACACTTAAGACTTACACAGCTGTGATTATAAATGAATAAAGTCAGTCAAATCTAAATGAGGAGAAAAACAAACACACACGAGGTCATGTTCTCAGTCATTACAGCTCATATCAGGAGACAACATCCACTTTTATAACTCAGCCGAGACCTTTTACACTGCAAACATCACTGAACAATAAAATAAAATCCAGCACATTCGTCTTTCCTCTTATCAGATGAGCTTTATTGCTGAAAACAATTACTGTCCAATCAAACGCCAGCTCCGCAGAGGAAGTGATGTCACCAGCGAGACAGTGACGGATGAAGGAGTGTCAGGATGAGATATGGAGCCGGAATGCATCGGATCAGGTCACGTGACACAGAAAACTCCTAAAACAGAGCTGTAATGGTGTTTACTGCCTTATCTGGAAACACACATCCAATAACGCTGACCTTAAAATCTTCCATTACGCTCTACAAACTCATCCTGTAAAGGTTTCAGGACACTGAAGACCTTTAAACAAGAACTTACGGGAGGATTTGGTCATTGAGCTCTCACGATTATCAAATAAGTCAACAATTTAAAGGGGACCTACGTTTCATAAGATGTAAAATAAGTCCCTGGTGCTCCTATAGTGTGTAGTGAAGTTTCAGATTGAAAGCAGTGACTGCAGGTTGAAAGAAAATAGTGGAGTAAAAGTACAGATTCAGCTCTAGAAATATTGGAAAATGAAAATATTGGATAAAGGAAAGTCTATAAATAAATGTACAGGCCCAATTTTAACCCATGTGTTTGAGTTTGTCCATATTTTACCCAATTTTAATTGAAATAAGCAGCCATTTTGTGGAGCTAATGGAAACATACTGTAAAGCAGAACTTCAAACCTTCTTTCATTCATTCATTCATTTTCGACTTAGTCCCTTTATTAATCCAGGGTTGCCACAGCGGAATGAACCACCAACTTATCCAGCACATTTTTACGCAGCGGATGCCCTTCCAGCCGCAACCCATCTCTGGGAAATATCCACACACACTCATACACTACGGACAATTTAGCTTACCCAATTCACCTGTACTGCATGTCTTTGGACTGTGGGGGAAACCGAAGCACCCGGAGGAAACCCACGCGAACGCAGGGAGAACATGCAAACTCCACACAGAAACGCCAACTGACCCAGCTGAGGCTCGAACCAGCAACCTTCTTTGTGTGAGGCGGCAGCACTACCTGCTGCGCCACTGCGTCACCCAGCTTCTTTCATAATATTATAAAAATCATTCATTCATTTTCTTTTCAGCTTAGTCCCTTTATTAATCAGGGGTCACCACAGCGGAATGAACCGACAACTTATCCAGCACATGTTTTACTCAGCGGATGCCCTTCCAGCTGCAACCCATCACTGGAAAACACCCATACACTCTCATTTACACTCATGCACTACGGACAATTTAGCTTATCCAATTCCCCTATCGCATGTGGTTGGACTGTAGGGGAAACCGGAGCACCCAGATGAAACCCACGCCAACACGGGAGAACATGCAGACTCCACACAGAAATGGCAACTGACCCAGCTGAGGCTTGAACCAGCGACCTTCTTGCTGTGAGGCGGCAGCGCTATGCACTGCGTCATTTTCTTCCGCTTTTCCAGGGCCGGGTCGCGGGAGCAGCAGTCTCAGGAAAGAACCTCCGACTTTCCTCTCCCCAGACACTTCCTCCAGCTCCTTAAGGGGGGATTCAGAGGTGTTCCCAGGCCAGCCGAGAGACATAGTCCCTCCAGCATGTTCTGGGTCTTCCCCGACGTCTCCTCCCAGTGGAACATGTCTGGAACACCTTCCTAGGTAGGCGTCCAGGAGGCATCCGAAACAGACGCCCGAGCCACCTCAGCTGACTTCTCTGGATGTGGAGGAGCAGTGGCTCTACTCCGAGCTCCTCCCAGCTGACAGAACTCCTCACCCTGTCTATAAGTGTGCGCCCGGCCACCCTGTGAAGGAAACTCATTTCGGCTGCTTGTATCCGAGATCTTGTCCTTTTGGTCATGACCCAAAGCTCATGAGCATAGGTGAGAGTAGGAACGTAGATTGACCGGTGAATCGAGAGCTTTGCCTTTCGGCTCAGCTCCTTCTTTACCACAACAGACCAATACATCAACCGCATTACTGCTGCACCAATCCGCCTGTCAATCTCACTCCCCATCCTTCTTTCACTTGTGAACAAACCCCAAGATACTTGAACTCCTCCACCTGGGGTAAGGACTTTCCTCCAACCTGGAGATGGCAAACCACCTTTTTCTGGTGGAGCACCATGACCTCAGACTTGGAGGTGCTGATTCTCATCCCAGCCAAATCACAATCAGCAGCAAACCGCCCCAGTGCATGCTGAAGGTCCAAGTCTGATGAAGCTGATAGAACAACATTTTCTGCAAATAACAGAGAAGAGATCCTGTGGTCCCCAAACCAGACCCCTTCTGGCAGAAATGGTGACAATTGTGGTAAAAGTTTCTTTTTGCAACAAAAATTCTGATCTCATTAGATGAAGGAAGGCTTGATTTCTCATCATATGAAGACATTTGATCATTTTTCCCGCACCTCTTTATGCTTCAGACCTTTAGTGGACGTGTTTTATAAATATATTCAGTGCCAAACACAGAAAGCGACTGCACAATAACGCTTGTTTGATCAGATCAATCCCACAGTCATTAGCAGATTATTTCGGCTGGTTTGACGTGGACATCAGGGTTGATCTTTTATAAACACGACCCCAATTTTCAGAGTGGCTTGAGCTGAACGGCTGCGGGTCACTCGCTCACACACACACAAACAGCCGCTCCATTATTCAGAATGACAATATAATATCATCACCAGTTTGTTTTATTGTAATCTTACTAGTGCACTGTCATCCCGTGACTGATTCCGCTTTGAATATTTAATGCATTCAAATGAGCGACAGCCCACATACAAAATCAGATACACATTTTTCGTACTGTAGACTACACACAGAACATTTCACAATATTCATAACTATAAATAAGATTTGTATATTTGATTAAAAAGGATTTAGGCAGGAATACTTCACCCAAAAATGAATATTCACACACATGAAAAAATACTATAGTAAATATAAGTAATTGATCTGTTGTAGTGATTCTACAGTTTCAATGGTAACTCAACAATTATGGTAATTAAACTGTTGTAATCCTACTAGATTATATGGTAATGCAGCAACTATAACACTTAATATGTGGTGATTCTATAGCTGCTAGGGTAACACAACATCTATAGTAATATAAACAAATGAGCCAATACTATTGTTTTCTACAACTAGAGGGTATAATATACTATCATACACCACAGTTTACTGTAGCAAAACTAAGTAAGTTTCTGTATTTTAACGGCCATTATTTTACAGTAAGTTTCTGTAATTTAACAGCCGTTATTTTACAGTAAGTTTCTGTAATTTAACAGCCGTTATTTTACAGTAAATTTCTGTAATTTAATGGCCGTTATTTTACAGTAAGTTTCTGTATTTTAACGGCCATTATTTTACAGTAAGTTTCTGTAATTTAACGGCCGTTATTTTACAGTAAATTTCTGTAATTTAATGGCCGTTATTTTACAGTAAGTTTCTGTATTTTAACGGCCATTATTTTACAGTAAGTTTCTGTAATTTAACGGCCGTTATTTTACAGTAAATTACTGTAATTTAATGGCCGTTATTTTACAGTAAGTTTCTGTATTTTAACGGCCGTTATTTTACAGTAAGTTTCTGTAATTTAATGGCCGTTATTTTACAGTAAGTTTCTGTAATTTAACGGCCGTTATTTTACAGTAAATTTCTGTAATTTAATGGCCGTTATTTTACAGTAAGTTTCTGTAATTTAACGGCCGTTATTTTACAGTAAGTTTCTGTAATTTAATGGCCGTTATTTTACAGTAAATTTCTGTAATTTAATGGCCGTTATTTTACAGTAAATTTCTGTAATTTAATGGCCGTTATTTTACAGTAAATTTCTGTAATTTAATGGCCGTTATTTTACAGTAAGTTTCTGTATTTTAACGGCCGTTATTTTACAGTAAGTTTCTGTAATTTTAACGGCCGTTATTTTACAGTAAGTTTCTGTAATTTAATGGCCGTTATTTTACAGTAAATTTCTGTAATTTAATGGCCGTTATTTTACAGTAAATTTCTGTAATTTAATGGCCGTTATTTTACAGTAAGTTTCTGTATTTTAACGGCCGTTATTTTACAGTAAGTTTCTGTAATTTTAACGGCCGTTATTTTACAGTAAGTTTCTGTAATTTAATGGCCGTTATTTTACAGTAAGTTTCTGTAATTTAACGGCCGTTATTTTAAAGTAAATTTCTGTAATTTAACGGCCTTTATTTTACAGTAAGTTTCTGTATTTTAACGGTCGTTGTTTTACAGTAAGTTTCTGTAATTTAATGGCTGTTATTTTACAGTAAATTTCTGTAATTTAACGGCTGTTATGTTGCGGTAAATTTCTGTAATTTAACGGCCTTTATTTTACAGTAAGTTTCTGTAATTTAACGGGCGTTATTTTAAAGTAAATTTCTGTAATTTAACGGCCTTTATTTTACAGTAAGTTTCTGTATTTTAACGGCCGTTATTTTACAGTAAGTTTCTGTAATTTAATTGCCGATATTTTACAGTAAGTTTCTGTAATTTAACGGCGGCGAATTTACAGTAAGTTTCTGTAATTTAACGGCTGTTATTGTACTGTAAATTTCTGTAATTTAACCGCTGTTATTTTACTATAAATTTCTGTAATTTAACGGCTGTTATGTTGCGGTAAATTTCTGTAATTTAACGGCCTTTATTTTACAGTAAGTTTCTGTATTTTAACAGACGTTATTTTACAGTAAGTTTCTGTATTTTAACGGTCGTTATTTTACAGTAAGTTTCTGTAATTTAATGGCTGTTATTTTACAGTAAATTTCTGTAATTTAACGGCTGTTATGTTGCGGTAAATTTCTGTAATTTAACGGCCTTTATTTTACAGTAAGTTTCTGTATTTTAACGGCCGTTATTTTACAGTAAATTTCTGTAATTTAACAGCCGTTATTTTACAGTAAATTTCTGTAATTTAACGGCCTTTATTTTACAGTAAGTTTCTGTATTTTAACGGCCGTTATTTTACAGTAAGTTTCTGTAATTTAATTGCCGATATTTTACAGTAAGTTTCTGTAATTTAACGGCGCCGATTTTACAGTAAGTTTCTGTAATTTAACGGCCGTTATTTTACAGTAAATTTCTGTAATTTAACAGCGTTATTTTACAGTAAATTTCTGTAGTTTAACGGCTGTTATTGTACTGTAAATTTCTGTAATTTAACGGCTGTTATTTTACGGTAAATTTCTGTAATTTAACGACTGTTATGTTGCGGTAAATTTCTGTAATTTAATGGCCTTTATTTTACAGTAAGTTTCTGTATTTTAACAGCCGTTCTTTTACAGTAAATTTCTGTATTTTAACGGCCGTTATTTTACAGTAAGTTTCTGTAATTTAACGGCGGTTATTTTACAGTAAGTTTCTGTAATTTAACGGCCGTTATTTTACAGTAAATTTCTGTAATTTAACAGCATTATTTTACAGTAAATTTCTGTAATTTAACGGCTGTTATTTTACTGTAAATTTCTGTAATTTAACAGCTGTTATTTTACGGTAAATTTCTGTAATTTAACAACTGTTATGTTGCGGTAAATTTCTGTAATTTAATGGCCTTTATTTTACAGTAAGTTTCTGTATTTTAACAGCCGTTATTTTACATTAAGTTTCTGTAATTTAATAGCCGTTATTTTACAGTAAGTTTCTGTAATTTAACGGCCGTTATGTTACGGTAAATTTCTGTAATTTAACGGCTGTTATGTTGCGGTAAATTTCTGTAATTTAACGGCCTTTATTTTACAGTAAGTTTCTGTATTTTAACGGCTGTTATTTTACAGTAAATTTCTGTAATTTAATAGCCGTTATTTTACAGTAAGTTTCTGTAATTTAACGGCCGTTATGTTACGGTAAATTTCTGTAATTTAACGGCTGTTATGTTGCGGTAAATTTCTGTAATTTAACGGCCTTTATTTTACAGTAAGTTTCTGTATTTTAACAGCCGTTATTTTACAGTAAGTTTCTGTAATTTAATAGCCGTTATTTTACAGTAAGTTTTTGTAATTTAACGGCTGTTATTTTACAGTAAATTTCTGTAATTTAACGGCTGTTATGTTGCGGTAAATTTCTGTAATTTAACGGCCTTTATTTTACAGTAAGTTTCTGTATTTTAACGGCCGTTATTTTACAGTAAGTTTCTGTAATTTAATAGCCGTTATTTTACAGTAAGTTTCTGTAATTTAACGGCTGTTATTTTACAGTAAATTTCTGTAATTTAACGGCCTTTATTTTACAGTAAGTTTCTGTATTTTAACGGCTGTTATTTTACAGTAAATTTCTGTAATTTAACGGCTGTTATTTTACGGTAAATTTCTGTCATTTAACAGCCATTATTTTAAGTTTTTTTTCTGGCACCCCAGCTGCCAGAAAAAAAAAACAATGCACTTTTCAATACTTTGGTTAAATAAGACTATAAATTACTATTTCTTAGTATTTATTTCATGTTGGAAGACATCATTTACTTCAAATTAACTTAAAATGTGGAGTTTGCATGTTCTCCCTGTGTTCACGTAGGTTTTCTCCGGGTGCTCCGGTTTCCCCCAAAGTTCAAAGACATGCGCTATAGGGGAATTGAATAAGCTAAATTGTCGGTAGTGTATGAGTGTGTGTATCAATGAGTGTGTATGGGTGTTTCCCAGTGATGGGTTCAAGCTGGAAGGGCATTTGCTGTGTAAAACACATGCTGAATAAGTTGGCGGTTCATTCCGCTGTGGCGAACTCTTATAAATGAAGAGACTAAGCTGAAAGAAAAGGAATTAATGAATGAATAATACCAATTCTCACTATTAACTACTGGCTTATTACATGCATATTATTAATATATTGGATGTTTATTAATACCTATAAAGCACAAATTCTGCATGATCTTTTTCTGCATGCAAACACCTAAACCCTGCCACCTTAATATCTAATAATAAGCAGCTAATTAGTAGTTTATTAAGCTGAAAGTCTTACTTAATATTTAAGAAACTCATTTAATCTTGACTCATTATTTCTGAAAACAACAATATTTTGTGCTTGTCTAGAAAATGCTTCTTGATTTAAGAGTTTTTAGATGGTTGGGCTAGAAACAATACAAAAATACTAAGAAT
Organism: Danio kyathit; assembly: GCA_903798195.1. Taxonomy (NCBI): domain Eukaryota; kingdom Metazoa; phylum Chordata; class Actinopteri; order Cypriniformes; family Danionidae; genus Danio; species Danio kyathit. Next base: position 1,154,693 of record LR812524.1, on the reverse strand, counting down.
TTTTTTTTTTTTTTCGCAGAGCATTAAAAAGCATCTAATTAGTATTTTATTAAGCTAAAAGTCTTACTCGATGTTTATTAACACTACATTAAAATAAAGTGTAACCCAAAAAAAGTTATCATGTTAAAAACAACCAAACAAACAGAGTCAGAAATGCAGCGGATAACATGTTCATCTGCAAACATCCCTGCAGCGCTGGAGAAATGACTATCATATGCAGCGAATAACTGGAGACGTTTCCTGAGGGGTTTTTGCACATGGCAGAACTCATCCATTGAGCAGACGGCTGCGTTTCTCCATCACCTGAGGCCACGTTCTGCATTACAGCACCAGAAACGGCCTGCTTTTCTCTCCGCGTGTTCACCGCCTGTGTTTACAGGACTCTTTAAGGCAAGGTGACACAAGAAAAATCCCGTAATTTCCAGAGGAGCCGGACGGAGGCGCGTTTCTCCAGAGATGGACTCTGACAATCCCTCCAGCGCACAACATTACTATATATTTCTTCTGAAAGCTCTTTTACGCTGAAGAGCCGAGACGCAGCACTGCAGGAGAAAGATCTGTCTCTTGTTATTAAGCTGCTGCGTTCGGCCGGTCACAGATACTCTGTAATTTAGGTCACACACACACACACACATAGACATACGCATACATGCACATATACAGATGAAGTCAGAATTATAAGCCATCCTGTGTATTTTCCCCCAATTTCTGTTGAACAGAGAGAAGATTTTTTTAACACATTTTTAAACATAATAGTTTTGATGAAAACTCATGTCTAATAACTGATTTCTTTTCTCTTTGTCATGATGACAGCACATAACATTAGACTAGATATTCTTCAAGACACTAGTATTCAGCTTAAAGTGACATTTAAAGGCTTAACTAGGGTAATTAGGGTAAAGTTAGGGTAATTAGGCAAGTCATTGTATAGCAGTGTTTTGTTCTGGAGACAGTACAACACAAATATTACTTAAGGGGGCTAATAATATTGACCTTAAAATGGCTTTAAAACAATAAAAAATTCTAGCCGAAATAAAACAAATAAGACTTTCTCCAGAAGAAAAAATATTATAGGAAATACTGTGAAAAATTACTGAATCTGTTCAACATCATTTGGGAAACATTTGTATTTTTGTATTTTGATTTTTGCTGAAAATGTGCAATAATAGTAGAGTTCACTTATTCACATAATTTAGAATAATATTTTAATAAACGATAATATAATAATTATAAGTATATAATAATAAGTATCTTTGTGAACATTTATTTGTCAGATAAACCAAAAAATAAACATCAATATATGATTTAACAAAACAATGGAAAAAAAATGATGCATTCATTTAAAGGAAGCTTAAGGCCTCACCAAGTTCTTCATTTAATTTAATATATATCATTCATTTATTATTTAAATTTATTATTTTAATTGAATTTATTTTTTTTATTTAATTTAATTTGTGTTAATAATATTGACCTTAAAATGCGTTTAAAAAACCCTTTTATTCTAGCCAAAATAAAACAAATGAGACTTTTTCCGGAAGAAAAAATATTAGAGGAAATACTGTGAAAATTTTCCCAGAGATGGGTTGCGGCTGGAAGGGCATCCGCTGCGTAAAAATCGTGCTGGATAAGTTGGCGGTTCATTCCGCTGTGGCGACCCCGCAAGGGACAAAGCCGACAAGAAAAATGAATGACTGTGAAAATTTCACTGCTCTGTTAAACATCATTTGGGAAATATTTGAAAATAATTCACAGGAAGGCGAATAATTCTGACTTCAACTGTACGTACACATATACAGTAAATATGCATATATATACACACACACACACACACACACACACACACACACACACACACACACACAAACATATGCACACGTATCAGCCGATTTAAACGCAACCACTCAATTGAATGGGTATTATCAGTTGTTCTCAGCTGATAGATATGGGCCAGTAGGGGCCTTCTGCGCTCAGAAGGCTGTTATCATCCATCCACATGGTTAATCAGCTATAAATCACATACGGCTGCGGGTGGAAATTAACAAGAATTATTTACATTATTTATTAAATTTCCCATTAATTGTATTTCATTAGGGCGACAGAGTGACGCAGTAGGTAGTGCTGTCGCCTCACAGCAAGAAGGTCGCTGGTTCGAGCCTCGGCTGGGTGAGTTGGCATTTCTGTGTGGAGTTTGCATGTTCTCCCTGCGTTCGTGTGGGTTTCCTCTGGGTGCTCCGGTTTCCCCCACAGTCCAAACACATGCGGTACAGGTGTACGAGTGTGAATGAGTGTGTGTGGATGTTTCCCAGAGATGGGTTGCAGCTGGAAAGGAATCCGCTGTGTGAAACATGTGCTGGATAAGTTGGCGGTTTATTCCGCTGTGGTGACCCCAGATTAATAAAGGGACTAAGCTGAAAAGAAAATGAATGAATGAATGAATGAATGATTTTTATTAACGTCTACCCCTACCCCAACCCTAAACCCAATCATCACAGTAATGTAAAAACAGATCTGGATCTGCTGACTTCTCTATTAGTATAGCTGATTAACCATGTGGATGGATGATAGCAGCCTTCAGAGCCTACCAGAAGGCGCAGAAGGCCCCTACTGGCCCATATCTATCAGCTGATAACCACTGATTACCCAATCGAGTGATAACATTCGAAGTGGGTGCACAAATACACACACACACACGTAAGCTGTCTCATAGTAAGCCGTTCAGTCATATATAGCAGTGCTGTGCCTCACATCAGGCTGCTGATAAACCTGTCTGGCTTTATTCTGAGGTAAAAACCTCCTGAATCTATTTCATCCCAAACTTGTTGGTGTGCTGCTATTTAGAAGCAACTAAAACAGATTGTGATTGGTAAATGCACATTATAATTCTGATTTTTGCAAGAAGGTCGCTGGTTTGAGTCCCGGCTGGGTCAGTTGGTGTTTCTGTGTGGAGTTTGCATGTTCTCCCCGTGTTGGCGTGGGTTTCCTCTGGGTGCTCCGGTTTCCCACAGTCCAAACACATGCGCTATAGGGGAATTGATCAACTAAATTGGCCGTAGTGTATGAGTGTGTGTGTGTGAATGAATGTGTATGGGTGTTTCCCAGTACTGGATTGCAGCTGGAGGGGCATCCGCTGTGTAAAACATATGCTGGATTAATTGACGGTTCATTCCGCTGTGGCAAGACCTGTTAAATAAGGGTCTAAGCCGAAGAAAAATAAATGAACAAATGCCCGAAAGGTAAAACTGGAACAATCTGATAAAAAAAAGATCAAACTCTGATCTGAGGAATTATTCAAACACACACACACACACACACACACACACACACACACACACACACACACACACAAGACTTACTAAAAGTTTGCCACGATTGCCTAAATGGCACTAACTAATACTAACAAACTCTAACTTTAAATAAACTCTTCATAACTTCAGGGTTTAAACAGCCGTGGAAAAAATGCAAATCCAAAGGGAGCCACAATTACGACTGTTAAAAGGTTTGTGGCGACAGAAAAACAGTTTTCAGAGCAAAAAAAGTTTCACACACATTTGTTTCAGATTTACAGAGAGAGAGAGAGAGAGAGAGAGAGAGAGAGAGAGACTCGTGAGACTTGTTTCGTCTCTGTCCAAGTGTTTTTCTCTCTCTCGAAAACTGAGCATAAAAGATAAACACTGATGTGGTCTCATTGGACAAATTTATGAGCTTATGAAACTAAAATCAACTGCTTATGTACATCTGTACCATATCAGATATTGCAGATCAGGGGTGTCAAATGAAAATGTTATTGAGTTTTTATCTTTATCTATTAAATAAAAATGTTTCTCATTGCATGTGAACAATAAAGAGCAAAGCACACTGATGTCCATTAACTACAATACCAGTTTGGGGCAAGTTGTCACATATATTTAAGACATTAAATGTATTTACATGCATTAATTAATTAGATCTTACACAGACAAACCATATTTGCATATTGTTTATTACATATTTACGTTGAAAGCTAATAATACATTTTTAAATGTATCTTTTTTTATTCTGAAGATATGCATCACTGGTTTACTCCCACATGAAAATAAATAGTATAGTAATTTATAGTAAAAACTACAGTGTTTTTGAAACATGCTACAGTAAAGTGTATTATACTGTATATATTATATTAGTATAGCTGTTTAACTATAGTGAACTGATCAACTGTACTAAATACTGTAGTATCCTTTAGTTTTTGCTATAGTAAACTGTGGTGTATTGTAGTACATTATGCCCTACAATACAGTAGCCAAACTACAGTATTCGCTCATTTGTTTATGTTATTATAATTGTTATATTACCATAGCAACTGTAGAATCACTGCAACTGATGAATTATTATAGTTTTTATGTTACCATAGCAACTATAGAATCCCCACAACTGACAAATTACTATAGTTGTTGTGTTACCATAGCAACGGCAGAATCACTACAACTAATCAATTATTATAGTGGTTATGTTACCATAGCAACTGTAGAATCACCACAACGGATAAATTACTACAGTTGTCGTGTTACCACAGCAACTGTAGAATCACCACAACAAAACATTTACTATAGGTGTTGTTACCATAGCAACTGTAGAATCCCTACAACTGATCAATTACTATAGATGTTGCTACCATAGCAACTATAGATTCACCACAACTGATAAATTACTATAGTTGTTGTGTTACTATAGCAACTGTAGAATCACTACAACTGATCAATTACTATAGGTGTTGTTACCATAGCAACTGTAGAATCACCACAACTCATCAACTACAATAGTTGTTATTTTATCATAGCGACTGTAGAATCGTCATAACTGATCAATTACTATAGTTGTTGTTACCATAGCAACTGTAGAATCACCACAACAGATCAATTACAATAGTTGTTGTTACCATAGTGACTGTAGAATCACTACAACTGATCAATTACTATAGATGCTGTTACCATAGCAACTATAGATTCACCACAACTGATAAATTACTATAGTTGTTGTGTTACCATAGCAACTGTAGAATCACCACAACTCATCAATTACAATAGTTGTTACCATAGAGACTGTATAATCACCATAACTGATCAATTACTATAGCTATTGTGTTACCATAGCAACTGTAGAATCACCACAGCTGATAAATACACAAATTGACTTGAATTATTGTAATGACCATATCGCGTATCTGAAAATGTATAGACACATAGACATCACCTTTTTGATAAATACACGTTAAATAAAATAAATACAGGTTAAATATATTCATTTACTGTCCTCCCAATACACAACTCTTTCTGATTTTGAATGTAATGTAATAAGATGCATCTTTTGTAAAGCTGCTTTGAAATAAGAATTATTGTGAACAATTATTGTATACAAATAAACATACTATATATAACTGTAGTGTTTTCTCACGAGGGATGCTTGTGTCTGTACAGAAACTTCCAAAATCCACTGTGAGAAACAGACGTTTGACCGCTTGCCCTGATCTTCTTCTGTACTTTAAGGTAAATGTTGGTGAAAGTGATGATTCTGACCTGCAGACAGCAGAGGAGCTGATGAAGCGGATCTCCTGACAGATGGAGAATTCCAGAACATCTCTAATATGAATGTGAAACATGTTGAGGATCTGAGCATGAACTGAACAGAGCTGCGGTTTGATGGTGCTGTTCTGACCCCTGCTGGACGCTCACTGACACTGCACACAAACAAACACACACACACACATACACACAGGTTTGTTTCACTCTCTTAGTGAGGACATTACATAGACTTTGTTTGGACATTTTGACATTGTTTTTCTATCAGGTAAACAATAGTGTCTATGGCCTAACCCTAACCCAACTCTCACAGAAACAAATGCCAAATCATTAGATACTAATTAAAACTTCTGGACAATTTATAAGCATTTCTATTTAGTGAGGAGCTGTGAAATATTAAGACTAGTGGGCAGTTTTCACATTTCATTATATAAGGCAATTGAGCCCTCACAAGTATAGTTAAACCAGTACATACACACACACACACACATATATACACAGACACATATGTGTGTTTGTGTGTATGTACTGGTTAAGCTATACTTGTGAGGGCTCAATTGTCTTCACTTATGTATGCGTATGTGTATATGTTTGTATGTGTGTGTGTGTGTGTGTGTGTGTGTGTGTGTGTGTGTGTGTGTGTGTGTGTATGTATATGTAAATATGTGTTCACACCAACACACCCACACACACCTGAGGATACCTACAAATCTCTACACTAGCTGGCGTGTGTTTTTGTGTGTGTGGTCCTCCTGGTATTCATCACATAATGAGCCCCAAATGTCCCCACAAGTATAGCAAAACCTGTAAATTTTGACCTTGTGTCTCCATGAAGAAAGTGGCTCCAAAATCAGGCAGAATGAGGGATTGTGGAGATGAAAATGTGCAGATTGTTTGCTGTGAGGGTTGAGTTTACAGTCTGGACACTCCAAACATCATTACAGATATTAGGAGAGACCATAAAACATGAAAACTTGAAGTGTGTGTGTGTGTGTGTGTGTGTGTGTGTGTGTGTGTGTGTGTGTGTGTGTGTGTGTGTGTGTGTGTGTGTGTGTGTGTGTGTGTGTGTGTGTGTGTGTGTGTGGTGTGTGTGTGTGTGTGTGTGTGTGTGTGTGTGTGTGTGTACGCTCAAGGTCATGGCTGGTTTTATTTTCAGCATGTCTGTCTTTTGATCTGTGTCACAGGATGACAAGGTAAAACACACACACACACACACACACATAGAGTAAACTATGTGATCAAACACATGTAGCAGGAAATAACCAGAGCCCTCCAGTGACACACACACATACACACACACACCTTCTGCTCAGCAGGCGTTCAGATGTTTCTGGTGATCGGTCAGTCTGAAGTGGCTCGCAGCGAAACACACGGACGGATAAAAATAGTTGTAGATGTTTGGGTGTCAACAATCTGTCAGGCTGTCAGACACCTGGTTACGACCTCCATCACTTCACATTAAACATCACTGCAGCGTCCGGCAGGCCAAACACTCAACCTGCATTACCCTGGATGACAAAACAAGAAAGCACCACACACACACACAAAAGAGTGTCATGAGGGAAGAACACACACCTAGAGTAATCTGAACTCATGAGCCAAACATATCTGACATTCACTGAAATTCATCCTCTCTTAAAGGGACAGTTCACCAAAAAATACACACACTTATGAGTTTCTTACTTCTGTTGAACACAAAAGTAGATATTCAGAAGAATGCTGGGAAAACATTGTAGTAGAAACAAAATACATATATATTGGGGGGGTTTTTCGTGGAGCGGTTGGAGGGGGGTCGCGGATGGTAATGCAGGATTAGCGTGGGTTTAGGGTGTCGTGGGCCCCTAATAATATTTCTGGGGGCCCCCAGAATGCAAAATGTGTGGGCCCTTAGAATCGTCTTAATTCCCCCCCTCCTAGCGGCGCCCCTGCACCTGTCTATATAAGGTCCCAGGGTTGACAGTGCATGTCAAAGCACAAACCAAGCATGAAGACAAAGGAATTGTCTGTAGACCTCTGAGACAGGATTGTCTTGAGGCACAAGGCTGGGGAAGGTTACAGAAAAACATCTGCTGCTCTGAAAGTTCCAATGAGCACAGCGGCCTCCATCATCCGTAAGTGGAAGATGGAGAACCACCAGGACTCTTCCTAGAGCTGGCCGGTCCTCTAAGCTGAGTGATCAGGGGAGAAGGGCCTTAGTCAGGGAGGTGATCAATAACCCGATGGTCACTCTGTCTGAGCTCCAGCGTTCTTCTGTGGAGAGAGGAGAACCTTACAGAAGGACAACCATCTGTGCAGCAATCCACCAATCAGGCCTGTATGGTAGAGCGGCCAGACGGAAGACACTCCCCACCTGGAGTTTGCCAAAAGTCATCTGAAAGACTCTCAGACCATCAGAAACTAAACTCTCTGCTCTGACGAGACTCAAATTGAACTCTTTAGAGTGAACGCCAGGCGTTACGTTTGGAGAAAAGCAGGCAGCGCTCATCACCAGGCTAACAGCATCCCTACAGTGAAGCATGGTGGTGGCAGCATCATGCTGTGGGGATGTTTTTCAGCAGCAGGAACTGGAAGACTAGTCAGGATAGAGGGAAAGATGAATGCAGCAATGTACAGAGACATCCTGAATGAAGACCTGCTTCAGAGTGCTCTTGACCTCAGACTGGGGTGACGGTTCATCTCCCAGCAGGACAATGACCCAAATGGCATCACAACAACTCGCTGAATGTCCTTGAGTGGCCCAGTCAGAGCCCAGACCTAAATCCTATTGAACATCTCTGGAGAGATCTGAAAATGGCTGTACACCGTCGCTTCCCATCCAACCTGAAAGAGCTTGGGAGGTACTGCAAAGAGGAACGGGCAAAAATTCCTTGAAGCTTGTGGCATCATATTCAAAAAGACTTGAGGCTGTAATCGCTGCCAAAGGTGCATCAACAAAGTGTTGAGCAAAGGCTGTGAACACTGATGTACAGGTGATTTATCAGCTTTTTTTATTTTTAATAAATTTGCAACAATTTCAAAAACTCTTTTTTACATTGTCATTATGGGGGATTGTGTGTAGAATGTTGAGGAATTAAATTAATTTAATCCATTTTGGAATAAGGCTGGAACATAAAAACATGTGGAAAAAGTGAAGCGCTATCAATACCTTCCAGATGCTCTGTATTTTCATTTGTGTTCAATAAATGAAAGAAACTAGAAAATAGCGTTTAATTTTTTGGGGCCGAACTGTCTCTTTAACCTGACCAATAATATAATATAATATTATTGTTGTTATTCACCAAGTAGGACATGTTGCTGGCTGAACAACATTCCAATCAGTGAATCAGGATTAATGTTTATGGTTTATGTTAAATTTTGGCTCACGGTTAAGGGTTATGCACTTCATTTTCTTTTGAAAAAAGGTTGGGTTTAGGGAAGGAGGAAGGTGGGTCAGTCAGTCAGTGGCTGTTTCTCAATTCCAAGAACGCAGAGAATGGACTTGCCTTCTTGTGAAGACCGGTCTTGCCAGGTCACCTCGAAAGAACGAACTCGGGAGACCGTGATCACAGAGAATGCGTCCTGTGAGAAATGAGAGGCTGCGTTCTTCCTGATGGTCACATGACCTTCACGCGTTTTTAACGGAAAATTATTTAAACTTTACAGCGTTCATACAACGATTTATTGTTTTTCCCCTTTTCAAAATATATACTCTGCATAAAGACTTCACAAATATACATCGCACAATATAAATGAAACAGATTTTAATAAGGATTTCAGCAAATAAACCCCCTTAATGTGTTTATGCCTATGTTCATGGAGATGTTTATATTCACCGTTTCATTTAGAGAAACTCCTGAGATAACTAAGTTATATCTCTGAACTTTAATAATAAACCTATGTGACTTCTGGGACTTCTAGAGCGAGTTCGGTGCTCAAATTCTGCATCCATGCATCCTCGATATCAAGAACACATCCGCGGAGTTTCTCGCGTCTTCCATTCTTGCGGTCATGAGTATTGGAACTGAACTTTGGCAGTTGATGATGATGTTACACGAGAACACGAGGACGCAAGACCGCTGAAGAATGAATATTGAGAAACAGCCAGACAGTCAGTCAGTCGACAGCGGCCTCTGGTGGATTTACGCGAGAACAGCAGGCGCGAATGCCACTCACTAGAGAAATTTGAGATCTGAAAAAGCATACACGGCGCCCTCTGATAGATTCGCGAAAACAGAAACCGCAAAAAACGTAGCTCCTGCGAGGTATTTTGCGCTTCCCAGAAATGTATATAGGGGTACATATCAATAATGAGCCAGGGTTGATTTAATACTAGGCTACATTATGCTGGTGCATTTATTAACAAAGAGATGCAACTACTATAATGCATACAGCATTCAAAAACCTTAAAAGAATTACCACAACAGATTAATTACTATAGTTGTTGTGTTACCAACGCAACTGGAATCACCACAGCAGATTAATTCAAGTATACTTTACTATAGCATGCTTCAATAACACTGTAGTGTATACTTTACATGACTACAGTCTTGTTTTCAGTACTATATAGAAACGTATGCCCTCTCTGGAGAGTTTTGCATGTAAAAGTTTCATGAAGATTCGAAACGTCCACTGTGGAAACATGCGAGTCAGAAACAACACGAGTGTGAATAATGAGAGCGTTTTAATTCCCGCAAAGCTGATCTGAGGTCATTCTGCTCCAACAGCCGAACAACAACAATAATGCAGAGCGCCCTGTGCATCGGTCTAAAGTATACCACGGTATTTATTACAGTTTATCAGTTGACTTCAACGGGGGCCTGCGTGCGGCTCATTACTGACCCCAGACCAGCATGTCATGCGTGCGGTTATCCAGGAGGCCACATGTGCAACATTAAACGCCACAATCCCAAACATTTCATTTGTTCTCAATTATTCATTTCTTTGAAGGTTCAGAAGAGTCGTTAATATGTAAATCAGCGCACATGCTAACGAGCTCTGGCGATCTGATTTGGGACACATCACTGGAGCACATTAACAGATCACTGCACACTTCTGTCTTTCTTGTCTGCAGAACTATTCAGATAATACATGAAAATCAACATCAAACAACACTCGCGGCTCATTTTATTCAGCGCCGTTTATTTCTGAGGGATTTCATTGTGCTGAAGTGATGCGATGATGATCTCCTTGTGCTTCAGCGTCTCTTTGTCGGTTCTATAAATGTTTAATATCACTGCTTTAATCTTTGTAGAACATATGAAGGCTGAATCACCTTTAATTGCATCATAAAGCATTGACAACATTGTGTTTAGCATTACTAACATTGGGCATCACGGTGGTGCAGTGTATAGCACGATCGCCTCACAGCAAGAAGGTCGCTGGTTTGAGCCTCAGCTGGGTCAGTTGGCATTTTTGTTCTCCCCGTGTTGGCGTGGGTTTCCTCTGGGTGCTCCGGTTTCCCCTACAGTCCAAACACATGCGCTATAGGGGAATTGGGTAAGCTAAATTGTCTGTAGTGTATGTGTGTGAATGTGAGTGTATGGGTGTTTTCCAGTGATGGGTTGCAGCTTGAAGGGCATCCGCTATGTAAAACATATGCTGGATAAGTTGGCGGTTCATTCCACAGTGGTGAACTTAGATTAATAGCAGGACTAAGTTGAAATGAAAATGAATGAATGCATTACTAACATTGACTAATAGTACTCCAAAATGGTCCAAAGTGTGATTATTAGTTATTAATAAAGCTAAAAACCTTTATCTTTAGCATTTACTATTGAATTTAATGAACTCCAAACAAGTGAGAAGATCATGTATAACGGTATTTTAATTATTCCTTGTTATTATTTCCTATTTAAATGGTTTACAAAAGAACTTTTATTTATCAGTCTATCTAATCATTAACTGTCTAATTTTTGTCAACTACAGTAGCATTACCTGATTAATTTGATTACAGTAGAATACCGTAATTCCTAATATGCAGTAAGTTACTGTAAAAGTTTTAAGAACCTATCATACACCTAGTGCAATAATGTGCAAGACGTGTTTGGCGTGATTTGCTGTTATTTTCAGACCAGCGCAACCCTAATTTTCACGTTTTGCTCCATGTTGTTTAAATAGCAAATCCATTTGCGCCCCTTTGTGGACTCATGGGTGTGCTGGTATAAAGGAGGTGTGTTAAGGCGCATTGTTGGCGCGTTGCTATTCTGAGGAACTCAAATAGACCGCGCTATTGACCGAGTGAAAACTGCTCTAAAGTCCAGCGTAGAGCGCGTTAGTTATGTGCTTATACAGGTCCAAACACTTACACGTTGTTTTATTTTCAAAAATTCAACAAACCACAGTCAATTATTCCACTTATACTACATTTACCACATCTAAAGTCATTGTTCAGATATTATATTTGAAGACATTTGTCCTCAAATAGCTCCTCTGTGCTGTACTTGTTTCTTACGCATATTATTCAGTGTCTAGTTCCATATTGATTTGATTTTTAACAGTTGTAGGCTGCGAAGTAACTGAAATCATTTGGCGTAATGATATAGAACTATTAATAATTTGGTCTGGATCTGCCTGAAACTAGTTCATCTGTGTGTTTATATGAATATAATCGCACACCTTGTGGGAAACTTGACAGATGTGCGTGACCATTACTCTTGCATTTTGTGTCTACTGAGCACTGTGTTTTTAAGATGCCGAGTCAAGTTAAAATAATTTCAACTTTTACACGCAGTGGCGCTCATCAATGCCAGTTCCAAAGCAGTGGATCATCAGAATAACGGGCAAGTGTTGCAAACCTTAATGAGAGCCATAGAGACAAATGGATTGTGACAAATCCATTGACTCCAATGTATAGTTTTATCAACAGCAATGGCGGCAGGATGTACAGCAATACACAAATATCTTTACAGATGAAAACAATTAAAGGATTAAAATGTTAGAAAAATGATTATTTTCTACATGGATATAAAAACCACTGCCTCCATGCCTTCTTCACTTTGGTTTTTTTTTTCAGTTTATTCACCACAATTTGCATATTGTCATAATTATTAGCAGTATTATTTATTATCTGCAAATTTATATTTGTTTTAATAAACACACGTGTAGATTTGTCCTCCTGTGGGGTTTTGGAGACGTCTGCATCACCATATGGGGCATATGTTTGGATATAACGCAGTTGTTTGACCACACTTCAGTATTATTTTTCATTTATTAGTATTAATTAAATTAGAACTGAATTTAGAAATAGTTTTGAGTCAAATCTTTGCGCTTAACAAAGGAGATTAAATATGTGGGCTAATGGATGTGTTCAGTGGAGTGAGTTTCCACCGTTTCCTTACTCCACAAAAGTAAAGGAGTAAAGTAAAAAGTAAAAGTAAAGTAAAGAGATAGTAAAGAGGCTGAATGGAGGAGGCTCGTTCTTTATCCTCACGCTGCAGATGCTCTGTTTAACTGTTCTTTCGCTAGTGAAGCATTCAGTTCTTCCTCTTACAAAGTCCACCATGTAAATAGCGAATGCACCATGGAGCTACACAACTGACTCTTAAAGGGAATGAGAGACGAGACTCTGATTGGTTTAATGCACGTTATGCTCAAAACACACCCAGAACTCATGAAGAGAATAAGCACAGCCCTGTTAGACCATGCATCGGCGTATTTTTTCATCCTTAAAATAGCAAATGTGCATTCGAACACGCCCTTAATGCTTTTGCACCATGACCTTTAGACTTCACTTCTAGATCATTAAAGTAGAGCCCTTAAAATGCAGTGCATATAGCAGTAGTGAACTGTAAAGAATGTATGTGTTATTTACTAACTGTAAAACTGCAGCAAACTTTAACAGTGTATATAACCATGGTGAACTATCCTTTTAACTCCACCAAAGCACTTCAGAGGCTGCAGGCGGACGCTGCGTTTGAGAAAATCTGGCATCCAGCATGAATCGATGCTTCTGAACAAATGCAGGACAACTCTGTGAAAAACACCCACACCAAACCCCCTGACCCCTGACCTCTGACTTGCTCAAATCGACACACCGAGAGCCAAACACACTCCACGAGGAGAGTCCAGAAGATGTGGACCACAGCCAAACCCAGACCACAATCACATCAAAGAGGAGCATTACGAACACACTAACACACACTCGATGAGCAGTTGACTACTGAGGGCGGATGCTGCTGTTTACTGTAGAGCAGTTTAAACAATAAAACCACATTCACTTTAATAGTTACTGTCTGGGGGAACAATAAAGTCTTGGGATGAAGTGTTCCTCAGTGCAGACAGTGTTGTTGATCCATACTTTTATGCTGTGTATTTTATACTATTTGCAACTCTTTGCTAATGAATGCTCTAGTATACTATAGTGAACTGATAAATACTGTAGTATACTATAGTTTGTTTTTTTACAGTACTCTGTGGTGTATTGTAGCATACGACCATATACTACCCTAAAATAAACTACAGAACTGGGCCATTTGTTTATATTACTGTAGTTCTTATGTTGCCAAAGCAACCATAAAATCACCACAACAGATCAATTACTACAGTTGTCGTGTTACCATAGCAACTGTAGAATCACCACAACAGAGCAATTAGTAAAGTTGTTGTGTTACCATAGTAACCATAGAATCACCACAACAGATCAATTACTATAGTTGTTGTTACCATAGCAATTGTAGAATCACCACAACAGATCAATTACTATAGCTGTTGTGTTACCATAGCAACTGTAGAATCACAAAAGATTAATCACTATAGTTATTGCTACCATAGCAACTGTAGATCACCACAACAGATTAATTACTATAGTTATTGTGTTACCATAGCAACTGTAGAATCACCACAAAAGATCAATTACTGTAGTTGTTGTGTTACCATAGCAACTGTAGAATCACCACAAAATATCAAATACTGTAGTAATTGTGTTTCCATAGCAACTGTAGAATCACCACAACAGATTAATTACAATAGTTGTTGTGTTACCATAGCAACTGTAGAATCACCACAACAGATCAATTACTATAATTGTTGTGTTACCATAGCAACTGTAGAATCACCACAAAAGATCAATTACTGTAGTTGTTGTGTTACCATAGCAACTGTAGAATACCCACAAAATATTAAATACTGTAGTAAGTGTGTTTCCATAGCAACTGTAGAATCACCACAACAGATTAATTACAATAGTTGTTGTGTTACCATAGCAACTGTAGAGTCACCACAACAGATCAGGTACTATAGTTGTTGTGTTACTTGAGATTGTATTTGTTGTTTTCTTGTTTGTTGTTTTGAAACTGTCTGTATTGTATGAAGAGCTGAACAACTCATCATCACTATGCCAGGGCGTTTCTATGTGATTGCTAAGGTGTTCTGACGTGTGTTGTTTGGCAGTTACCAAGGTGTTCTGAAGTGTGTTGTTTCGTGGTTCCCAAGGTGTTCTTTAATGTGTTGCTATGTGATTGCCAAGGTGTTCTGTATTGTCTTGCTGTTTTGTAACATGTTGCTAGGCTGTTCCCAAGGTGTTCTGAAGTGTGTTGCTATGTAGTTGCCAAGGTGTTCCGAAGTGTGGTGCTACTGTAAGTAATTATCAATGTGTTCTGAAGTGTGTTGCTAGGCAGCTATCAAGGTGTTCCAAAGTGTGTCACTTGGTGGTTGCCAAGGTGTTCCAAAGCATGTTGACATGTGGTTGCAAAGATGTTCTTAAATGTGTTGCTAGGTGTTTTTTTTAAGGTGTTCCGAAGTGTGTTGATATGTGGTTACCAAGGTGTTCTAAAGTGTGTTGCTAGGCAGTTACCAAGGTGTTGTGAGATGTGTTGCTAGGCAGTTACCACTGTGTTCTTAGGTGTGTTGCTAGACAGTTACTAAAGTGTTTCAAAGTGTGTTGCTAGGCAGTTACCAAAAAGTGTTGCTAGGTAGTTACCAAGATGTTCTGAAGTTTGTTGCTAGGCAGTTATCAAGGTGTTCCAAAGTGTGTAGTTATGCAGTTAGCGTGGTGTTTTGAAATGTTTGTCTTGGCAGTTACCAAAGTGTTTTAAAGTGTGTTGCTAAGCAGTTACCAAAGTGCATTGCTAGGCAGTTACCAAGGTTTTCTGAAGTGTGTTGCTAGGCAGTTACCAAAGTGCATTGCTAGGCAGTTACCAAGGTTTTCTGAAGTGTGTTGCTAGGCAGTTACCAAAGTGTATTGCTAGGCAGTTACCAAGGTTTTATGTAGTGTGTTGCTAGGCATATACCAAAGTGTATTGCTAGGCAGTTACCAAGGTTTTCTAAAGTGTGTTGCTAGGCAGTTACCAAGGTGTTATATAGTGTGTTGCTAAGCAGTTACCAAAGTGTGTTGCTAGGCAGTTACCAAAGTGTGTTGCTAGGCAGTTTCCAAGGTGTTATGTAGTGTGTTACTAAGCAGATGCCAAAGTGTGTTGCTAGGCAGTTACCAAGGTGTTTTGTAGTGTGTTGCCAAGCTGTTACCAAAGTGTGTTGCTAGGCAGTTACCAAAGTGTGTTGCTAGGCAGTTTCCAAGGTGTTATGTATTGTGTTGCTAAGCAGATACCAAAGTGTGTTGCTAGGCAAGTTACCAAGATGTTATGTAATGTGTTGCCAAGCAGTTACCAAAGTGTGTTGCTAGGCAGTTACCAAAGTGTGTTGCTAGGCAGTTACCAAGGTGTTATGTAGTATGTTGCTAAGCAGTTACCAAAGTGTGTTGCTAGGCAGTTACCAAGATGTTATGTAGTGTGTTGCCAAGCAGTTACCAAAGTGTGTTGCTAGGCAGTTACCAAAGTGTGTTGCTAGGCAGTTACCAAGGTGTTATGTAGTGTGTTTCTAAGCAGTTACCAAAGTGCGTTGCTAGGCAGTTACCAAGGTGTGTTGCTAGGCAGTTACCAAGGTGTTATGTAGTGTGTTTCTAAGCAGTTACCAAAGTGTGTTTCTAAGCAGTTACCAAAGTGTGTTGCTAGGCAGTTACCAAGGAGTTCTGAAGTGCGTTGCTAGGTGGTTTCAATGGTGTTCTCATAATTCTAGAGTGGTTTGCCACAATTAAAAACCCATATATCCAACAATGATCCTCCGGACAGCAGATTCTCTGAACACCTCCATGTAAGGATGAGAGCGGTCGTGTCCCAGATGCAGGAGCTGCTCATTACTCTAAAGAAGGTTAATCCATTTAACTCCTGCATATTGATATGCCAATTACATCTAATTGAGGAGGAGGCATCAGTCAAGGTAATAGTGCAGAAAGAGTGTCTGTGCGCATCAGGCCGTGGGAACACGTGTAAGAGCGAGTCTCCTAATTGGGCAGCAGCGAGTTTGGGCAAATGAGAGCGCAGTGAGGTGTGCGACTCCAGACCAGACACATCCGTCAAACTGCGCATCCCATAATGCACTTCACCTCCCATGCTGGGCCTCCACTGAGCGTGTCCGAACATGATAAAAGCAAACGGGGAGAGGACGGCTGTCTGAATATTTAGTCTTCAGTGTTCCGCCTGGATCAGTGAATGTCAAACCACAGAAACAGAATGAAGTGCAAACAAACGCAGAGGAAATGTTAAACACACATCCGCATGTCACATTCACTGAGACTCTGCAGCGTTAGTTTCAATATTGTTTTAACTGGATTTTATATCAAGTTTCAGAATTTATTTTTGTTTCTATGTTTTTTATGTACTATGCTTTAAATGTTTACATCATTTCATTTATTTGTATTTTATTAGATATTGAAGTAAAGCTCAGCATACAGTTGAAGTCAGAATTATTAGTCCCCCTGTTTATTTTTTCCCCAATTTCTGTTTATCAGAGAGCAGATTTCTTCAACACATTTCTAATCATAATAGTTTTAATAACTCATCTCTAATAACTGATTTATTTTCTCTTTGTCATGATGACAGTAAATAATATTAGACTAGATATTCTTCAAGACACTTCTATACAGCTTAAAGTGACATTTAAAGCCTTAACTAGGTTAATTAGGGTAACTAGGCAGGTTAGGGGAATTAGGCAAGTTATTGTATAATGATGGTTTGTTCTGTAGACTATCGAGAAAATATATAGCTTAAAGGGGCTAATAATATTGAGCTTAAAATGGTGTTTAAAAAATTAAAAACTGCTTTTATTCTAGCTGAAATAAAACAAATAAGACTTTCTCCAGAAGAAAAAATAATATCAGACATACTGTGAACATTTCCTGAATCTGTTAAACATCATTTGGGAAATATTTAAAAAATAAATTAATCAAAGGGGGGGTGAATAATTCTGACCAACTGTAAGTGCACCCCTTACAAATCTCTCTTTTCAATTCATATGTTTAATAGGAAGCTCTACAATATTATATTTGTGCATATACATTAGATTATTACTGAAGCCAAATCTGGAGCTTATCTAACTAAATAACTCACCATAAGGCTCCAAACACTAGTACAGCTAAATTTCTAAGTTATAGAAAAATATTAAACACAAATAATAAAAAAAGAGGAAAGATCAAGAGAAGCAAACAAATAAATAAATGTAGTTGTAATTTATTTTTGCAGTATTTTGCTTGAATTTAATTTTATTATTTTTCAGTTTCTAAATATATTTGGTGACTAAAATATTATTTTAATAAATATATCTGTTTAATAAATCTGTTTTGTTCAAATGCACTAAAATACATTGCCTATATCCACTGAGAAATGGAGGAAATATTTATTTTCAAATTGGGCTGTACTGTATATCAAATGTACAGACACTATTATTGATTTATTAATACGTTTTAATAATTTTTTATTTTAATTAAAATTTTCCTAATTTAGTATCTTTAGTGTCACTTTTTTATTATCTTTATTCAGTTATTTTAGTAATTATAGAATAATAAATAAATAAAATATGTTCGTATATTTGAATATATCATAATACATTCATTCGCCACAGCGGAATGAACCGCCAACTTATCCATGCTGTTTTACACAGCAGAAGCCAGATTCCAGCTGCAATCCATCGATACCACTGGGAGAACATGCAAACTCCACACAGAAACACCAACTGACCCAGCTGGAATATTTCCCAAGAGCAGATTAATCTTTAATCATAATAGTTTTAATAACTCATTTGTCTGATTTATTTTATCTTTGCCATGATGACAGCACATAATATTAGACTAGATATTCTTCAAGACACTAGTATTCAGCTTAAAGTGACATTTAAAGGCTTCACTAGGGTAATTATGTTAACTAGGCAAGTCATTTGTTCTGTGTGTAGCCAAAATGATCATTTCTATTATAATGTATAATAAAGTGGGCTAATAATATTGATCTTACACTTTTTTTTTTATTCCAGTAAAACTAAAAGAAAATTATTATTATCCCTTTAACTACCCCACCAAAATAAAACGTTTGATTTGTATTTCTTAACTCCTAATGTCGCTACTTAACAAACTCAATGCAGTTTTTTTTTTTTCAACACATCCCGTAATTTATAAAATATCAGCCTCTACCAAATGGTTGATTTGTTGGTTTATGGTAAAAGTACCGGAATTAATATATATACTATGAAAAATCTGAACATATGAAGTGTAAGACCAATTTATAAAAAAAAATATTCAAAATAAAACATTTTTTAATATTAAATCACCTTTTTTTATTTTTAAGTATGCCATAAAATATTTCAGATTCTCATTTAACGTGCTTTCTTGTTTGTTTGTTTGTTTGTTTGTTTGTTTGTTTGTTTGTTTGTTTGTTTGTTTGTTTGTTTGTTTTGCAATAAAACCAAAATCAAGTGTAGTAGTGTAACAGGATTATGTTTGATTTTCTTTTTGTAAACCAACAATGCTGTGTGTGTAAACCATTATTTGAAACAGTAAAAACATGGTCAACCGTTTGGGGCTGTCAAAGGGTTAATTATTTATTATTATTTAAATATATATATATATACACTCACCGGCCACATTATTAAGTACAACTTACTAGTACCGGGTTGGACCCCTTTTGCCTTCAGAACTGCTTTAATCCTTCATGGCAGAGATTCAACAAGCTGCTGGAAATATTCCTCAGAGATTTTGCTCCATGTTGACATGATAGCATCACACAGTTGCTGCAGATTTGTCGGCTGCACATCCATGATGCCAATCTCCCGTTCCACCACATCCCAAAGGTGCTCTATTGGACTGAGCTCTGGTGACTGTGGAGGCCATTTGAGTACAGTGAACTCATCGTCATGTTCAAGAAACCAGTCTGAGATGATTGGCGCTTTATGACATGGTGCGTTATCCTGCTGGAAGTAGCCATCAGAAGATGGAGACACTGTGGTCATAAAGGGATGGACATGGTCAGCAACAATACTCAGGTAGGCTGTGGCATTGACACCATGCTCAATTGGTACTAATGGATCCAAAGTGTGCCAAGAAAATCTTCCCCACACCATTATACCACCACCACCAGCCTGAACCGCTGATACAAGGCAGGATGATCCATGCTTTCATGATGTTGAGGCCAAATTCTGACCCGACCATTCGAATGTAGCAGCAGAAATCAAGACTCATCTTGAGTTACTGTTGCCTTTCTATCAGCTGGAACCAGTCTGGCCATTCTCCTCTGACATCAACAAGGCATTTGCGCCCACAGAACTGCCGCTCACTGGATATTTCCTCTTTGTCGGACCATTCTCTGTAAACCCTAGAGATGGTTGTGTGTGAAAATCCCAGTAGATTAACAGTTTCTGAAATACTCGGAGCAGCCTGTCTGGCACCAACAACCATGCCACGTTCAAAGTCACTTAAATCCCCTTTCTTCCCAATTCTGATGCTCGCTTTGAACTGCAGCAGATCGTCTTGACCATGTCTACATGCCTAAATGCATTGAGCTGCTGCCATGTGATTGGCTGATTAGAAATTTACATTAATGAGCAGTTGGACAGGTGTACCTAATAAAGTGGCCGGTGAGTTTACATACTTGGTCAAGCCCCAAATTATTCATACCACAGGCAAATTCTGACTTAAAGTTTTAGTTCAGATCTAAATAAAAGCTGGGAAATATTTTCCTCAATGATTATAAAACCCTAGCATGAATGTTCATATCATTAAGTTGATAAAAAAGTGTAATAGACCCTAATATGGAGTCAGACTCACAGCTCATGCTGAAGTCCAAGTCTGTGTATGATTATTATCCTGCAAACCGAGTGACACCCAGAGAAACACACACGGTTAGTCAAAAGTTCCTGCTTTACAAGACAATAAACCTGCTGCGCAAACATTTACAGACACACACCGGTGTGTAAAACACGGTCAATCATCTTCTAAATGATACTCATACAAACGCAAAGCAAACAAGCCCTGCAGAAGTAAAGCTGATGAGTTCCTCTTTCAGAAAAACTGATTACAAGAAGAACAGAGCGGCGTGTGGAAAAATATATCTCATCAAGATCAGAGATGCACAAACTACGGCCCACAGACCAAAGTTAACCCATGGTAACCTTAGATTTGGCCCGCCATCCCATCTGAGACGAGAGGGAGAATGATGGGGATGGTTTCAGGATTGTCAACGCAAATTTAATGCAAACCTTTGTTTGTTTTATTGTTAAAAGCTAAGTGAAATAAAATGTTTCAACTAAAAGGTGTAAATGAATCCGATTTAGTTTAAATGTACACACTGTCACCCGACAATGCAGAGACTCCCGTGAGCAAATCAAGGAAGAGGCAGATTCTGCTGGACTAGTGTATTCAGCACTGAACTCCACCGTGTTATCAGTGGGATTGTTCATGTTTTTATTGCAATAAGTTATCATTTACTGCATTGGTTAATGATTTAATGTTTTCTATTTATTTTGAAATACTATTAAATAAAATAGGAAATTAGGCTCAGTGGTTAGCACTGTGGCCTCACAGCAAGAAGGTCGCTGGTTTGAATCCGGGCTGGGTGAGTTGGCATTTCTTTGAGTTTGCATGTTCTCCCCATGTTGAAAATGAATGAATGAATGACCCATGGCAACTTTAATGTAATATAGTTTGGTATATTTACCTTCAGCCCACGGCTCTCACTAATATTTGGTTTTTGGCCCTTCATAAGAAGAAGTTTGGAAAGCCCTGATCAAGATTCACTCAGACTCTAAAAAGAGACTCGGAGTCAAATAAAGAGTTCAGATCATCATAAGAGACGCTCAGGTTTAATGAAGCTTCTGAAAAGCACATATTGTCCAGGAGGAGCTCCATTTACTCACTGCTAATATATATACTGTAAATACTGTATATATATATATATATATATATATATGCTTTTCTCACTTCAAGTTTGTTGTCTTGTTTTAGTCCAAATATCTAAAACATCTTAAATCAAGAAGCTTTTTTTAGAATCTAAGTGAGTTTTTCCTTTAAACAAGCAAAATAATTTGTCAATGGGGTAAGCAAAGTAATCATATGTCCAGGGGCGTAGTGGACATTTTAAAAGTGGGGGGACAGCTGTATGAAATACAAAAGTTTACATTCTTAATCACCTGTTTCTAAATGGTCTGTCTCTAAATGTGAGGGGGACATATCACCCCCCAACCGCCCGGTTGCTACGCCCCTGCATATGTCAAAGCGAAAAACAAGTTTATTTTTCTTCCCCCATTGTCAGATTATTCTGCTTGTTTTAAGGGAAAACTCACTTCATTTTGACTCATTATTTCTGAAAACAAGACTATATTTTTTGCTTGTGCAGAAAATTCTTCTTGATTAAAGAATTGTTAGATATTTGGACTAGAAACAAGAGAAAAAAAAGGAAAGAAAAGCATTTTTTTGCAGTGTGCTGTCCATTAATAAATAACTCGCTCCAGTGCAAAGTACCATTGACTCTCATGTGAACACACACTAATGATTGAGTTTTACTGTGCATGACTGCGTTAGGTTACTCAAAATTGAAAATTCTGTCATCATTTACTCTCTTTTTACTTGTTTCAAACCTTTATGAGTTTCGTTCTTCTGTTGAACACAAGAATGTTGGAAACCTGTAACCGTTGACTTCCATAGTATTTGTTTTTGTCAATGGTTACCGGTTTCCAACATACTTCAAATTATCTTCTTTTGTGTTCAACAGAATAAAGAAACCCATAAAGGTTTTTCATTTTCATTTCAATTTTCATTTTTGGGTGAACTGTCCCTTTAAGTCCTGTTTTACATGACATACTCTATGGTAATTTAAATTATTAGCTCAAAATCCTGTAGGACAGAAGCTGAAAGGGTTTTCTGTAATGCACATTGAGGGAGAGTAGTGAGTAAATGTTCATTTTTGGGTGAACTGTCCCTTTAAGTCCTGTTTTACATGACATACTCTATAGTAATTTAAATTATTAGCACAAAATCCTGTAGGACAGAAGCTGAAATGAGTTTTGAATCATGAAATTCCCAATTATTTACTTAATCAAATGGTTCTAAACTTACATTTCTAGTCTATTGACACCCATAGTAGGAACAAAAAACACTCTGTAAGTAAATGTCTGTTTTTCCGAGCATCCTTCAGTATATCTTTATTTGTGTTTACCAAAATAAGAAACTCATAAAGGTTTTAAATCACTCGAGGGAGAGTATTGAGTAAATGTTCAGTTTTGGGTAAACTGTCCCTTTAAATCCTATTTTACAGCAAATACTCCGTGGTAATTTAAATTATTAGCACAAAATCCTGTAGGACAGAAGCTGAAATGAGGATATTGAGAAAATTGAACGTTTTCTGTAATGCATACTGATAAAATCATCATTTTAAAAGGGCAGTTGACCCAAAAGTGAACATTTCCCAATCATTTACTCAATCAAATGGTTCTAAACTTACATTTCTAGTCTATTGACACCCAAAGTAGGAACAAAAAAATACTAGGTAACACTTTATTTTGATGGTCCATGTGAGTATTAGTAGACTGTCTGTTTAATATCTGTTGATACTGACATTTAACAGTCCTTCAACAGACATTTAACTGACTATAAGAAACTTTGCAAGTACATGTCAACTTACCCCAACCCCAACCCTAACCTAACAGTCTACTTATAATCTAATGATATTTAGTTGCAATGTAACTTAAATTCAACAAACGGACCATCAAAATAAAGTGTGACTAAATACTATATAAATAAATGTTTTTTTTCTGAGCATACTTTAGTATATCTTCTTTTGTGTTTAACAGAAGAAAGAAACTCATAAAGGTTTTAAATCACTCGAGGGAGAGTAGTGAGTAAATGTTCAGTTTTGGGTGAACTGTCCCTTTACATCCTGTTTTACAGCACATACTCTGTGGTAATTTAAATTATTAGCACAAAATCCTGTAGGACAGAAGCTGAAATGAGGATATTGAGAAAATGGAACGTTTTCTGTAATGCACACTGATAGTATTGTCATGTTAAAGGGGAAGTTCACCCAAAAATTAACATTTCCCAATCATTTACTCAATCAAATGGTTCTAAACTGACATTTATAATCATTTACGCAACACAAAATGCTTTTCTTACTTAGAGTTTTTGTCTTGTTTCTAGTCCAAATATCTAAACATTCCTAAATCAAGAAGCATTTTCTGGACAAGTACAAAATATTGTCAAATATATTGTCTAGTTTAAAAAAAAAGAGTCAAATTGAAGTGAGTTTTCCCTTAAAACAAGCAAAATATACTGTTGATGGGGTAAGAAAAATAATCTTATGACAAAAGGAAAAAACAAGATCATTCTGCTTCCCCCACTGGCAGATTTCTATTATCCTCTGTCAAGCTCCTAAAGTTTGCAGACGACACCACATTTATCGGCCTCATTCAGGACGGTGATGAGTCTGCTTACAGACAGGAGGTTAAGGAGTTGGCTGTCTGGTGCAGTCACAACAACCTGGAGCTGAACACGCTCAAAACAGTGGAGATGATAGTGGACTTCAGGAGAAAACCCCCCCTGCTCTCCCCCCACTGAGCATCATGGACAGCATTGTGGCAGCAGTGGAGTCATTCAGGTTCCTGGGCACCACCATCTCTCAGGACCTGAAGTGGGACACTCACATTGACTCCATTGTTAAAAAAGCTCAACAGAGGCTGTACTTTCTTCATCAGCTGAGGAAGTTCAACCTCCCAAAGGAGCTGCTGAAACAGTTCTACACCTCCATCACTGAATCAGTCATCTGCACACCAATAACTGTCTGGTTTAGCTCAGCTACCAAATCCGACCTCCGAAGACTACGTCGTATAGTTCGGACTGCTGAGCAAATCATTGGTACAACCCTCCCTACTCTCCAAGAACTCTACTTATCCAGAGCGAGCAGAAGGGCTGCCAAAATCACCCTGGACTCCTCACACCCAGCACACTGCCTGATTGAACTGTTACCTTCTGGTCGACGCTACAGAGCACTGCGCACCAGAACAGCCCGACACAGAAACAGTTTCTTCCCTCAGGCAATCCATCTTATGAACACTTGATGATAGTAATTGTGTAACCAACATCACTACCTGCTATACACTTTTTTTAGACACACATACACTTATTTAACACACTTTACATGCCAATTTGCACATAACAGCTGCACATATTATGTTGTATATAGTAATATAGCTGCACATACACTTGTCCATTTGTATATTTGCATTCACTTTTTAAAATATATTTATTATCTGTTTTGTAGTCCTGTCTGTAATTCTGTTGCACTGTAGAAGCTCTGTCACCAAAACAAATTCCTCGTATGGTGAACACACCTGGCAATAAAGCTCTTTCTGATTCTGATTATTTTGCTTGTTTTAAGGAAAACCTCATTATTTCTGAAAACAAGACAACATTTGCTTGTCTAGAAAATGCTTCTTGATTTAGGAATGTTTAGACATTTGGACCAGAAATAAGACAAAAACTCTCAGTAAGAAAGGCATTTTTTTGCAGGCATAGGATGAGGAAATGATGACGGAATGTTCATTTTTTGGGGTGAACTGTCCCTTTAATGATCTCTACAGAGCAGCAGCCAGTAAAACTCCATTAAACTCTATGCAGCACCAGTAGAAATGTATCAGTCGTCAGTGTTTATTGTCTGCTGGCACTCAGCGCTGATCCCAGAACAGTGATGAAGCGATGGACGTCAGTGAAGGAGTTATAGAGCGGCACCGGAGCCACACGCAGAACATTGGGCTCTCGCATGTCACACTGAAACACACACATATGTTTAATTCAACACACACTACAGGGCTGCATGATATTGGAAAAATCTAACATTATAATATTTCGTTATTCTGTAATATATATTATGATATTAAATACAATTATGCCAGATGACTTGAATAATCCTATTAGGATCAAATTAATCATTTAAGACTGACTAGGATGAGTGCATCTGCATAAATACATAATAAACAATCTACAAGCATACAGTAGTTCAATGCAATAAAAAATGCAATTGAAAAATATAATGTTTTATCATTTTCTGAGTCAAACAGTATTCTGGTACAGTAATTGAATAATGAAAAAATGCAAATAAATATAAAATTAATCATTATTAAAGTTACAAACTGCACAATTTCTATTGATTGAACGTCTTTAATATCATTATACAGTCACAGGCCTCAAAAACACATGAAAATTATTATTATTACATGATCACATTGTGATATCAATGCTGAAACCATATATTGTGCAGCCCTAACACACACACACACACATACACACACACATTTGATTAAACACACACACACTAATTTAATGTATAGAGTGCAGTGTCCTTCGGCTTAGTCACTTTATTCATCAGGGGTCGCCACAGCGGAATGAACCGCCAACTATTCCAGCATATGTTTAACACAGCAGATGCCTTTCCAGCCGCAACCCAGTAATGGGAAACACCCATACACACCCATTCTCACAGACACACTTATACACTACGGCCAATGTAGTTGATCAATTCCCCTATAGCGCATGTGTTTGGACTGTGGGGGAAACCGGAGCACCCGGAGGAAACCCATATATATATATATATCTGTAAATTGTGAATTGCATTATGGGATGTTGATCTCTGCTCCATTAAGTTTGATGTTGAAAATTCAACTCTACAGTTTAACAAAGTGACTGTTATTGACATTTTAGTTGTCTGAAATAATATAATGTATAAGAAATAATATTATCTAGAGAGATAAGTCTGTAAAATAACAGAACATGTGCTGCAGTTTATTACAAGGTGCTCTGTAGCGTAATATATAACACCAACACAGACAATATAGCATTGCAAACTACTACAAATGATAATAAACTATTAAATACTATCATTAAACTATTAAAAATGTTCATAAAAGTCAATTATTCAAACTTTTTGTAGAGTAAAAAGTTGCAGGGGCAACGCAGTGGCGCAGTAGGTAGTGCTGTTGCCTCACAGCAAGAACGTCGCTGGGTCGCAGGTTCGAACCTCGGCTGGGCTGGGTCAGTTGGCGTTTCTGTGCGGAGTTTGCATGTTCTCCCCGTGTTGGTGTGGGTTTCCTCCGGGTGCTCCGGTTTCCCCCACAGTCCAAAGACATGCAGTACAGGTGAATTGGGTAGGCTAAATTGTCCATAGTGTATGAGTGTGAATGTGTGTGTGTGGAAATTCCCAGAGATGGGTTGCGGCTGGAAGGGCATCCGCTGTGTAAAATCGTGCTGGATAAATTGGTGGTTCATTCCACTGTGGCGACCCCGCAAGGGACAAAGCCGACAAGAAAATGAATGAATGAATGAAAAAGTTGCAGGAAGAAAGATCAAGGTCACATAATGCACTTCAAAAGCAGAAACACTGTAAATGTGTTATAACATATAAACATAAAAACTGCTAATGTCCAGATATACAGTGTGTGTGTGTTTGATGAGTACATACGGCGACTCCTCGTTTCTCCAGCTCCTCAAACACAGCTCTGATGGGACTGGAGAAGCTCAGGGACAGCTGGCAGCCTCTCTGCTGCGGGTCAGACGGGGTGATGATGTGCACTGTGGGTTTGTCCGGATCTGACGGATCTCTGCTGTAATAACGGCGGATCAGAAACTCCAGATAACCTGTCAGCAGCACCGACTTACTCCTCAGATCCTTCATGGTGGTCTGGTTGAAAATCTGCACAGCACAAAATACAGCGATGGTTATTGATGGTTGTCAGTGTGTTGTATGAATGTACACTGTAAAAAATATCCGTAAATTAGCAGATCTCTGTATTTTTTGATTCATGTTTTTATTTATTTCTGCTTTTTTAATTGCATTATGGGACCATGATCTTTCTTCCAACAGTTTTTAACATTCAAACGTTTCTAAAAGAGACTTTTATTGACATTTTTAATAGTTTAAAGTGATATATTGCCTGTATATTACGGTACAAAAACAAAATAATGGTGATGGTTGTCACCGTGTTGTGTAAGATGGTTGTCAGAACGTTGTATGATGGTTATACTGTAACATTACACTGCATGATGGTTGTCAATATGTTGTATGATTGTTGTCGGTGCAATATTCTATGGTTATATTGTGTCAGTATACTGCAGGGGTCACCAAACTTGTTCCTGGAGGGCCGGTGTCCTGCAGATTTTAGCTCCAACCCTAATCAAACACACCTAAACAAGCTAATCAAGGTCTTACTAGGTACACTTGAAACACCCAGGCAGGTGTGTTGAGGCAAGTTGGAGCTAAACCCTGCAGGGACACCGGCCCTCCAGGACTGAGATTGGTGACCCCTGGTATACTGTATGATGGTTTTCAGTATGTTGTATGAAGGTTGTCAGTGGGTTGTGTGATTGTTGTTGGTATGTTGTAGGAAGATTGTCAGTATGTTAAATGATGATTGTCAGTAAAACATCTAATGGTTGTATAGCTATATACTGCATGATGGCTGTCTGTATATTACACAATGGTTCTCTATATTTTATGATGATAGTCAATGGTAGTGTGTTTTATTATATGTGTATGTTGCGTAATGGTTGGCAGTTTACTGTCTCATGTTATCAGTATGTTGCATTATGGTTGTCAATATATAACTTATGGTCATATTGTATCAGTGGGGCAGCACGGTGGCTCAGTGGTTAGCACTGTGGTCTCACAGCAAGAAGCTTGCTAGTTCGAGTCCCGGCTGGGTCAGCTGGCGTTTCTGTGTGGAGTTTGCATGTTCTCCCCGTGTTGGCGTGGGTTTTCCCCGGTGCTCCGGTTCCCCCACAGTCCAAACACATGCGCTATAGGGGAATTGATCAACTAAATTGACCGTAGCGTACTGTGTATGTGTGTGAATGAGTGTTTATGGGTGTTTCCCAGTACTGGGTTGCAGCTGGAAGGGCATCCGCTGTGTAAAACATATGCTGGAATAGTTTATCAGCGACCCCTGATGAATAAGGGACTAAGCCGAAGGAAAATGAATGAATGAATGTATCAGTATACTGCACAATGGTTGTAAGCATGTTGTATGAAGGTTGTATGATTGTGGTCAGTATGTTGTGCTGTGTTTATGAGTGTGTTGGGTGATGTCTGACCTCTAGACTGGCCTGTAAAGGACACACCAGTAAGATTGGCTGATTGGAGAGACGAAATCCATTAACGCCAGGCTGAAGATCCATTTCTGCAGGAATATTCATTCACAAACACAATGACTGACCTTTATATAAATACAAATGTATATCATCACCCAAGATTATTATTAACTGTTTGCAATCGTCTGATTTTATTTAATTTGTCAGTATTTTAAAATGTATAAAGTTGATATTAAGTCCTTAGAATCAATCTAAATCTGTTAAAATGCAACACTATTAGATTGAATCAGCTAATAGATATGATTAAGGAATAAATATATCTAGCAGAAAAAGCCAGATCCAATTTGAGTTCAATTCTATGAGATTGGTTTACTTAATATTCGGGGGCAAAATTGATGCAACGTCATACTTCACACAAATGTGTTTTAAATTAATGAGAAGCATTTAAAACACATTAGATTTATTGATATTATTACATAAATCGTCTTCTTATTTGTGTCATTTATGTTTAGCTAACAAATATCAATCCCATAAAGTTTATTAGTTCAATTACGTTAAAAGTATGTAATACAAATGGAGAGAAGTGTTAGGTAGCACTTTATTTTGATGGTCCATTTGAGTATTAGTAGACTGTCTACTTAATATCTGCTGATACTGCTCCTTCAACAGACATTTAATTGTCAACTTACACTAACCCCAACCCTAACAGTCTACTTATAATCTAATGAGAATTACAGTTGCAATCAGAATTATTAAACCCCCTGAATTATTTGCCCCCCTGTTTTTTCCCCAATTTCTGTCTAACGGAGAAAATATTTTCTCAACACATTTCTAATCATAATAGTTTTAATAACTCATTTCTAATAACTGATTTATTTTCTCTTTGCCATGATGACAGTAAATAATATTTTACTTGATATTTTTCAAGACACTTCTATACAGCTTAAAGTGACATTTAAAGGCTTAACTAGGTTAATTAGGTTAACTAGGCAGGTTAGGGTAATTAGGCAAGTTATTGTATAATGATGGTTTGTTCTGTAGACTATCGAAAAAAAATTTGACTTAAAGGGGCTAATAATTTTAACCTTAAAATGGTGTTTAAAAAATTAAAAACTGCTTTTATTCTAGCCGAAATAAAACAAATAAGACTTTCTCTAGAAGAAAAAATATTATCAGACATACTGTGAAAATTTCCTTGCTCTGTTAAACATAATTTGGGAAATATTTAAAAAAGAAAAAAAAATTCAAAAGGGGGTTCAATAATTCTGATCGCAACTGTAGTTGGCATGTAGATGCAATGTAACTTAAATTCAACAAACGGACCATCAAAATAAAGTCTGACCAAATTTTATATGCAATCAGAATACATAAATCTTATTTGTCAGGCCTAAATATTTACTTTTAAGTGTGCAGTTTGTCACAGTGTGTAATGCAACTAAATGTGTGTCCACAGGGTGTCAGCAGAGAGCAGACTCTTGATCAGCAAGCCCTCAAAACTACAACAAACATCTCTATCTGTGTCTGATCAGAGCTGATTTCATACCGTTATTCATGAGGAATCTGGTCTTCAGGTCATGTCCCCACCAGCCCGTCAGTCTGATACACACACATACACACACACTGCATTAGAGTCTCATTCACTTTGTTTTACCTGTAAGCATATGTATGTGTGCGTGTGTGTGTGTGTGATACTCACGCAGGTTTGACAG
Organism: Danio kyathit; assembly: GCA_903798195.1. Classification (NCBI taxonomy): domain Eukaryota; kingdom Metazoa; phylum Chordata; class Actinopteri; order Cypriniformes; family Danionidae; genus Danio; species Danio kyathit. The sequence goes on along the minus strand of LR812524.1, from coordinate 1,124,070 downwards.
TGTGAGCGTGTCTCTCATGTATATATGCACCAGCCAGTCCACCGGCCCCTGAGTTCATATACTGAATAAAACACACACCACTTATACAACAACACATTATGAATTATGACATCACGGAGACTTATTACTGACAGAATAAATACACAGAAGCAATGACGAACAATCATAAGCACATGGACATATCCGCGTACACACCTTATAAGTGCACCAACATGCAAAATCCACATTCCAGTCGTGAAGTCGCAGCTCTGCGTTCCCTACAGCGTGCGCACAATCAAACCCTACAAAACACCCCTGAACACACACACGCATAGAGAAAGAGACATACAGACACACAGAGCTCATCAGACATCAGCGACTTATTTTTGCATCTGTAAAAAGCGGCAGAATTGCACTGTTTATAATCAGACTTGATGAATGAAACACTTTGATTGACAGTACGTGTCATCAGAGGGGGAAAGCCCCGCCCACTAGTGCCCATCTCATTAGCATAAACAGCAGCCCTGAGTGAGAAGCAGCCGTCTGTACATTAGCCATTAGAGTGTTTGAGCTGCTGAAGATAATGTCAGCATAGACTAAGAGGATTATAGATGTGGAGTTTTAGATGAACAGCGACAGGAGCGACATAGACTGACAGAAGCATCAAGCACACACTGACCAACGACAACATGCAGACCTGACCAGCACTGACAACACAGCTAATGCTTACATTTGTGGCTATGGTATTGCATAGTCATTTGTAGCTCCACCCCTTTTGAAAAGTGCATGTCATTTGCATTTAAAGCGACAGTCACCAAAACGCCACAATTAGGATCAAAGCCCGAAAGGGTCAGTTTCAGAGAGCTGGAGAACATTATCTGTGTGCTATTCTCAGCTCAAACTTCACTTACACACTCTAGAGCAGGGGTGGGCAAACTCGGTCCTGGAGGGCCGGTGTCCTGCACAGTTTCGCTCCAACACTAATCAAACACACCTGAACATGCTAATCAGTGTCTTCAAGATCATTAGAAATCTATAAGCAGGTGTGTTTGATTAGAGTTGGAGCTAAACTGTGCAGGACATCGGCCCTCCAGGACCGAGTTTGCCCACCCCTGCTCTAGAGACAGCAGAGATGCAGCTTTACAGCTTGTAAAAAGAGGCGGAATATAATAATATGGATAATAATACATGCTATATTCATAACAGATGAGGTCACCTTGTTGTGTCCCGCTGTGGTGATTGTCTCCATGTCGAAGAGTTGACCACTGTAATACTGTACGCCGCTGAGCAATACCAGAGCGATGGATTCTCCCTCCTGCTCGATCAGAGAAACGATGTCCTCCGTCCGAATCGTGTCCTCGTCCTGAAACACAACACTGTTAGAGATACCTGCGGCACACATGACCTGATCACACTACACTAGCATTTTGGAATATGACATTAGGTAATGCCTAATGGAAATGCCAAGATGTACATCAAGTTTTTAAAGTGTGCATTTAAGAGTCCCTGTTTTACCCCTTTTAAGATATAAGTCTTGTGTGTCTCCAAAATGTGTCTGTAAATGTGTTTGAATTTTGAGGTTAGAGGACATTGTAGCTATTATAGTTGCCTGTGCCTTTAAATGCCCCAGTAAAAGTGAAGGGGACACTACACTGTCAGTGGGCGCCGTCTTTCGGATGAGACGTTAAACCGAGGTCCTGACTCTCTGTGGTCATTAATAATCCCATGGCACTTCTGGTAAAGAGTAGGGGTGTAACCCTGGTGTCCTGGCCAAAGTCCCTCAATCGGCACTTACCCATCATGTCCTCCTAATCATCCCAATCCACTGAATTTGCTCTATCACTGTCTCTTCACTCCACCTATAGCTGGTGTGTGGGGAGCGCACTGGTGCTGTTGTCCTGTGGCTGCCGTCGCATCATCCAAGTGGATGCTACACACTGGTGGTGGAGTGGAGAGACCCCCCTCATGATTGTGAAGCGCTTTGGGTGTATGGCCATACACAATAAATGCGCTATATAAATACACATTACATTACAAACAGCTTACAAACATTGATTTTGCATCATAGGTGCCCTTTAAATACCACTTATGTGCACAGTTGAGTAGGACAAACTATTTATTTGATAAAAAAATATGTGCATAAACTATGATGGAAACACATTTAGTGAATAAAGTCTGCATTTCAGGGGTGTAGTTTCTGATTTGACAGAATGAATGTGTGTTTGAAATGTGTGTCTTTGCATCATTAATGATGGCCTGCAGCTCTCCATGCTTTCCATTGTTGCAGATGTGAAATGTTGTTGTGCTGATTGTAAAAGGCCTCAGTCCTCTGTCAGTCCGTCATCACAGTGCTTCAGTATTCTTCTTCTATTATTATTCCCTCCAGAACTGTCTTGAGCATCTGTCTGTGCTCCCATCTCAAGCCACTACATTCTCCGCGTTCATTGCGTTTGGTGGTCTTCTGAGGCGCAACTCATTTATTAGAGGAGAACAAACAAACATCACAGTGGAGAATCCCAACAGTGCAGCAGACTCCACTCCTCTCAGAGATATCTGAGCAGGAGCAGCAGGAGCTGAGGAGGTGATGCTCTACTGTTTCTCATTAGATGGAGACGCTGATTTATTTACTGATGCTTTATGGGATATCACAGTTAATCTTTGGATCTTTACCTGTCTGGGTTTGATGATCAGCATGCTGTCAGACACGTTCAGTCCTCGCAGGCGGATCTGAGACTCGATGGCGTACTGAAAGATGGACACAAACACAGAAAAAGCTGTACTTTTACCATAGAATTGATCAATGACTGAGTGATGCTCGTGTTTTTACACACATGGTCTGATGGAAAGGCTTTGTCCTCCAGGAGAATCTTATGGCGTTTTGGAGTCGGTTTGTAGAAGGAGAGCTGAAGAGAGTGTTGAAAACAAAGAAGATTATTAACAACATTTTTTACATTATTGTTTTATTTTTTTATTTTTATATTGTATTTTCTGTTATATATTTAACATTTCTTATATCTACATATATTTTAAAAAGAGTTTCAATGCAAAAGCCTGACTTTTATTACTTCTAAAAGGCTCTTATGTTTAGCTTCAGTAATTTTCAGTGGCGAGCGGTTAATATGTATTTTCACTTCACATTTTTAAGTATCTGCTTTTTTTTTACCTTTACTTTTACTCTACTACATTTCCAACTCACTGACTCAAATGATTGACTGAGTCTCCAGTAAACAGTTCAATGATTCAAATGATTCATTCAGACTGAGTCGCCAGTAAACAGGCGCGTTCGTCTTAAAGCGCTGCATGCTGGTTAGAAATTTTGTCTGGATTGACGCTGCACTGACGCCACGTGACTGTCACATCTTTTTGGATTAAAGTGCTTTTTACATTACATTATTATATATTGGAAAGTTTTATATCTATAAATGAAAATAAATGTAAAGCCCTTTTTAGCATATTCAAACAAGAAGCATTAGCCTAGAGTGATGTTTAAACTCCTAAAATGTGTTTGTATTTAATAGGCCTGTTCGTTTTTATGTTTATATTGCCCTCTCGTTTCCCCTTATTTCTCTCATATAGAATTCATAATTCCCTTATTGTTTAAAAATGAACTATAGTTAGTAGAGACTGCATTGGGTTTTATTTGTACTGTAAATATTTTGTTATACATAAAAAAATAAAAATAAATGACGACGCCATGTGATCGGTCATCATGACTGCTGCAACTTTGAGCCCCGAAGTGTCCGGCTCCGTTTTCAACTCCACCCCGCCTGCGCTCGGTTAATCTCGATCACCGGCTGCAGCATGGTTCAAGTCGAACCACCTAACAGCTTGCTGATTTAAATGATTCATTTAGAGTGAGTCTCCAGTAACTCACTGATTCAAATGATTGACTCAGTGAGTCTCCAGTGAACAACTTACTGATTCAAACGAATGATTCAGACTGAGTCTCCATTGAACAACTCACTAATTCAAATAACTGATTAAAGCTGCGGTCACACTGGACTTTTCTCTCCATAGACTTCCATTCATACGCACGCGAATGCGTCAGACCGGAAACGCAGGGTCATGCATCAAGTTTCGCATTTCGCTGAGGTGCAAAGTTCAAGCTTGGTGAACTCTGACCTGCGAAATCGCATCACTTGACTGCGTGAGACCAATCCAGGATCAAAACATGGAGCAATCGCTCGCTTTTTTAAATGTCTAATCATCTTGTTTAATCCCAGTTTTTTTCACAGCGCCGTACGACAGAATTTCGCACGCACAAAGGCTAGTATGACCACAGCTTCAGACTGGGTGTCCAGTTAACAGCTTACTGATTCGAATGATTCGCTCAGCCTGAGTCTTCAGTGAACAACTCACTGATTCAAATGATTCATTCAGAGTGAGTCTCCAGTAAACAGCTCACCGATTCAAATAATTCATTCAGACTGAGTCTCCTGTGAACAACATACTGATTCAAATGATCCATTGAGAGTGAATCTTCAACAAATGATTCACTGAATTTACATACTGATTTGAATAAGGTATACAAACTCCTTCTTGCCAAATATAAATTCTTTAAAAAGTACTTTTATTTTTAACTCTTACTTCAAATCAAGTGCTTTGCATGAAAATAAAACATTAAAAGGTTTATTTAACTTGAGTAATAGTTTATTAGTGCATCTGTACTTTTATCCAAGTGTCTTCATCCATCAGTCTGTAAATTCACTTTAAGGGAATGAAAATAAAGGACTGAACTTAAATATAGAGCCTGATGATGAAGATGCCTGAAAAAAGGAATAATGCATCATTTGCATCTGTTTTTTTACCATCAGAAGGTGCAGATTGACGGTCAGTCCGTTCATCAGAGCCACTTCTTCAGTCTTAGCCCCTGATCAAACATTGAAACACACAGACAGTAAAAACACAGGCTTTACTGAGGGCTAAAGTCCTCTCTGTACCCTGTTTACCTCAGCACACTGCAAAAATGCTTTCTTACAGTTTTTATGTTGTCATTCATTCATTTTCTTTACGGCTTAGTCCCTTTATTAATCTGGGGTCGCCACAGCATAATGAACCGCCAACTTATCCAGTGCATGTTTTACGCAGCGGATGCCCTTCCAGCTGCAACCCATCACTGGGAAAGTTTTTATGTTGTTTTCAGTCTAAATATCTAACAATTCTTAAATCAAGAAGCAATGTTTAGACAAGCAAAACATATTGTGTTGTTTTTAGAAATAATGAGTGAAAATAAAGTATGTTTTTTCCTCAAAACAAGCAGAATAATCTGCCAATGGGGGAAGCAAAATAATATGTCAACAGGAAAAATCTCTCTTAATTTGAAAATATTCCTTAAAACAAAACAATAATTCTTGCTTGTCTAGAAAATGCTAATTAACTCTTAATTACCCACAATCTTGGCCATCATCTCCTCCAGGGTTTCCTCAGCCCAGGCCCAAGGTCGCGACCCCTCCGTGTGGCCATGGACACCTCTGCAAACAACAAGAGGGGTGTTTTTGTTATTAGCAGTTATTATTATTTTCACAGGAGCTTTAACTTTAATAACTATCTTTAATAACACAATGTAAGTAAATAACTTTAATAACATCACAGTTTTAGTGACGTATATAAATAGCTCAAATTTGACTCAGACTACTTGCATCTTCATATACAGTAGGTAGATGCCTATATACAAATAATTTATTTTAAATATGTTTATTACTTCTTTTTGTCTAATTGTTTTATTATTAATATTATTATTATTAATATTATTATTATTATTATTATTATTATATGTTTGTATGTTTTTGTGTATATATATATATATATACACATATTCATTAATTCTTTTCGGCTTAGTCCCTTTATTAATCAGGGGTTGCCACAGCGGAATGAACCGCCAACTTATCCAGCATATGTTTTACGCAGCGGATGGCCTTCCAGCTGCAACCCATCACTGGGAAACATCCATACACTCTCATTCACACACATACACTATGGCCAATTTTAGCTTACCCATTTCACCTATAGCGCATGTGTTTGGACTGTGGGGGAAGCTGGAGCACCCGGAGGAAACCCACACCAACACAGGAGAACATGCAAACTCCACACAGAAATGCCAACTGACCCAGCCGAGGCTCGAACCTGTAACCTACTTGCTGTGAGGCGAACGTGCTACGTACCTTATTTATTTACATGTGTAGTGTATAATTATGTTTTCCTGATAATTTCTTGTTTGGTGAATTGAACTAGTGTGTGATTTCTATGGTGTTTGTGTATGTTTATATGTATCCAAATTATTTATATCGTATTTACGGCATTATTTTCTGTCTGACCTAGATTGGCTTATTAAAGCAAAAATAAATAAATAAATAAATAAATAAATAAACAAATAAATTTGACTCAAACTCTGGCTTAAAGTTTTCAATCAGATTTTTCACCTAAAGTTTGAATTTGTCCAGGTTTTACCCAAATTTGGCGCAAAACCTGAATTTTTTTCCAGTTTACTTTACATTAGATTCAGAGTTTCTCAGCTGATAAACCCTGACAGACGGACTCACGTTTTGGCCCATTTCTCCAGTTCTTCATCAATGTATTTTTTGGTGTTTTTGGGCTGAAGGCCCAGTGAGTTCCCAGCAAAATAAATACAGTCTTCAGAGCCGTCCACAAGTGAAAGATCCACTGAAACAGACAATAAATCAGCTGATGTGTGGCTGTAAGTGATTTGATCATATACAGTGTTCAACATAAATGAGTTCCCCCCTCACAAATCTCTGTTTTACATTAATATTTTCTCCAGGATGCTTTACTGTAATATATTTGTGCAGATACAGTACATTAGATTAATCAGTACCAAAGACAAAACTGATCAACTAATCTAACAAAAAACTGAAGAGCACAGTCCAAAAGTGAGCACAGACAAACAAATATGTTGGGAAAAATATTAAATAAATTTTGTACCATACAGAAAAAGTCAAGAGAAACATAAAAACTATAACATTTACTTGAATTTTTGTAGTTTGTAATTTGTTTTGCAATATCGTGTTTGAATTTAAATGTATTACACTGCAAAAAAGCTTTTCTTACTTCGAGTTTTTGTCTTGTTTCTAGTCCAAATAACTATATATATATATATATACAGGGCTTTAAATTAACAGCCACCAACCCGCCAAATGCGGGTAGATTTCAGCGGTGGCGGGTAAGACAGGCACTCCCACTAGCCACTTTGGCTGGTTGAAAATAATTTTCCCGGATAATAATTCATAAAAGCAGGGTTCGACAATAAGGATGGTCCAATATGCATGTAAAGGCGATCTTAGAATTGAGAAGCAACACGACTGACAAAAATAATTACGTTCGCCTGAGCAATAAAAAAGCAGATGAATACCGAATGAAAGGATGATCTCTCGCACTAACAGCTGAGGTGATGCGCGCGACTGTTTAAAGCGCGTGCGCGATCTCGTTTCCTTGCGTGAAGCAACTGTGTCTAGAAACACAGCTGATGTGATCGGTTCTCTTTCAAATAGACTAGACAAAAAGTGATGAACATGCACCCACAGTCTTGCTGCTTTCACGAGATCCAGATTTGTATTTTTGTAAGCAGCACCGGTTGCTTTCACTTTCACCATTATTTGAACAGATTATTTATGGGTCTAACGTTAACCGTGTGCGTTATAATCCTTTCATTATCACATGGTATGTTTTTTACCTGCTTTCTTATGCGTAATGTGGTTTAATTATATTTTTTACAATAACATTGCTTTAATGAGAGATTACTGCCCATTTATGTGTAGTAAACTGCTGATCTGGGACCTTTAGCCAGGACAGATTACTGTGCATATGTTTCGTTAAATAAAAAGTATAGTAAACAGCTATATTACGCTTGTTTTGACACATTTAAAATGAAAAATTTTAATAATGTAAAAAAAATGTAAAAAGTTTGTGGCTAGGAAATAATTAAATGTTTATGTTTGGTGTGGTCAGAGATAAATTTGGTAAATCCTTCATTTTGAGCTCTGAAAATGATGTGAAATAAAAACTAATTGTAATACTATGAAACCATGACCCATTTGCTCATGAACATTGAGCAAGCTCATACACGACACACAAAAAGTGAAATGAATGAGGCATGTGGAGATAACGCAACATCTAAATCAAGTCATTTTAGCATGTCAAAGTCAAATTTATGTGTATAAAATATATTTTCCCAACAATAAAATTGTGGCTAGTGAAAATGGCGAGTGGCTAGTAATGTTGGAAAACTACTAGCCACAGTGGCTGGTGATCAAAAAAGTTAATGTCAAGACCTGTATATATATATATATATATATATATATATATATATATATATATATATATATATATATATATAGTTATTCCTCTGTCTACCAATAATTCCATTTTTTTTTTTGGAAGGTGTGCAATTAAATAGTTTAATGCATACACTGCAAATGAATGTATTTATTTATTTATTTATTTATTTATTTATTTATTTATTTATTTATTTATTTATTTATTTATTTATTTTATTTATTTATTTATTTATTTATTTATTTATTTATTTATTTTATTTTTTTATTTTTTATTTTTTATTTATTCATTTATTTGCGGTGTGTGCATTAAACTATTTAATTGCACACCTTCCAAAAAAAATGAATTATTGTTAGACAGAGGAATCACTGAATTAAATTAAATGATAATAATTCTTGAAACACTTATTAACTTTGCAAGGTGCCTAAATTATGAAAAAAAATTCCAATCTGTTTTATGGATAAATTGACAGTTTATATTCAGTTTAGGCTTAGAGTTAGGGTTATGTACTTCTCTGACTGTTATCCAACAGTTACTCTCTTCTGATTTGGGGAATAATTTAGAGTTCGGTTTGGGTTTAGGGTTAAGAATTAAGTAAAGATTACATTTCCAAACAAATATTATGTTTCAGGATCACACTGTACTTTGCAAAATCACATCCAGTGTTCATTTAGGGTTGATGAATTACTATATTTGAATATTTTACATTTAAAGTACAGCTCTTGTTTTTATTTCACTTTTAAATGAACAGCACATTTAATTTAATCATTTAAGGTTTATTTTTTAAGTTCATTTTCCTGTATGCACAGTGCAGTGTTGATGTTTAAACTATATTTGCGTTTAAGGTGGTCAACAATAATAAATGTTTTTATTTTTATTGTAACTGCCTCGTTTTTAACACTAGCTGAATAATTAGGCGTACTTCGCTACTGTATGTCAATGCTGGACATCATGGTGGTACTTGGAGAGATATCTTTTGAGGTAGGAAGTTTGAGGACCACTGCATTAAATGATTTAATCCAGCCAATCAGAATCAGGAGTTTTACGAATTTTTAGACATTTGGTCACACCTTCCAGCCAATCAGAATTAAGCCATTCATTTATATGTATATTTGGACTTGAAACAAGACACAAACTTTAAGAAAAACATAATTTATTTTTGTATTACTTTATTTATTTATTTATTTATTTATTTATTTATTTATTTATTTATTTATTTATTTATTTATTTATTTATTTAATTATGTATTTATTTATTTATTTATTTTTTGCAGTGTGTGCATGAATGATTTATTTGCACAACTTCCAACCAATCAGAATCCAGGATTTCAAGAATTTTAGTTATTTATATTAGAGACAAGAGAAAGCCTCTAAGAAAAGTATTTATTTATTTATTTATTTTATTTTATTTTATTTTATTGTTTGCAATGTGTGCATTAAACTATTTAGTTGCACAACTTTCAACCAATCAGAATCTAGCAGTTATTCATTTTTAGATATTTGGACTAGAAACAAAAGAAAACCTCTAAGCAAAGCATTTCTTTTTTTTTTTTTTTATTATTGTTTTCAGTGTGTGCATCAAATAATTTAATAGCACACCTTCCAGCCAATCAGAATCAAGTATTTTATAATTTTTTGTTATATATATTTGGACTAGAAACAAGATAAAACAAGAGGGAAACATTTATTTATTTTTTTTATTTTGTCACTTGTTTATTTTATTTTTTTTCCAGTATTTGCATGAAACGATTTAATTGTGTAAATTCCAACCAACCAGCATCAAGAATTTTACAAATTTTTAGATATATGGTCACACCTTCCAGCCAATCAGAATCCAGCACCTGCTCAGTCGGTCTCTGAAACTCACCCTTGGACAGCTGTGATGTTTTGGGGATGATGAAGAGTTCTCTCAGGTGTCTCAGGTGGTCCTGCTGGTCCAGATGTTCAGCCAGTGTTGGAGACGTCGGGCTGCATTTCAGCTCCTCACAGACGCTCAGGATCCGCTCCATCATCTCCGCAGAACCATCAAATACTGCAGCGGATCAGACTTTCGGCTCTGCACTTTGACCTGCGAGTAAACACATCAGATCTGAGCTAATGATTGCTGGAGAGTTCATAATTTCCTGCGTGATTCAGCTCTTCCTGATTCACTTCAGTTTTACTTCTGCTTTCAGACTAAAACCAACCAGACTAGAAGAGTCAGTTAGTCGGTCATGTGCAGAAGAGACTCACATATACTCACACATTTCAATCTACAGTGTCACATTACAGCTCCCACACAAAAAAAAAAACACTACAGTAATTAATAGTGTTGTTGAACAACACTAAGTTGTATTATACTGTATATATCTTTGTTAAAGAATGCACTGTGGTAAACATTAAGTTTTACTACAGTAAACTGTGGTGTATTGCAGTATAAAAATATGCCATATAGTTGTAGAAAACTACAGCATCAGAACATTTGTTTATATTACTATAATTGTTATGTTACCATAGCAACTGCAGAATCAACACAACAGATCAATTGCTGTAGTTGTGTTACCATAGCAACTGTAGAATCACCACAACAAATAAATTACCATAGTTGTTGTATTACCATAGCAACTGTAGAATCACAATAGATCAATTACTATAGTTGTTGTGTTACCATAGCAACTGTAGAATCACCACAGCAGATCAATTACTATAGTAGTTGTGTTTCCATAGCAACAGTAGAATCACCACAACAGATCAATTACTATAGTTGTTGTGTTACCATAGCAACTGTAGAATCGACACAACAGATAAATTAATATAGTTGTTATGTTACCATAGCAACTGTAGAATCACCAAAACAGATTATTTGCTATAATTGTTCTGTTACCATAGCAACTGCAGAATCGACACAGCAGATCAATTGCTGTAGTTGTTGTGTTACCATAGCAACTGTAGAATCACCACAACACAATAATTAATATAGTTGTTGTGTTACCATAGCAACTGTAGAATCACCACCACAGATAAATTACTATAGTTGTTGTGTTACCATAACAACTGTAGAATCACCACAACAGATTAACTAATATAGTTGTTGTGTTACCATAGCAACTGTAGAATCATCACAACAGATAAATTACTATAGTTGTTGTGTTACCATAACAACTGTAGAATCACCACAACAGATTAATTATTATAGTTGTTGTGTTACCATAGCAACTGTAGAATCGACACAACAGATCATTTGCTATAATAGTTGTGTTACCATAACAAGTGCAGAATCGACACAGCAGATCAATTGCTGTAGTTGTTGTGTTACCATAGCAACTGTGCAATCGACACAGCAGATCAATTACTATAGTTGTTGTGTTACCATAGCAACTGTAAAATCACCACAACAGATAATTTACTATAGTTGATGTGTTACCATAGCAACTATAGAATCACCACAACAGATTACTTACTACAGTTGTTGTGTTACCATAGCAACTGTAGAATCACCACAACAGATCAATTGCTATAGTTGTCATGTTGCCATAGCAACTGTGTCACCAATACTGATAAGTTCAATCCTTTACTGTAGTATGGTTCACAAATACAAACTTACAAAAATGTTTTGTAAATTTGAATTGTAGATGTGAATAATTGTGATTAATCAGCTGAAAGCACTAATTGAAAATTTTTTTTTTAATAAACTGACAAAAATTCTCAAATTGTTCACAAAAATGAAAACAAATATATAAAAATGAAAAAAAATGAGTATTCTTAAAAAATATAAACACCCAAAATTGCATCTTAATACTAAAATGAATGAACTAAAAATAAACTTAATTCAACACACACTCTCTAAAATTTCAACAGCATAAACACCCCCCCCCCCCCCCTCAAATAAAAAAACTTCAAAACACATACATGTAGTAGTCATATCTTAAAGGCACAGTACATGATAAACAGTGATTTTGCTCAAATGTACCTGAACGCCGAGCCTCTGTCAATCACATTCATTGATCACGGATCGTATTAATTCTCTGCCGTGTTCAGTGTCGATCAGAGGGTGAAAGATTTCATGTCCAGCTGAGTGACCAACACACATGACTGAATCTGAGAAAACACACACACACACACACACACACACACACACACACACACACACACACAGTCATGTAGAAACATTTACTACAATCACAGAGCAGCTCATTCCAGTCAAACCAGCGATGACAATGAAGAAACCCAAACTACGAAATCAACACTGGACTACACTATAAAAAAATAACCATAAATTAGAGTCATATTTTTATTTCTTACTTTCCCCCCTTTATTTAATTGCCTTGTGGGACCTTGACCTTCCTTCCAACAACTTTTAACCTTGAAAAGTGTGAAAAAGTGACTTTTATGATCATTTTCAATAGTTTAAGTGCTAAATTGTCTGGGTTGGTGTTGTATATTACGCTACAAAAACCTTCTAATAAACTGCAACACATTTTCTGCTGTTTTACAAACTTTTACAGATATGTTTTATTTATATTAACTATTTCAAACGACTAAAATGTCAATAGGAGTCACTTTGTTAAACTGTAGAGTTAAATTTTCAAAATAAAAAGTCAACAGAGCAGAGATCAACATCCCATAATGCAATTCACAACCACAAATAAACCCAAAACTAAATACAGAAACTGTTAATAGATATTTTTACAGTGTACAATTGTAGGTAAAAATGGTTTTACTCAGTATGACAAAGAAGCAAAGTGATGGAAAATGATAAATGAGATTTCATTGGAATCAACATAAATCAAAGATCATAATAAATATACATAAGGATGGCGCGGTGTTCTCTACCAATTTCTAAAATAAGATTTTGCAATTTATGACAAATGACACAGAGGTCATTTGTAATCATGAAATCAGTATCCTCTAATTTGGCATGAGTCAAACTACCCATAGATCATGATTTTCTGACTAATTGTTCAAAAGTTATAGGCAAAAATAGCTATTTTCCAGAACTCATGACCTGTAGGTAGCGCTGTTCTCAAAATTGGTGGAGACCTTCATATCATGACTCTGATTAAATGTACCAAGTTCCATTCCACTGACATGTGTTTATCCAGAGAAATTGAAAAAATAACATTTAAATGTGTTGAATGCCACCAAAACATTCCAAATTATTCATTTATTTTCTTTCAGCTTAGTTCCTTTATTTATCAGGGCTCACCACAGTGGAATGAACTGCCAACTTATCTAGCATATGTTTTTCACAGCGTGTGCCCTTCCAGTACTGTGAAACACCTATACACACTCATTCACACACACACTCATACACTACGGCCAATTTAGTTGATCAATTCCCCTATAGCGCATGTGTTTGGACTGTGGGGGAAACCGGAGCACCCGGAGGAAACCCACGCCAACACGGGGAGAACATGCAAACTCCACAAAGAAACACCAACTGACCCAGCCGGGACTCGAACCAGTGACCTTCTTGCTGAGCCACCATGTCGGCCACATTCCAAATGATTCCATATTAAATAAAGCACAGATTTATGGACTGTGAAACATATTTATAATGTGACACAGTCATGTTCTCTGGGTCATTATATCAATGACTCAATCCACAGTCTATTCGTTGTGGAATCTCAAAGATAACAGGCACATTGATTGAGACGGATGAGTGTGATTGGTTCAGACTCGCTGCTTTGCTCTCTTCCCATTGGACAAAGTTTCAGAGTTCCGCCTTCTAGGTTTATAATGTTGGGCGACAGGTGAATGAGACACACAGCTGCAGCTCCACCAACAACTCAGCAAGATGGTAAGTCACTATATTATATTATATTATATTATATTATATTATATTATATTATATTATATTATATTATATTATATATACACAATACATTATATATTCTGTACAGCATGAACTAATGAAACCACTGTTTCCTTTGGAGAAATCTGACTAAAATCTCACTGCCGCAATCCTCTGATTTCAAAATCAAACGTCTCGTGAATTGTTCAAGAAAATGACAGAAATGTCCAGAATGTGCCAGGCTTATGATTTTAAAAGTTATTAATTATTAAAATAAGAAAATAAGCTAATTCAAAATCACGATTTCCATGTAAAAGAGACAAAAAGTGGCCTCATCGTTGGGGTAAATTTGAAGTTCTGATCTCAGATTGACTTTTTAAGTTTAAAAGAGTAAATTTAGATTAAAGTTTATTGCAATAAAAGTGTTTTACGTGGTGGTCAGATTACTGAGAGATGGATGGACTCAGGGTGGGGCTCAGGTACAGAACAATCCAGAAACTGATTATTTATTTAATTTAAAAAACATTAGTGCAACACATACAATGACATAAACAAAAACTATTCAATGTTCTTAAAAGTCTCCAGCACGTGCATTATTCAGAATCTGAATGTAGTTTATTTATGTGTGATTTTGCGCTCTATATGCATCAGATATAGTTTGCTCTTTAGATCTTCCTGTCCACATCTTTATTACCTGAGGTTTATCATTAACGTTGGGTTTGGTCGTGCAGATAACGCATACTGTCAAACAACTGTTCCTCTTATCAGCAGCGCCAGGAATCACAGGTTAAACAGTAATTCAACAGATCCATACTCGCTCTCAAGAAACCTCTCTGAAATATGATGTATGGCAATATGTGCAAATTACATATTTGACATACATGCTTATATTTGAAATCATGCAACATATATTTTGAGATATTGATTAGTTAACTTTACTTAAAATAAGAGAGTAAACATGTTGCTTATAAAACGATTAGTTGACTTTAATTTAAAAAGTAAGTGAACCCATTGCCTTAACATTTTTTAATAAATGAACTATGTGCACGATTATAAAAACTTAGTTAAATCAACTTAAAAGTGTCTAAGTTAAAATGAGTTTACTTACTTTTTTTAAGTAAAGCCAACTTGATGCTTTTAAGGCAACAGGTGTATGTCACTTTTTTAAGTAAATAAATACTTGCATTTTACGGTTTACATTTTTGCGATACTTAGATTTTTTACATTGTATATGGCCATATAATCATATCTAATATATTTGAATATATATATATATGTAATTCTAATGGTTGGGGGAAATATATATCAACACGCACATTTTTTTAAATACAGTTGAAGTGAGAATTATTAGCCCCCCTAAATTATTATTGATTTATTTTTTCCCAATTTCTGTTTAATGAAGAGAAGATTTTTTCAACACATTTCTAATCATAATAGTTTTAATAACTCATTTCTAATAACTGATTTATTTTATCTTTGCCATGATGACAGTAAATAATATTTTATTAGATATTTAGATATATCATATCACCCTGCAGCCCAAGACCGGTTACTCACTGAAGCTAAGCAGGGCTGAGTCTGGTCAGTACCTGGATGGGAGACCACATGGGAAAACTAGGTTGCTGTTGGAAGTGGTGTTAGAGAGGCCAGCAGGGGGCGCTCAACCTGTGGTCTGTGTGAGTCCTAATGCCCCAGTAAAAGTGAAGGGGACACTACACTGTCAGTGGGCGCCGTCTTTCGGATGAGACGTTAAACCGAGGTCCTGACTCTCTGTGGTCATTAAAAATCCCATGGCACTTCTGGTAAAGAGTAGGGGTGTAACCCCGGTGTCCTGGCCAAAGTCCCTCAATTGCCACTTACACATCATGGCCTCCTAATCATCCCTATCCACCGAATTGGCTCTATCACTGTCTCTTCACTCCACCTATATCTGGTGTGTGGTGAGCGCACTGGCGCCGTTGTCCTGTGGCTGCCATCGCATCATCCAAGTGAATGCTACACACTGGTGGTGGTGTGGAGAGACCCCCCTCATGATTGTGAAGCGCTTTGGGTGTATGGCCATACACAATAAATGCGCTATATAAATACACATTACATTACATTACATATTTTTCAAGACACTTCTATTCAGCTTAAAATGACATTTAAAGGCTTAACTAGGTTAATTAGGGTAACTAGGCAGGTTAGGGTAATTAGGTTTTTGTATAACGATGGTTTGTTCTGTAGACTATCAAAAACAAACATAGCTTAAAGGGGCTAATAATATTGACCTTAAAATGGTGTTTAAAAATTAAAAACAGCTTTTATTCTAAGACTTATAAGACTTTCTCCAGAAGAAAAAATATTATCAGATATACTGTAAAAATTTCCTTGCTCTGTTCAACAGAATTTGAGAAATATTTAAAAAAGAAAAAAGAAAATCAAAGGGGGGCTAATAATTCTGACTTCAACTGTAGTTTACATTATTATGTCAAATTCAATTACTGAATGAACTTGTATGTCAAATATGTAATTTGCATATATTTCCATGTATCAGATTTCTATATGGAGTGACACTGCATATCAGTTATATCAGCATGTGTTTTAATTAAAGAGCCAGCTCACCCAAAAATAAAATTGCGTATGGAAAAAAAAAAATGTGTCAGTCTATGTCGCTCCTGTCGCTGTTCATCTAAAACTCCACATCTATAATCCTCTTAGTCTATGCTGACATTATCTTCAGCAGCTCAAACACTCTAATGGCTAATGGACAGACGGCTGCTTCTCACTCAGGGCTGCTGTTTATGCTAATGAGATGGAGAGATGGGCACTAGTGGGCGGGGCTTTCCCCCTCTGATGAAACGAACAAAGGGAGCATGTCAATCAAAGTGTTTCATTCACCAAGTCTGATTAGAACAAATATAATTAATTCATGTTCACCATTAGAGGCTGCTGGAGATATTCACACATTAACTGTGTTTAAACCCCTTACAAAAGTCAATTTTGCATAATAGGTGCTCTTTAAGACAAACTCACTGAGCCTGCTGATGTTTGTGGTGCAGAAGGGAATCACAGTGTTTTCTTCTCATCCCACAGGTGTTCACCATAAAGGACATGAGCTTTAAGGCCGGGATGGAGTTGAAGATCTCTGGGAAGGTCAAGCCTGGCTGTGATGCGTAAGTACAGCAAAATCAGACATTTTAGCAAACATTCTGCATTTTCACACAATTTTAAATTATTTAATACATACAAATGTGCAGCACGGTGGTTCAGAGGTGAGCACTGTGGCCTCACAGCAAGAAGGTCGCTGGTTCGAGTCCCGGCTGGGTCAGTTGGTGTTTATGTGTGGAGTTTGCATGTTCTCCCCGTGTTGGCGTGTGTTGGTGTTGTTCCGGTTTCCCCCACAGTCCAAACACATGCGCTATAGGGGAATTGATGAACTAAATTGACCGTAGTGTATGAGTGTGTGTGTGAATGACTGCGTATGGGTGTTTTCCAGTACTGGGTTGCACCTAGAAGAGCATCCGCTGTGTAAAACATATGCTGGATAAGTTGGCGGTTCATTCCGCTGTGAAAAAAAGGGATTAAGCCGAAGGAAAATGAATGAATGAATATCAATTAGTTTTTAGCCAGGATGCTGACAGACTAAAACAGCTCATATTAATAAAATAAATACAATAATAAGTAAAAAATAAAAATAAAAAACAAACAGAAACTGCTAGTAAGTTTCACAAATAATACTAATACTTAAATATGTTAAGTAGCACATTGCATATAAATGCGAAAATAGTGGAAAGTCTTAAGTTGCACGATTATGTTTGTAGGAATAGCCAAATATTGTGTCAAAAAATTATATTATTTTTTTTTTTTATATTCCTACCATAAATATATCAAAATGCAATTTTTGATTAGTATGCATTGCTAAGAATTCAGCAACACTATAAAAGTGATTTTCTCAATATTTTTATTTTATTTAATTTTTCATACCTTCGTCCTAACAAACTAAACATCAACAGAACAATTATTTAGAAAAATTTAATTAATTAAACAAATAAAAATAAATGATTATTATGACTGGTTTTGTGGTCCAGGATCTCATACTCTATGATAACAGAGTATATACAGGAATCAGAGAGTGAAATTCAATACCTTTTAAGACCTATGTTAAGACTCTTCCCACATGTTTTAAGATCTTACAACTACTTTTCAACTGAAAACACTGGCGAGATTTGAACTTTCATTCATTCATTTTCTTTCATTCATTCATTTTCTTCTAGTCCCTTTATTAATCTCAGGTCACCACAGCGGAATGAACCGCCGACTTATCCACCATATGTTTTACGCAGCAGATGCCCTTCCAGCTGCAACACATCTCTGGGAAGAGATGTTAACTTACTGAATATTAATGTAAGAAACTAATCCAAAACTAAAACATTATTCATATACTGAATAAAAATCTATTAAATCTAGCTAATTCAGCAGGTTGGAGTCTATAGAGCAGCAGAAATAATGGTTTTGCCTTGGTTACTACCGTAAACGAAGCAGAGTGATGTCAAATCTAGTAGGATTTCATTGATTTTATAAACTACACAGCATCCTGATTTTCGCAGATTTAATTCAGGCAAACTTTAGTATACAACCATACATTGCATAATCAAAATGATATAAAATTTAACACCTTGCAAAATAGCATTTAATACTGTTTAATACTTTTTAAGGGCCTTAAATTTCTCTACATTGATTGATCAACTTTTAATACTTTTTAGGACCCCACGGACACCCTAGATACCAGTTAAAGGGATAATTTAACCAAAAAAGAAACTTCTGAAAATTCTCAGGTTGACAAAATAAAAAATACAATCTGATCTCACCACCCATTAACTGTCATAATAGGAAAAAGAAACACTATGAGAACAAATGTGTGACAATATCTATCTAAATACTGACTTTCCTCCAAACGTCTTCCTTTGAATTCAGCAGAACAATGACATTAATCCAGGACTGTATCACAATGAATTAAATAAATGAATAATCAGAATGTGTATGGTGATCTGTCCCTTTAAAACCGAAGCTATAGGTGATAAAGCTGTGTCTCTGTGTCCTCAGGTTCTCCATCAACATCGGCCATGACGCTGACGCCATCGCTCTTCATTTCAACCCTCGCTTTAATGCACATGGCGACAGCAACACCATCGTCTGCAACTCAAAGCAGGGCGGATGGGGCTCTGAACACCGTGAACACTGCTTCCCATTCCAGCAGGGAGAAGAGTTCAAGGTGACCTTTGACCTCTGAGGAACAGTGATGCATGCATGAGAAATCAAACACGTTAGCAATAATCACAGTGCTTTTGCTTTCATATTTCTGCCATTTAAACAGTCTGGTGCTCTACAAACATTCTCAAAACGTTCCGGCAATGTTCTCTCAACGTTATAAACAAACATTCTAGAATAGAACATTGCTTAAAGTTGATACAATTATCAGAACTTCAGCTAAAAATCTTATTTCTATTGATGTCCGGTATATTTTTTCATTAATCGATGACTATAGTAGTTGTTACAATAGCAACTGTAGAATCACCACCACAGATCAGTTACTAGAGTTGTTGTGTTACCATAGCAACTGTAGAATCATCACCACAGATCAATTACTGTAGTTGTGTTACCATAGCAACTGTAGAATCACCACCACAGATCAGTTACTATAGTTGTTGTGTTACCATAGCAACTGTAGAATCATCACAAAAGGTCAATAACTATAGTTGTTGTTACCATAGCAACTGTAGAATCACCATAAAAGGTCAATAACTATAGTTGTTACCATAGCAACTGTAGAATCACCACAAGAGGTCAATAACTAAAGTAGTTGTGTTACCATAGTAACTGTAGAATCCCCACCACAGATCAGTTACTATAGTTGCTGTTACCATAGCAACTGTAGAATCATCACAACAGATCAGTTTCTATAGTTGCTGTTACCATAGCAACTGTAGAATCACCACATCAGATCAATCACTATAGTTGTTGTGTTACCATAGTAACTGTAGAATCCCCACAACAGATCACTTACTATAGTTGTTGTGTTACCATAGCAACTGTAGAATCCCCACTACAGATCACTTACTATAGTTGTTGTGTTGCCATAGCAACTGTAGAATCACCACAACAGATCACTTACTATAGTTGTTGTGTTGCCATAGCAACTGTAGAATCACCACCACAGATCAATTACTATAGTTGTTGTGTTGCTATAGCAACTGTAGAATGGAAAACTATAGAACTATAGAATCACCACAGCTTAATAATTCAAGTTCTCTCCTATAGCACAGTTCAAAAACACTACAACATTTAGTATAATTTACCTTTAATGTGGGTGTATTTTAGACTGTATAGATCTGTTTATGAGAGACTATAGTCTGAATCAGGACACGTTGACATTACACCACAGAATGGCTCTTTCTGCATTATCCTTAGCATTATAATTATTTATTGTGTCAGAAAAAAAAGTCTCTCTTTAGAGAAAATCTGATTCTTTCAATGATTCTCAATACTTCAAATAAAAATTAGTCAACAGACAAACTAGAGAGAAGGCATTAGTTTTTTTTTTTTTTTTTTTTGTAGTGTAGTTATAAATGTTTAACCCACTGGTAATAAAAAGAAAGCAATTAATACATGGAGAATCATACTGCTTCTGTGTAAAGATGCTCCAGATGACCTGAATTTGACTGGTCTTTATCTCAGTGCTCTTTGACCGGTTGTGTTTTCTCTATCTCAGGTATTCAGCCGTTTGACAGATTACAGCATCGCATGACTCTGAATCATAAAGCATTACCCAGTACACTTGAGCAATAAACGCCCACCGGTCAGAGGTTTGAGGATGAATAATACTGACAGCACACACTTTGCAGCAGTGTCAGATGTACTCGATAACAAAACACACACTTACAGATGCAGAAAGGTTCAAGTCACTTTTGAGAATGCCATAAACAAGTGCCATTTACTATATTAAGCTCATAACCAGTATATTTCTATAGTAAGCTCACAATGTTCTTTCACAGCAGCAGTGCAGTAAATGTCTGAATGTTGCATACAAACAACTATAAAGAAATATGTTGGAGGGGTTGTAATGCAGTATATATTGTGTTGATGTGTAGTCAGTTAGAGGATGATCTTGCTAGTGATTCCCTACTACACCTTTAGGGGCAATCGACTACTGAAAAACAAAACTAAGAATTCATATTGGCTTTAATGAAAACCGAACTGGTGCTTTGGGTCTATTGTTATTCTACTCCTTCTTTTAGTGTCATCCTAAAACCAATAAATACTGTAATATAAATCTACCATAATATTTAATGTTTTAAACTTGAAGGATTGTAGTGTTTTACCCCACATGAAAAAATCCAAACAAATCTGATAGTAAGTACTACACTATTTATAACCATAATATAGGAATGTACTTGAATTACTTTGTTGCCGTGATTCTTCAGTTGCTATGGTAACCCAACAACTAAAGTAATTAAACTGTTGTGGTGATTCTACAGTTGTTATGGTAAGCCAACAACTATAGTAATTAATATGATTTCACAGTTGCTATGGTGACACAACAACTATTTGTGGTGATTCTACAGTTACTATGGTAACACGACAACTATAGTAATTAATCTGTTGTGGTGATTCCACAGTTACTATGGTAACACAACAACTATAGTAATTAATTTGTGGTGATTCTACAGTTACTATGGTAACACAACAACTATAGTAATTAATCTGTTGTGGTGATTCCACAGTTGCTATGGTAACACAACAACTATAGTAATTAATTTGTGGTGATTCTACAGTTACTATGGTAACACAACAACTATAGTAATTAATCTGTTGTGGTGATTCCAAAGTTGCTATGGTAACCCAACAACTATAGTAATTGATCTGTTATGATGATTCCACGGTTGCTACGGTAACCCCACATGAAAAAATCCAAACAAATCTGATAGTAAGTACTACACTATTTATAACCAAAATATAGGAATGTACTTGAATTACTTTGTTGCCGTGATTCTTCAGTTGCTATGGTAACCTAACAACTAAAGTAATTAAACTGTTGTGGTGATTATACAGTTGTTATGGTAAGCCAACAACTATAGTAATTAATATGATTCCACAGTTGCTATGGTGACACAACAACTATTTGTGGTGATTCTACAGTTACTATGGTAACACGACAACTATAGTAATTAACCTGTTGTGGTGATTCCACAGTTACTATAGTAACACAGCAACTATAGTAATTAATTTGTGGTGATTCTACAGTTACTATGGTAACATAATAACTATAGTATTTAATCTGTTGTGGTGATTCCACAGTTACTATGGTAACACAACAACTAAAATAATTAATCTGTTGTGGTGATTCCAAAGTTGCTATGGTAACCCAACAACTATAGTAATTGATCTGTTGCGGTGATTCCACAGTTGGTATGGTAACCCAACAACTATAGTAATTAATCTGATTCCACAGTTGCTATGGTGACACAACAACTATAGTAATTAATTTGTGGTGATTCTACAGTTATTATGGTAATACGACAACTATAGTAATTAATCTGTTGTGGTGATTCCACAGTTGCTGTGGTAACAACAGTTGTAGTAATTAATCTGTTGTGCTGATTCTACAATTGCTATGGTAACATAACAACTATAGTAATTAATCTGTCGTAGCAATTAAACAGTTGCTATGGTAACACAACAACTATAGTAATTAATCTGTTGTGGTGATTCCACAGTTGCTATGGTAACACAACTGTAGTAATTAATCTGTTGTGCTGATTCTACAGTTGCTATGGTAACAGCAACAATAGCAATATAAACAAATAAGCCAATACTGTAGTTTTCTACAACTATAGAGTGGATTACACTACAATAAACCACAGCTTACTGCAGTAAAAACTAAAGTACACTACAGTGTTTATTACAAAATACTATAGTTAATACCACCATATTCTAGAGCATTCATTAACAGCATAGCATTTCCTCCAGGGGTCCCCTAAAAGTAAACAAAACAGTGATTCAGACACAGATTATTGAGAAATGACCTGCAAATTCAGACAGCTATCAGATGAATTGATGAACTTCTAATCTCACCCTGTGTCTCTCCTCCATCAGCTGAGCATCACCTTCAACAACGAGACCTTCTACATCAAACTCCCAGAAGGAACCATGATGAGCTTCCCGAACCGATTCGGAGACGATGCCTTCACACACGTACACGTGAAAGGAGATGTGAAGGTCATCAGCATTAAAGCCAAATAAGCAGGAGCCGCTCATCTGTCCATCCATAAAAAACACTGCAGTGTCAATAAATCCACTGACTGAATGTGAAAAGCTGAGCGTTTTAATCATTTATTTAAATTATACCACAGGTTTGTTGAATGCTTGATTCTGATTGGCTGATGGTCCCTCTAAGGGGTTCGGTTATAGTCAGATAAAGTAGTTCCAGCAGGTTTAGAGTGCATTACAGCTCCATATCACTCCACTGAATGATTTATTTCACAACTACAACAGTCAGATATCACACAACAGAAGGCCTTGGAGGAGATACAGTATAGTGGAGGAAGAAACTAGTGCTACACACAGGAGACATTTGAGGAGGACATACACCTGACTAATAAACTCTCAAATTCAACATCCAGAGTATAAACAGAATAATACACTCCTGGCCGGTGAATTATTAGAAAATGATGCACACTTGAGGTGTAAATGTCACTTTTTAGCACCTCAAATATGCATTATGTTCTAATAATTCAATGGTTTGGCTTCATTATTTCTTGTCTAACAAAATAAATAAACAACAAGTAGTATAGTAGTAATAGGAGTATAGTTTTTTTTAATTCACCGAACTGCAACAACATGCATAATTAGTGTGCAACAGTGATAAAATCCTTAAATGCAGCTTTGTTGCTCATAATAAATTACAATGATTATATGGCTAAAATTAAACAACTGATTAAAAAAAACAAGGGAATAAAAAGTAAAATCTAATTTAATTCTTCAAAAATAATTTATTAATTCTGATCGCTGCCATCCAACAGTAAACTCTGTTGTCTTTCTGCACTGTATTATTTTATCACTGTGTTAAATGTAAGAGTTCAGTTCAGAGCTACAGGCTCCTCATGATAATTTACAGAGTGGCTCGAAGAGGCCTGAAGCAGGAGCTGAGGAATGTGACGGACAGAAAACAGATTCCTCATAAACACACACACACACACACACTTACAGACACGTACACACACAGAGATGAGTTCACCTGCCAGTCTAAATGACTGTAAGTAAATAAACTTTATTTAGCTTGAACATCTTACTAGACAAACCTCTAAAGAAGCAATACATTTACATGAAACTTGCATAAATTAATGATATATGCCTACAGATTTAAAAAGTAAAAATAGCACCATTAATCAGAGTGTAAAATACATAATTCAGTGTTTCTCAGCTAGTCCAAAAACTGGGTCACAGACAGCAGTTAAAATCAATGATGCATGCAAAATCATACAATATTAACCATAAAACTAACCATAGTAACATGTACAGCAACATATCAGCTTATCAAAGGGAAGAGAAAACACTTCCCTAATCCCACATCTGATGATCAGCCAAATGCTAGATTAGTTCAGCACAAATTAATGTAAAACATTTATATCAATATGCAAATATTGACATTCACAGTACAGTCGTTTGATAATTTCTCATGCTTTACTACAATGTTGAATTGTTTTATTTGAATAGCCATTCAGATGAGTTCGGGGTGGAGCTTTCTGGCTGATTGACCAATGACAGAGAGGGGTGTGTTTGAATACATGCAGGAAACACCGACTGCATCCAAATCACATAAGTCCACTTTAAAGTTTGAATCAACGGTACTCAAAACAAGGGCAGCAAAAAAAAACCTCCCGGGTGATATACTGATTATGATTCATGATATGATACACATTTATGATTTACTGCTTCTGTTATAATGAACATAACTAATCACAAAGATATAATGCAAGTGGATGCTATAAGTCACATGATAATGAGATTTACAAATGGAATTCATACTACATAAACATCTATTCAGACAGAATATAATAATTCTGTCACATAAAACACTAGAAACCATTCAAACAAACGGAGTTTAATAGTTAAAACTTGATGTTTTACCCATGTAAAAAAAAACAAATCCTACAGCAACTAATACAGTGGTCCATCGTTATTCGCAGGAGTTATGTTCTAAAAATATCCCGCAATAGGCGAAATCCATGAAGGAGTTACAATTATTATAGATGCTTCAACACTTTATACACTTTTCTCAGACAGGAATTAACATTTTCACACTTTTCTCTCTCGTTTAAAAACTCTGAAAGTTTAACCCTTCGAAAAAATAAGTCCAGTATCATAGAACGAAACCAAAGATCAAAAACATTGATCTTGATTTATTTATTCCATAATGGTGCCCTACATCCGCATAACTTCTACCTTCCTTTAGCATGTTATCACCCAATGACGGTTGGGTTTAGGGGCGGGGTTGGGTGCCACGCCTCCTTTTTAAAATCGTACATTTTTGTACGACTCAACTCGTACGAATTAGCCACTAAACTGACAAAATGTAAAATACTTACGTTTCCTCGTGAGATCAGGCTGGCTAAACTGCAAGGCTGCGAAAAGTGAGCTGCGTTATAGCGAGGAATCATTGAATTACATACTACAGTATTTTCAAACCATGCTATTGACCTTATTCTGCGATGCGGAAGTGCGCTCATATTTGTGATTGTTTTAGAACTTTCGATTCAGCCGCCTATGGGAGAAATAACTAGGAATAATAAACGTAAGAAAACGGTCAAACTACTTGCTCTGCAAACAAGTGTTTGCATGACTATACAGATAAAGCAGAATAATACAATAAGAAAATATCACTTTGCAACATTAAGCAGTGTAACGAGCTGTTTTTAACATCTAAAAATGAATGGAAGTGAATGAGACCGGAAGTCTTGAGCCAAAGAGATTCAAATGGCTGCGCCCGCTCATACGCGGTGAATAGGGTCAATAGGTAAGTACTTGAATTCCTTTGCTGTGGTGATTCTACTGTTGCTATGGTAACACAATAACTATAGTGATTAATCTGTTGTGGTGATTCTACAGTTGCCATGGTAAAACAATAACTATAGTGATTAATCTGTTGTGGTGATTCTACAGTTGCTATGGTAACACAATAACTATAGTGATTAATCTGTTGTGGTGATTCTACAGTTGCTATGGTAACACAATAACTATAGTGATTATTCTGTTGCGGTGATTCTACAGTTGCTATGGTAACACAATAACTATAGTAATTAATCTGTTGTGGCGATTCCACTGTTGCTATGGTAACACAACAACTAAATTAATATAAACAAATGAGCCAAAACTGCTGTAAAATTACCAAAACAACTTTACTATTTAAAAGACGCACACAGAGCTAAATTCTGGTAATTTACTGTTAATGTTACGACTTCTTATTCCTGAACAAATTTTCCAGTATTGTTTTAAAATATATGATGTTCACATCTGTTCACATCTCTTAACGGCAATGGGCTATATGCACTTCAGGTGAAAGGTTTGTGACTATTTTCAATTTAATACGGTTCCTTTTACAGCATTGATGTTGTAATGTAATTCAGATATAATCAGTTAAATAGACTTAAGCATTCATTTGGTTAAAGCGTAAAAAGAGACTAAAGACCATTTAAACCCAGGCGCCGTCATTATCAGCAGGCTACCGTAGAAACCCCATTCAAAACACTGGGGTAAAATTAATTTCCATAATTTAAAGACATGATGTGGGAAAATAGAGTTTAATGCAAGGCTTCTTGTTTGGTCTGATACCCAATTTATATCAAATCTCAGCCAGGCAGGGAAGATCACAGTTTTTTTTAAGAAATCAGACCTTAAACGCTGCGATTTTGTACATGATGATAATTCACTGGAAGCCATGGGGCTGGCTGACTGAAATTAAAAGTTTGTGTGCATACAGCCCATTTAACATTGATTTTCTGGAAAAGTTTATGTGTGAATGAGGCTAGTATATGATTTGGGTGCAGCCAGCAATTATGTCCTAATGGCTATTTTGCATATGTAATTAAGAAGTGCTTTCTTAAATCCAATCACAAGTGGATGATATTAATAGTACACTGTGAAACCCAACAGTCAACTTTATCAAATGAAATCAGTGTAGTTAACTCAAAATTGACTGAAAGTTAATTCTACTCATTTGAAAAGAGTTTTTAACTTTTGATGAGTAATTAAATACCTCATTACTTCAACTTAAATCAAGTTCACAGGCTTTTTTTTTAACTCAAATAGTTGCAATCAGTTTCCTCAAATGGTTTGAGTTGCCTTAACTTATTGGCTTTTACAGTACTCAGTTGGTTTGAGTTCTCTACATTTATCGGGTTTTACTGTGCTCAAATTGTTTAATTTACTCAAGTGGATTAAGTTCACAGTACTCATTAGGATTAGTTTTGCTGCAATCGGTTTCCTCAAATGGTTTGAGTTACCTTAACTTTTTGGGTTTACAGTGTACAGTTTAGAGTATTTCGATCTCGTTAATACACTCCAAAGAGTTTTTGTCTTGTTTCTAGTCCAAATATCTCAAAATTCTTAAATCAAGAAGTATTTTTTGAGTGCCCATAGAGATACGCAGTCAACAGTTTCACCCCATAGCATTTGTTTTACACATAAAATGCAGCCATATGTTCTGCTGATATTTCTCGGTTCTCAGAAATGTACACCAGGGCACATTTTCCCAATGAGCATATGTTGAGCTCATTTCAGTAGCAACAATTTTAAAAGAGGCGACGAGGTGGCGCAGTAGGTAGTGTTGTCGCCTCACAGCAAGAACTTCGCTGGTTCGAGTCTCGGCTAGGTCAGTTGGCATTTCTGTGTGGAGTTTGCATGTTCTCCCCGCATTTGCGTGGGTTTCCTCCGGGTGCTCCGGTTTCCCCCACAGTCCAAACACATGCGGTATAGGGAAATTGGGTAGGCTAAATTGCCCGTAGTGTATAAGTGTGTATGGACGTTTCCCAGAGATGGGTTGCAGCTAGAAGGTCATCCGCTGCATAAAACATTTGCTGGATAAGTTGGTGGTTCATTCTGTTGTGGCAACCCCAGACTAATAAAGGGACTAAGCCGAAAAGAAAATGAATGAATTTTAAAAGAATCATCAAAAGACGAGACTGGGAAATGCAGACACTAGTGAAGCAACATTAACTCATTAACTCATCCAATTTGATCGTGGATCATGTTGACCCCAGCGGCTGACCCCTGATCCACGCGACTCGACCCAGAAGATTGCCCTCTCTGGGCTAAATAGTCTCGATAGTTGCGTGTTAGAAGTGTATAAAGCAACGGGTTCACACAACTATTCCCATACGTCAAACAGGTGACAAAAAAGTTAACATAAGTATGAGCAGCAGGCGACAGCGAGCGTAAAGACTCTGATGAGAAAAGCTTCGCCATCTGCCAACCCCAAAACGGCAGAAAACAAGCCCAGTACGCGACCACGATGCAGAAGATCATTCCTACGACTTTATGCTTCAATCTACGCCTTCGAACAGATGATGAGGATCCTCGGGCGAGATTAGATTGGGCGGCCCAATAATGTCTAGCCAAACCAGCGTAAAGACCAACCATGAGAAGACCAGGTAAAAGCATGCTGGTGAAGAAGAGTGCAGTCAGATACGCTTTAAACGCTTCAGGAGTCCATGTTGGGAAACAAATCCGCTTTACAAGTCCAACAGTTGCAGGACGTCCTTCCCGAAGACGAATCATGACCATCATTGGAAGAGTCAAGATGAACGCAGCAACCCAAATTCCCAACGCCATCATCCAGTGTCCACGAGCAGTCGAAAGACGGGCTCGAAAAGGTGCAGCGACTGCACGGTAGCGCTCCAAACTCATCGCAACCAAAACAAACACGCTTGCATGCATCGTAAGCAAATCCAAACTCAACAGCACCCTGCAGCCCATCTCCCCGAAAAACCAATCGTGCGCAAAGTAGGTGCAGACGACGAATGGGATGGTGCCGAGATAGAGCAGATCTGCCGTGGCGAGGTTGAGGATGAAGACGTACATTGATCCGGCGCGCCGTAATGTTGCTGAACGCATGATGGCGAGGGTGTAGAGGTTGCCAGTCAATCCCAAAACGCACATGGTGACGAGGGTTGCGCCAAGAAGTGGAGTGACCCAAACTACTCCTGCAACTCCAGCCGTGGAGCTGCTATTAGCCGCGTTACTCATTATTTGATAATAAAAATAGGCCTTTTGCACTTACAGGTTGCTTATTGGGAGTTTTTGCATCCAAGGATTATTTCTTTAGATTCTTGAGATGAGGATGAAAGAGTTGCTTGATTACAGATGGTTTTTAGAGAAGTTCTGAGAGTGATCAGACAAGAGTCTTCAGATGTTAAAGCAGCAGCAACTGATTGAATAATCCTTCGGCGATCATTTCTGAACATTCCCATGATCCTCTGTGTGGGATTGTGCTGAAGTAAAAGCTCCGCCGGTGTGTGTTGTTCGTCTAAGAATCTGTGTGTGTTGTGTCTGCAGCTTCTCTCTTTTTTCAGTCTGCTTTCTTCTTCTTCTCTCAGACTGGTGTGATCTGACGATCTCCGAACACCCTGGTGCCGTTTCACACACCGCACTGCACTCAATATTCTTCCATTCACACTGATGTACAAACACACGCACACACATCTCTCCTCAAGCTCACATGAACAAGCAAAATGAGACCTCAGATTATTAGATCAATACTTTTATTAAAAAGTTGCATTAATCCCTCATGGAAAAGATCATTCTGGCATCATTTGCTGACCCTCGTGTTGTTTTATTTCTTTGCATCATATGTAGCTCAATTGTGGCCATGCATATTCAAATATTCTGACTGAGCTGTCATGTGACACTTGAGATTTGAGAGCAACCAATGACATTTTGGAAAAATATAAAGCAAACGCTTAGATGAAAGTCTGTTCATTATAAAGGGAATCATATGAATGAATTATATGGCAGATATATGCAATATACAAACCTTTGCGGAAAATAAATGAATCTGGGGTGTGAATATTTTTGCATTTTATTGCAAATTTGGAAGGCAATTCAAGAGGCAATCTAATAATTTTGCCAAAGAAAAAAAAACATCAGAGCTATATCAACTATATATATATATATAATCTAATTAATTAATATAGATACTTTTATGTTCTGTTGAAAAATGTAAGTCGTAAATATTTGAACCAGCATGAGGGAAATAAAGAATGACAGAATGATTCTTTCTGGCTGAACTATTCATGCCATCACTTAAAGGTGCAGTATGTAAGTTTGACACCCAGTGGTTAAACTAGGTATTGCACTCCTGAATCAAAACAAACGCAAGCGCGGGTTGCCAGATTGAGTACAGGAGTGAGTGATTTAAACTGTGTTGTAAATAAAAGCAACGACACGCGATAGAGGGAATATTTTCCATATTAAAAGGATTTTTGGTTCTAACCAACACCTCGAATTGATATAATAGAAACGGCTTCTATTACTCACAGCTGAACAACAGAAACCTATGACAATGATCACCTCAGGTAAACCTCAATGTAACCTGCTCACCTAATGTTTACATTCGTAATATTTATATCATTTGCTAATTAATAACCTCATGTGGAACTGAATCCGTCTCATTTTGACGTCTGATACGGTCCACCGGAGGTTGCATTTTCGCTCACGGATGCATGCTTACAGAGCCTTTCTGAATGAATGAATGAATGAAATACGCTGTTTTCCAACAAGGCAACCCGAGGAGCTGAATTATTGGCTAAACTGGCATAGTGCAGGTTAAATTTACCTAAACTTAGACAGCGTTCCGGCACGAAAAAAACCATTTTCAAAGCAGAATATCTGACTTCAGCATTGTTTTTCAGATAAACAAGTATGTTCACTTAGGGTGTTTCTTAAATATTTGCACACATATTATGGTGTTTTTATGCTCTAGGGGAGTCAAAAACTTACATACAGCACCTTTAAACTTTAGTTTTAATAAATGTCCACAGACAATCAATAAATAACTCAATTTCACCACTAGATAGAGCCTTTATGCTTTAAATCAGGGGTGTCCAAACTCAGTCCTAGAGGGCCGGTGTTCTGCATATTTTAGTTCCAACCCCAATTAAACACACCTGAACCAGCTGATCAAGCTCTTTTTAGGTATGCTAGAAACTTCCAGGCAGGTGTGTTGAAGGAAGTTGGAGCTAAACCATGCAGGACACCGGCCCTCCAGGACAGAGTTTGGACACCCCTGCTTATAACAGTAAATTTGGTGCAAAAGCAAAAAGTTCCAGCCAGTTTAGAACAGCGGTCTTCAATCCTGGACCTGGGAAGCAATGCTCTGTAATCTTTAAACACACCAGTTCATGAACACAGAGCACTATGACCTGAGCTGCATGTGCCACATAGAAGAGACATAGGGAATGTGTGTGTCTCCAGAACCAGGACTGAACCAGAGCTGTAGGAGATCATTAAAAGAATGTCCAGTGGGAGTGTTTGAGGGTTTCCTGATCTAATGATACATAATGCAGTTATACATAATTCATAACGCAGTGTACAAACGGACACTTAGTGTAGAGTTGGGTTGAGGATCCACAGGCTGGGCTCCGTCAGTATTTGTGTTTGAAGTACGCCTCCACTGTAACACACACACACACCATCATCATGTTATGTCCACACATACACACGCAAATACTCACACACATAATCATTGTGTGTGTTGTGTCATGTGATTTCATATATTTCATGTGATGTGTTGTGTCGTGATATGTGTGCGTGATATGTCATGTCACATGTCATGATATGCATCATGTGATGTGTCATGGAATTTGCGTCATGTAATGTAGCATATGGTATGTCATGTGACGTGTGTTCTGTATCATGTGATATGTAATGTGGGTATATCATCTGATATGTCATGTTATGCATCATGTGATGTGTATCGTGATGTGTTGTGTTATGTAGCATAAGATATGTCATGTGATATCCTGTGTTATGTATCATGCAATGTGTGATGTCATCACATTATGTATCATGCAATATGTCAAGTGATGTGCCGTGTTGTGTCATGTAATGTGTTGTGATGTGTCATGTGATGTAGCATATGTCACATGACATGCCTTATGTATTGTGATATGTAGCATACGATGCCATGTAATATGCCTTATGTATCATGCGATACATCATGTTGTGTACCATGGTGTCATGTGATGTGATGCATCATGTGATGTGTTGTGTATTGTGATGTTTTATGTATCATGTGATATGTCATGTGATGTGTCATGTGATATGTGATGTTATATATTATGATGTCATGTGATGTGTGATGTGATGTTATGTGTCATGTGATACGTAATGTTATGAATCGTGATATGTCATGTGATGTGATGCATCATGTGATGTGTTGTGTTATGTATCGTGATATTTCGTGCGATGTGTAATGTTATGTACCATGTGATATATCATGTTATGTGCTGTGATACGTCATGTGATGCATCATGTGATATGTCATGTGATATGACGTGTTGTGATATGTCGTGTCATGAATCACCATGCCATGTGATGTGCCGCGTGATGTGATATGTCACGTTATGTATCATGTGATAAGTAATGTGATGTGCCACGTGATGTGTCATGTGATGTGTCATTATATGTCATGTTATGTGTTATGTATCGTGATGTTGTGTCATGTATCATGTGATTTGGCATGTGATGCATCATGTGATATGTCATGTGATATGACGTGTTGTGATATGTCGTGTCATGAACCACCACGCCATGTGATGTGCCGCATGATGTGATATGTCATGTGATATGTCGTGATGTGTCATTATATGTCATGTTATGTGTCATGTGATGTGTTATGTATCGTGATGTTGTGTTATGTGTCATGTGATAAGCCATGTGATGTATCATGTGATAAGTAATGTGATGTGCCACCTGATGTGATGTGTCATGTGATATGTCGTGATGTGTCATTATATGTCATGTTATGTGTCATGTGATGTGTTATGTATCGTGATGTTGTGATAGTATCATGTGATAAGCCATGTGATGTATCATGTGATAAGTAATGTGATGTGCCACCTGATGTGATGTGTCATGTGATATGTCGTGATGTGTCATTATATGTCATGTTATGTGTCATGTGATGTGTTATGTATCGTGATGTTGTGTTATGTATCATGTGATAAGCCATGTGATGTATCATGTGATAAGTAATGTCATGTGCCACCCGATGTGATGTGTCATGTGATATGTCATTATATGGCATGTTATGTGTCATGTGATGTGTTATGTATCGTGATGTTGTGTTATGTATCATGTGATAAGTAATGTGATGTGCCACCCGATGTGATGTGTCATGTGATATGTCATTATATGGCATGTTATGTGTCATGTGATGTGTTATGTATCGTGATGTTGTGTTATGTATCATGTGATAAGTAATGTGATGTGCCACCTGATGTGATGTGTCATGTGATATGTCATTATATGTCATGTTATGTGTCATGTGATGTGTTATGTATCGTGATGTTGTGTTATGTATCATGTGATAAGTAATGTGATGTGCCACCTGATGTGATGTGTCATGTGATATGTCATTATATGTCATGTTATGTGTCATGTGATGTGTTATGTATCGTGATGTTGTGTTATGTATCATGTGATAAGTAATGTGATGTGCCACCTGATGTGATGTGTCATGTGATATGTCATTATATGTCATGTTATGTGTCATGTGATGTGTTATGTATCGTGATGTTGTGTTATGTGTCATGTGATAAGCCATGTGATGTATCATGTGATAAGTAATGTGATGTGCCACCTGATGTGATGTGTCATGTGATATGTCATTATATGTCATGTTATGTGTCATGTGATGTGTTATGTATCGTGATGTTGTGTTATTTATCATGTGATAAGCCATGTGATGCATCATGTGATATGTCATGAGATATGCCATGTTATGTGTCATGTGATGTGTTGTGTATCGTGATGTTGTGTCATGTATCATGTGATTTGGCATGTGATGCATCATGTGATGTCATGTGATATGATGTGT
The DNA here is from genome assembly GCA_903798195.1 of Danio kyathit. Lineage (NCBI taxonomy): Eukaryota > Metazoa > Chordata > Actinopteri > Cypriniformes > Danionidae > Danio > Danio kyathit. Next base: position 1,089,895 of record LR812524.1, on the reverse strand, counting down.
TATGAATCACCATGCCATGTGATGTGCCGCGTGATGTGTCATGTGATATGCCTTGTTATGTATCATGTGATATGTACTGATGTGTCATGATATGTCATGTGATGTATCATGTGGGATGATGTCTGTTACCGCTGTACTCCTGCGGGCTCATAGGTGTGCAGATGAGAGTGTTGAAGTGGCTCATCCAGTCCTTCTGCTCGGTGTCCGTCTCACAGGTAAACAGGAAGCTGCGTTCAGGTGTTTCTATGGTGATGCCGAACTGCCACGCCCCATTACAGTGAGAGCCGGCGGGCAGACCAATGGTCACGCGGTACCCGTGATCCCGGTGTCCCAGAAACACCTCACCTTTAGCAAACGCATCCTGAAACATATAAAAACCAGACTGTCAGACTCTCCACACTCAATGTGATGTTATACTTAAATGATAAGGCTTCGTAAACACGGTGAGTGAGCTGCATTTGAGGTTTTTTGTACATGGCTCATAACGTGCACTGCAAAAAATGCTTGTTACTTACTTGAGTTTTTATCTTGTTTCTAGTATAAATATATAAAAATGCTTAAATCAAGAAGCATTTTCTAGACTAGCAATTCTTGTTTTCAGAAACAATGAGTCAAAATGAAGTGAGTTTTTCCTTAAAACTGAGACTGATTCCTGTGAGACTCCAGGGACCGCTGGGTCTTCGCTGATGTCCAGCATTCTCCAGCCTCCGGCGCCTAGACTGCAGCTCTGCACAAGACATTTTACCATATGAGAAATGGTCCTGCTAACTGAGCCTGGTTTCTCCCGAGGGTTTTTTTCCTTTCATTTTTGCTCATTGGTGTAGTTTTTTTTCCCTCGCCACTGTCACCACTGGCTTGCATGGTTCGGGACTTGTGGAGCTGCGCATCGATGGATTACTCTTCAGTGTTTGGACTCTCAGCAGTGAATATTAATACACATTGAACTGAACTAAACTGAACTAATCTAAACTGAACTGAACTTAAACTCTGAAAACTGAACTGTTTCAATTCACTATACTCTTCTATGTGAAACTGCTTTGACACAATCTACATTGTAAAAGTGCTATAGAAATAAAGGTGAATTGAATAAAACAAGCAAAATAATCTGATAATGGAGGAAGAAAAATATTTTTATTTCAAAAGCAAAAATCAATTGTTTTGCTCACCCCGTTGGCAGATTATTTTTCTTATTTTAAGGGAAAACTCACTTTATTTTGACTCATTTCTGACGCATTTTTTGCCGTGTAATTCTACTTTCAGAGCTTTTCTTAATGTTAATTATTAATACTTTGCTTAGAATTTTCTTCTCATCATAATGATCATCATGACAGATGCTTTGCTTGACATTTATTTGTTTTACATTCATGTATTTCACTTTTAAAGGGTCATGTTTTTATAATCATCCAGATCTCAGCTTTAAATGCATGTGAGTGCAAAGAAAGCAAGGTTTAACGTACTGTGATTATTCACAGCTTCTTTTCCATTTTTAAACCTTTTTTTATTATACATTTTTATATAAATTCATATTTATATATTTTATTCATTCATTCATTTTCCTTCAGCTTAGTCCCTTCATTCATCAGTGGTCACCACAGCGGAATCAACCACCAACTATTCCAGCATATGTTTTACACGACAGATGTCCTTCCAGCTGCAACCCAATACTGGGAAACACTCCTACACAAAACCGGAGCACCTGGAGGAAACCCACCCCAACATGCAAACTCCACACAGAAACACCAACTGACCCAACTGGGACTTGAACCAGCGACCTTCTTGCTGTGAGGCCACAGTGCTAACCACTGAGCCACCATGCCGCCTATATATATTATATTTAAATAGTTTTCAATTTTAAATGTATTTTTATTGATTGACTTATCTAATTTGTTTTATTTATCTAGAATTATTTCATTGATTTATACTGAATTTGAATGTGTACCTACAGTTGCAATCTGAATTATTCGCCCCCTTTGAATTTTTTTTTCTTTTTTAAATATTTCCCAAATGATGTTTAACAGAACAAAAAAATGTTCACAGTATGTCTGATAATATTTTTTCTTCTGGAGAAAGTCTGATTTGTTTTATTTCGGCTAGAATAAAAGCAGTTTTTAATTTTTTAAAACCCATTTTAAGGTCAATATTATTAGCCCCTTTAAGCTATATTTTTTTTCGATAGTCTACAGAATAAACCATCATTATACAATAACTTGCCTAATTACCCTAACCTGCCTAGTTAACCTAATTAACCTAGTTAAGCCTTTAAATGTCACTTTAAGCTGTATAGAAACGTCTTGAAAAATATCTAGTCTAATATTATTTACTGTCATCATGGCAAAGATAAAATAAAACAGTTATTAGAAATGAGTTATTAAAACTATTATGATTAGAAATGTTTTGAAAATATGTTCTCTCCGTTAAACAGAAATTGGGGGAAAAAAAAAAAAAGGGGGGGGGGGGCGAATAAATCAGGGGGTTGAATAATTCTGATTGCAACTGTATCTATTTTATTTAAAAAAATATTGCTCATTTATTAATGTATTTCCTTTTTATTGAATTTTTCATTTATTCGTTTTCTTTTCAGCTTAGTGCCTTTATTAATCTGGGATCGCCACAGCGGAATGAACCGCCAACTTATCCAGCATATATTTTACACAGCAGATGCCCTTCCAGCTGCAACCCATCACTGGGAAACACCCATACACTCTCATTTACACACATACACTACGGTCAATTTTAGCTTACCTAATTCACCTATACCGCATGTCTTTGGACTTGTGGAGGAAACCCACACTAACACGGAGAGAACATGTTGAATGCCAACTGACCCGGCCGAGGCTCGAACCAGCAACCTTGTTGCTGTGAGGCGACAGCACTACCTACTGCATCGCCTTTTATTGAATGTGTGTATTTATATTAATCTAAAGGTACTTAATTAATCAATCAATCTTACCAGCGGATCTTTAAAGTACATGAGCCGTCGATGATCCAGAGTGAACCAGCGCTTCTTAAAGCCTTCTGTTTGCTGCACACCACAAAACAATACATCAGCTCTGATTGATCAGAGACATTATTTACTGTATTGATCAGCTCTAAAGGCAGGATCAAGTCTGTGATTAATACAGTATAAAAGAGCAGATTAAAAACAACAATACTTCAGCTTTACTCATACTGATGTTTAGAATAAAAGGTGTGTGTTAATGTTAATAATGCACTGTGAATAGTGAACAATCACATCAGCAACGAGTACTAAATGCTTCATATATATAGTGTGAACTGTTTATAGTTATTCCATGTGAGATAATGAATAAATTAATGATGAGTTAATGGTTAAATGATTATGATTTACGACAAACGCTCTAATAATATGTATATAAATACATATTACATTACATATAATCTAATTATGACCCATCTTACATTATTTGTTTTGGTTATTTTCATTTAGTGTGTGTGTGTGTGTGTGTGTTGTTCACCCGTGGGCCAGTTTTCTCCATGTATCCCTCTTTCAGGAAGCTGCGTGTGAGTTTGGGTTTGAGCTGCAGAGTGAACAGAAGCAGAGAGTTCAGTGAAACACACACACACACACACACACACACACACACACACAAAACATGCACCACTACACACACTGAAACATGCACCACAACACACATGCACACAAACAAACACATGCAGATACACACAAACACGTACTACTACACACACACACTGAACACAGACACACACACTAAAATATGCACAATAACACACACGCACACTAAAACATGCACCACAACACACACACAAACATGCACCGCTACACATACACACAACCAATTCTCATACACAATATACACACACAACCAAACGCACACCAAGTCATGCACACACAACAGATCTCATGCACGCAACCAAACACACACACTGAACACTGAACAAACACACATACAAATGCACCATTACACACATACAAGATTGTCACACACACACACGCACCACTACACAAGTAAAAAGATGCTCTCTCTCTCTCTCTCACACAAACACACACACACACTGCAGGCGTCTGACCT
>LR812524.1:1018346-1080846 GCA_903798195.1 Danio kyathit | reverse complement strand
TCAATTATTATAATTTTTTTATTTTAGATTTAAAAAAACAATAATGAAGCACATCATCAGCACTAATAAGGCACAATTAAACAGCCCCTAAAGGATTTTAGTCCAATGGTTCCTGAGATTAAATAAAAGAAAAATGTTAGAATGTTTTCACTTAAGCAAATAACGCCATAAATCTTTGGCATTTTTGGCTCAATAATTATTATTTTTTATTTTAGATTCAAAAAACAATAATAAAGCACATCTATTATATTAAGAGAGCAAACACCCACACAAAACTCACAAGACTGACATGATAAAACAGAATAAAGGAGACACGCTGAGCAGTGATTTACATTAAAGTGTGAAAACCTGAAAAACACAATGACACACACACACACACACCCTGAAGCTAAAGAAAAAATACCATTAACACACCCTGAAGACACTCAAACACACAGCAGGAGGATAGTCCAGCAGTAATTAACAATACACTGGGTTAAAAAAGACAAAATACACATCTCCCTGACAGATATGAAGGATCAAGACATGCATTTCTGCACAAAGTGTAGAAACAACATTCAGTAAGACTTTCTATGATGAAGCACATGCTTATAATGAATTATAGGTGTTTATAATGATTCCTAATCATTCTGCAAATGTATGTAGAAAGAGACAACAAACATTACACTGTATTATAATGATGATTCATGATTCCTTTGTTTTAGTCCCTTTATTTATCAGGGGTGATCACAGCAGAATGAACCGCCAACTATTCCAGCTAGGGATGCTCCGATCGATCGGCCAGAGATCGGTATCGGCTGATAATCACATTTTATGACTCGATCGGTACTCGCTTATCTGGTCGATCACATGAACCGATCACAGGTGTTAGTTTACGGGTTTACAAGCAGAGGAAGATGCATTGATGCAACTTCTTATAAATCAAAAATGCAACCCAGGCTCATTCTGAAAACGTAGTCCCGTGGACGTTTCTGGAGACAGCAAATTATGTAGCAGGAGGTACGTATGGCTGCATTTCATTTTTTAAACGAACGCTATGGGGCGGTATGACGTCGTTCCTTTTGGCGCTTACCGGCTGACCGGCTTACCTCCGTGTGGAGGCCTTTCCCGCCGCAACCAGTTTGTCCCGTTAGCTCGCCGTGTACGTCGGCGGACTTGAGACGCAGAGAGGAGTTGACCACGACGACCAATTTCGAGTCCGGGGAAGAGCGGTTCCAGAAATCAGGTAAGAAAAAAACAGAATCCAAAAAAAAAAAATGAACGAGTGAACAACAGGGTGAGAATGTGGTAAAATCCGAAAAAGTGGTAAAAGTCAGACGAGGGCTTTTCTTTTTCTGGACGGCTTTGTAAACCGTTGGTTGGTTTAGGGAAGTATGTCGGTGGGCGGGTCAATCGGTAAAATTGGTTGGGTTTAGGGAAGGAGGAGGGTGGGTCAGTCGATTGGCCGGTCGCCCAGTCAATCATTCAGTCAGACAGACAGACAGACAGACGGTAGGTCGACAGCGGCCTCTGGTGGGTTTACGCGAGAATAGCGCGGGCGCGAACGGCACTCGCGAGAGACATTTGATATAGGAAAAAAGCACACACAGCGGCCTCTCGCGGATTCGCAAAAACATAAACTGCAAAAATACGTACCTCCCGGGACGTATGTCGCGGCCTCCAGAAACGTCCACGGGACTACGGTTTCAGAATGAGCCTGGGTTGCAAAAATGCACTCCAAACTTTTTCATCATTAAGGCATGTTGAATTATTCTTCCATTATTTGCAATGTTTCCAAATTGCATTCTTAGTCATTTTCATACCCAAGTTTTTAATCTGTTTAATAAATTATTTTCTGTAAAGCTGCTTCTGACCATGACTTGTCCGCACTAAATGTTATAAGAGCTGTGTTTAAGGGATTATATGCAACATCCTTGATTTATTCTTTCAGGAAAGGAGATAGCTCCACTTAAGTATCGTACTTAGAGGGGAAAAAGTGCTTTATGCGATGTTAAATTTATCTAAACCTTGAAGCATCAGAATCGGTACTTGGAATCGGCCGATCACCATAACAAGAAATCGGTACTCTGTATCGGCTCCAAAAATCCTGATCGGAGCATCCCTAATTCCAGCATATGTTTTACACAGCGGATGCCCTTTCAGCTGCAACCCAGTACTGGGAAACACTCATACTCACTCATTCACACACACACACTCATATACTAAGGCCAATTTAGTTGATCAATTCCCCTATAGCACATGTGTTTGGACTGTGGGGGAAACCGGAGCACCCGGAGGAAACCCACACCAACACGAGGAGAACATCCAAAATCTACACAGAAACACCAACTGACCCAGCTGGGACCCGAACCAGCGACCTTCTTGCCACAGTGCTAACCACTGAGCCACCGTGCCGCCTATAATACTAATTATAATAGTGTTATTAATACTTTTTACATAATAAGCCATAAATAATGCATTTATAAAGGTTGCTAACTTGACTATGACCCACAATAAGTCTTTATAAGTCTCTTATTGTGAGTCATCTTAAAGTTAGTCACTCAACAATATAAAATCATTCATTTAACTAAACTCACTTGAGTCTTTGTAACTATAGAATAACAAGGTTTTAACATTGCAGACTGCATCTTTATGAATGCAATCATAATTAATACTAATAAATAAATGTATAATGTGATATGAACATGTATATTGACAGATGAAATGCATCACTGATAAGTATTAATAACACTATTATAACTGTCATTATTCATTTATTTTCCTTCGGCTTAGTCACTTTATTCATCAGGGGTCACCACAGTGGAATGAACCTCCAACTATTCCAGCATATGTTTAACACAGCGGATGCCCTTCCAGCTGCAAACACCCATACACACTTATTCACACACACACACTCATACACTACAGCCAATTTAGTTCATCAGTTCCCCTATAGCGCATGTGTTTGGACACGGAAACCGGAGCACCCGGAGGAAACCCATGCCAACATGGGGAGAACATGCAAACTCCACACAGAAATCATGCTCTCTACACAGAACATTTTATCACACAAGCACTTTGAAACAGTAATCCATGCTTTTATAACCTCCCGTCTGGACTACTGCAATGCCCTTTATTTTGTGGTGAGCCAGTCCTCTATCTCTCGTCTGCAACTCATTCAAAATGCAGCTGCGCGTCTTTTAACTGGCATACTCAAATACGAGCACCTCACCCCGGTTTTATCTTCTCTTCACTGGCTACCCGTGCATTTCAGGATCCATTTTAAGCTACTTTTATTTGTTTTTAAGTGTCTGAATGGTGCTGCTCCCCTTTACCTCTCTGAGCTTCTTTGTCCCTACACAGCTTCTCGTTCGCTCAGGTCAGCCGACCAGCTCCTCCTGTGTGTGCCCAAGACAAGTCGAAAGCTCAGAGGGGATCGGGCTTTTGCTGTGGCTGCACCAAAATTGTGGAATGAGTTGCCGTTATATGTTAGACAAGCCTCTTCCATTACTGTTTTTAAATCTCTTCTTAAAACCCACTTGTTCAATTTGGCTTTTAGCACAGCGTGAGATGTTGACATGTTATGTTTATTTATTTATTTTTAAAGTATTTGCTATGTTTTGTTGTATGCTCTATTGTCAGCACTTTGGCCAACTGTGTTGTTTTAAAGTGCTTTATAAATAAAATTGAATTGAATTGAAATTGAGAAACGGGGGACGCAGTGGCGCAGTAGGTAGTGCTGTCGTCTCACAGCAAGAACATCGCTGGGTCGCAGGTTCGAACCTCGGCTGGGCTGGGTCAGTTGGCGTTTCTGTGTGGAGTTTGCATGTTCTCCCTGCGTTCGCGTGGGTTTCCCCCACAGTCCAGAGACATGCGGTACAGGTGAATTAGGTAAGCTAAATTGTTCGTAGTGTATGAGTGTGAATGAGTGTGTGGATGTTTCCCAGAGATGGGTTGCGGCTGGAAGGGTATCCGCTGCGTAAAATCGTGCTGGATAAGTTGGCGGTTCATTCCGCTGTGGCGACCCCAGATTAATAAAGGGACTAAGCCGACAAGAAAATGAATGAATGAATGAATGAATGAATGAATGAATGAATGAATGAAATTGAGAAACACCAACTGACCCAGCCGGGACTTGAATCAGCGACCTTCTTGCTGTGAGGCCACAGTGCTAACCACTGAGCCACCCAAATGTCATTATAGACCTTTTTGAGGGATGTAAACAAAAACAATGGTCCCAGCGTATTTCCTGTTGTACATTTTTAATTTCTACAGCTTCAGAGAATCCAAAAAGAGCCACATTTTGATAAATAATGTTTTATGACAGCTGTTTTAACAATAACTTATGATTGAATTGCCTCTTGTTACAGTTATGAAATAGTTTGATAACAAGCAGGAAATGTTCATGGGCCAATGACCTGACCACACTGAAATGGTCTATAATGTCATAATTTTTGTTGTGTATTCATAGATGTATTTGTAGAATGATTATAAATAATTATAATCAGAGTTATATAATTCATTATAAGCATGAGCTTCTTAGAAAGTCTCACCAAATATTCTTCCAAGTTGTTAACAGAAATAATCATATATATGTTTAATAGGAAAATACCCTTTTCAGCTTATCTACCTCATAATGAGGGCTGCACGATATTGGAAAAAAAATGACTGTCATATTTTGTTTTCTGCAATACATCTTGCAATATGAATATCATTTATTTAATAAGTAATTTATTTATTAAATATGAGCATTTTAGTGCATATTGTACTGTGTATGAGACAAATAAGATTCCAATTTGAATTTAATATTACTTAGTAGCTTAATGAATATTAACACTATAACAAGGACGCCTCAAAATAAAGTATGAGCAAAGATTATTAAAAGTGTTCACGCTATAAAAACATGGTTCTCGATAGATGGAAAATCTAACATTGCAATATTCTCATTTAATACGATATATATTGCGATATAAATGTCATTTCACCAGATAACTTGAACAGCCTGTAAAGAATTCCTAATTTTAGATCAATTTGGATGATTCTGTAGGGGAGTTTATCTGCATAAAATATAACTTTAAAAAAATAACAAGCACGAATACAACAGACAATCTGTATAATAATCACTGTACAATAATAATAATAAACACATGACGATTTTATTTTACCATGCTTTTCTTGAATCCGTTTTATCTTTTGCTTGTCATGGTTTGGGAATCTCTCTGTCAAGAATAAAAACTCACTAAATCAAATAGTTAAGTGGTCCAGTAAGCTGACCAGGCTGTCACTAGCCAATCTAGAGGCTGTGTACCAAGCAGGAGTGCGCTTCCCAAACAACGACCTAACTCGCGCCTGAACTATCATAGTACAATGCATCGTTTGGGAAAAGAACAATGTAGTGACGAGTGTTTCCCAAAACCCGTAGTTTCTCTGTCGCAGATCCATCGTTTAAAGCACATTAGTTATAACGTAAAACGCCCATAATGATGCTCTAAACGGGTGGAGGAACTACTTCTTTAGAGAAGAACCCCATCATTTCTTTGTGCTAATTATATTGTTTTAGACGCACGCGCATTTAAAATAAAATCCAATATTAGTTTTGGTAAAGACATGCACTCGTTTTCCATATTCATTGAAATATATGTAAACGGCACATATAGGCCCTGTGTTTGCTTTACTAATATTATTGAGAAGTTGAACATTACATATTCTATTCTAAAACATAAAATCACTTACAAAAGCTAACACTTATTCTGATATGATATATAAATCATATAAATAATGAGGCGATTTATTAAAATATGTAATTTAATATTTATTAGGAAATTAAAAAAATCCTATTTTAATAATATTATTAATAATATTAATGATGATGATTATTATTATTAAGTAGGATATTGTTTAATTATTTCTTATTTTTTTGAAAAGTCTACTTTGACTACAGTTTGATCACGTGCAAACCACTGCAGAAAGTTCTAACCACACTGTAAACCCAAATGCTCAAAATAATTAAATTAATTGAGTAGTATAAACTCAATTTTCTAAAACAGTTCTACTAACTCAAATAGTTTGAGTTTGTATGACTTTTTTATAGGTTTTGAGTGAGTTAAACTTATTATTTTTGATTAACTGAAACAACTTGCTCATTAAGTAAGTGCCACTTAGGAGTATAATTTAACTTTACTTGTCAATATCAATGTCAATTGTATTTATATAGCACTATTAAACACAACCAAAGGTTGACCGATGTGCTGCACAATACAAATCATAAAGAGAAAGCTATAAAATAAGACTTTTTTTTTGTAGTTTGAACATGCTGTCTGCATATGACATCAGTAACCTTTGTGTGTGTGTGGTGAAGCAATTGTTTTGTCATTTTTTAAATTAACTTATATACATATAAATAGGCTAAAATAAAAGCTTCATTTTCCTAATGAAGCTTGGGTATTCATGAATTCAGCTTTAAAAATCATTTTGTGAGAAAAAAATATTCAGTTAAAATTTTAAATACACAAACATTCTAGCCAAAACAGCTGGTTTAATGTGAGCCCAAAATAAGATATTCTATTATATATCTATTATATATACAGTATCATATATAGAATAGGCATTTATTACAGGCAGTAAAAATATGTTTGTTTAAAAAACGTTTCTGCTGATGTTTCTGTGATATGTTATTGGCTTACGAGGCTCACGTGCTCCAAGGTCAGCGTGAGACTTTTACGACATTGTGGGAACGCGCAATGCTTTACTTTTGGCGCCACAAAATACTGCAGTGAGTGAGGAGGATTTCAGCTTCAAGCTGTCGGCAGTTATCAGCACCACTGATGTCACGGTAAGTGTTAAATGCATTATAAACATGGTCTTATTTAGTGAACAGTTTATTCTAGACAAAACTTTAAATAGCGTTCACCAGTTACGTATATTTACAATCGAAAGTAATGGATGTCTCGCGAGGAATAACCGATGAAATGTGCCTGATATAAACAATCGGCGAAGCATGTTACACATTAGCTAACTTATATATAATTTTTGAACGAAATACGAATCGTAGTTATATTTCCGCTTGCACGACATCAGGCGCTTAGATTGTAACGTCCACGCATGACACGATTTAAAAATAAACATCTAACGTTAGTGTTGCCAGATGTAGCTGATTGATTCCAGCCCCAAAACTATCCAAAACTCCAAATATCCAATGTCCAGATTCAACCGCCCAGAAATCTGGAGGCAATAAATGGGGTGGTATCTGGGGCTGCGGGGCGCGCCGTTGCAAACCGCCCAAATGTTCTCTGCCCGCCTATGTCATTTTTACCGACACGGTCAAATGCAAAACCGCCCAATCTGGCAACACGGAATCCGTCAGCTTTTAGATGCGTCTAATTTCAGAGGCTGCGTCCTCCGAAGTATGTAGACTTCAACGGCGAGTGCCTCTTTAGTAAGACATGTCATAGTCTTTTTGTTTTTTTAACATGTGTTTAGATATCCAAGTCAAATAAATCTACTTCATACATTTAATCCAGATCTTTTAAAAACGTCCTGCCGTTATCAGTGCGCAATGAATCTTGGGATGTTTGAGGCCGCGAAGGATCCACCGGTTGTATCCTTCGTTACCTGGGAAACAAAGGACGCATTTTTGAGGCTGCGTTTGAATTCGTTTGTAATGAGACGGCTTTCGGCGCGCTGAGATTATGCATCGCACTTCGAATGCATCCTTCGGTGGATGCAGCATCTGAAATGAGACACAGCTTTTGTCTGGTGTGTTAAAACTATATAACTTGGAAAACTTACTTTCCTCAATGTGTTGGTGTGTCATAGATACAAACTAGGGAGTTGGAGAGCACGTGTCATTGTAGAAATGTGTCTAAACAGTTTAATATAAAGTCTATATTTTGCCATATTAAGTCTAATATGGCAAAATGATATAGAACTGTTACGCTTTCAAGTTGACTGATGACATCTGTTTAGACATAAAACAGTGCTGGGGTCCACAACAATCACATTCCGGCTTAATATTTAACAGCCAAAACTGTCTATTATATAGTAGTCCTCTTTTTGTTTAGGGTTACATCAACATAAATAACTTTTCAGTTTAATTGAATGATTTAAAAATGAATTATTCAGTGATAATTCATGTTTAATGATTACTTGTTGCAACCTATTGTCTTAAAAACATAATTGTTATAAACTTCCATGCAAAATGTGATCTTTCAGAATATAGAATACATGAACGTTTCAATCAAGATCTTTTAACAATTAACTGTGCAGCTCAAGTGTTAGCAGTATTCTCTGGTCATGATCGTGCAACCTGTTTGTTGATTGTACTCAGATTTTTTTTTGGGAGCTATACACTTTCTAACATTAATTTCGTTTTTCTTTTAGGTTGTTGGCTTCAATATGACTTGGTTTCTTTTACTGACAGACTGCAAATATTTAAGCACTACAGACTGCATCATAGCCCCTTTTCCTGTGTAAGCCCCCTTCTATAGGAGCAAGATGAGAAGGGCTGGATGTCCAGAAACCACTGTAAATGCTGGAAAAAGAAGCAAATGAATCCTGACAATGAATCTTCACATTCAAATATTCAAAAAGAAAATTGTTGATGAAATGAAGATAGCTGAGAACTTATAAATTATAAAAAAGATGATGCAAACAACCTTTGCCCTGTGGCGACAGACCATAGTGAAGACATGCCCACCAGTAAAACAGCTCAGGTAATGTGGGGTAACACTTTTTTTTTCTGTTATTGCTTTCTTGATAACATATACCACATTCAGGGGCTATTTTCTGTAAGGGGGTAGAAGATTGACCAGGTTCACATAATGAATATGGCTGTGTTCTCTGTCTGTCTGTTTTAAAATGTAGGTGTATGCAGAGTTCCAACGTACAGTATTACAAACCAGAACCTGCCCAACATGTTCTACTTTGAGTTTGACCGACATCTTCCTAGCCTGATGACCCTGTTCAGACAGAAGGCAGCCAGAACCAGGAAGACATCAAATACTCAAAGTGAAATCTTAAGAATCCATGATGAACAGGTAAAAATATTGTTGTAAATTTTATAGGCTAAAACTTAATTAAAAGATTGAAAGTTTGAAAACGTTTGAAAATTTTGATGATTCAAATGAACTTTGAACACTACAACACTAAAACATGTTGAACACTTTTTTGGGGGTATTTGTCTGGTTTTGTATATCTGATTATATTGTTTAACATTTACAGTTCAATTATATACAGTTTTGTTTTATCATTACAGCAGTTCCATGACGTGCACATCAAGTGTGTCATTGTTCTTCATTGCCTTCCTTTGTATCTACGTGAGGAAATCACTGGGTTTTAAGGACCTGCATGGTGAGTATTTAAAAAAAAAAACATCACATTACCACACTAAACAGTTCTTATACATATGCACATACACATACATGCTTACTGTAATTCAGTCTTTCCAACCAAATAGTTTGTGCGATTTGTTTTCTTTGACCTCACTGTAAAATATTTAGTACTAGATTGCTTTAAGCAAAATTAAGTGGTTTTTTTTTTTAAAGAGTTTTTTTTTTTTTTTTTTTTGGAACATGGTATCAATTTCTTGCAACTTTAGTTTACTGTTTGCTAGGCTGACTTGACCGATCTTCTGGTTTTGCTTTAACATCTATTTTATCTTACAGGACACGGATGAGCTGATAATCTGATGAGCCAGAGCTTTCAGATGTTGCATTGGACCTCCTCACAGTCGTCGAAGATAATGTCACAAGTCCAGTTCACTTTCAACCTGTGAAAAACTCTGTTGTCATTGAGAGTGAGATTGTGGGCAGCCTCTCCAGATTTGCTGATGCCTTCCTGGTAATGTTTGGACTGATCTATGCACTACACCTCAGCTATCTCAGGCGACTGACCAACACTTTTGAACTCATTCAAAAGATTTTACTTTGTCTTGACAAGGGTAAACTGTCATCTAAGTTACAGAGTCAAAAAATGATTTGATGTGAATGTAGAAATTTATTGGAAAAATTACTAAGGCCTGGCAGTTCCATGTAATTTGTTTTTGTGAAAATAATGGTTAAAAGGTGTCTGCATTTTTTCACCCACAATGTACACAGTCTGCCTTTGGATTTATTAATGTTATTTGTCATTAATACAGCTCTTGTCCTTGAGAGTTGTTAAGTACAGCTGGGTAGTACTTAGTAACCATATAGGTAATTTAGTTTTAAATGGTTCATGTTTTTGTAAAAGTTCATGCAGGTTTGTGAATTTGTAATGTCAGAAGTATGGTCTTAAATCTTCTTTTCAGGTTTTATCCTTTTAAATTAACACTGCAGTGTCAAATTTAGTTTTGAGGCTTCGATTTTTGAGTATTGTGTTTTTAATGTTTTGAGTTACTTGTACTTAAAACAAAAAGATAAAGATACTAATAAATATTGAGTTGATTCAACTTAAAAGTGGTTCTTTGTGTACTTATTTTTTTGAGTAATGTTAACTTAATGCCATGAGAATGGGTAAGCAAAATTTTAAGTCACTGTAACTTAAAATATTTAAGTTGATTTCATAAAAAGTTTTAATTTAACTGTAATGAAAAGGTCTAAGTAGCACGTAATCAAAATATTTAAGTTTTGAAAACTTACATTTTTTAAGTTCATGAACTTAAAAATTTTGAGGCAACGAGTTACATCAAATTTTTTGAGTTCTGCTTACTTATTTGGGTTTACAGTGCAGCAGGCCCATGTCATATACAGTACAGATACTTAATAAATAACCTACTATAAATTAAAAGCATAACGTATGCTATGTTTTTTGTTTTCACAAGCTTTAACATAAATTCCGCTTTTAAACAATAGGTTACCTGTAGCTTTTGCCATGTGTTTAAAATGATATCAATGTTTTCAAAGTGCACTGCGAAGGGAGCAAAATTGTCAACATGAAGATCGCTAAAACTGAACTGTAAACATACTTTGAAAGCAAATTACACCCACAAGAGTGGTGACCTTAATGCTTATTTATTTTTAATAATTCCAACTTTGAATGTTAGAATGTTCTAAATGAATAGGGCATAGGGGGGATAAGTGGGAATAGAACACAGCCAGGAACTATGTTTCTAACTACAGCTCCACAGGTGTCGTTTCAGGTGCTCGAGTTTGCGACGCAGTTTGCGAATGTTCGTTGGAGAGATGAATTTGGTAAACGCCAAATCAACAAACTATGTTTGTAATGACAGAACTTGCAACTTTAGTTGGCTAACGATGGTTTTGGGAAACGACCCCAGATAAAGAGAATCACAAATTCAATTTTAAGTGACGCTGCTCATCCTCTACACTCAGGGTTTACCTCCTTCCTTCTGGTCGCAGGTTTTTAGTATCAAGCTGTAGAACTAAATGATACTAAAATAGTTTCATACCAGCAGCCATTAGACATTTAAATAAGGCATAGACTAAAGCAGAGGTATTTTGGTGACTTGTATATTTTAGATTGTTTTAAACATTTATTTGGGGGGGGGGGGGGGGGGGGGGGGACACTTGAAGTAATGTTATTTATTTATTGTTCATTCTTGTTTTTATGTCTTTATGTTTGTTGTTGTTACTATGTTACTATATATTATAAAAGTAACCTACCTACCTATAATAATAATAATAATAATAATAAATTATAATAACAATAACAACAACACTATCATATTTTGTAAATAATTAAATAATGTTCAATTCATCTTTAATCTACAAGCGTTTAATTT
Source organism: Danio kyathit (assembly GCA_903798195.1). Taxonomy (NCBI): domain Eukaryota; kingdom Metazoa; phylum Chordata; class Actinopteri; order Cypriniformes; family Danionidae; genus Danio; species Danio kyathit. The sequence goes on along the minus strand of LR812524.1, from coordinate 1,069,148 downwards.
ATAGTGCCCAAATGACTGAAGTTTCCTTCACATTCTTACAGCCAGGCCTTAAAAACACATGCAAATAATAAACTTTCACTCAAAGGTTCAAATTTAAAATGATTCCACCATATTGTTAACTGTAATGTCTGGTCATCTATAATCCTGACTACACTGCAGATCCACATTGCCAAATCAATGCTGAAACTATATATTGTGCAGCCCATAGTTCTCGAGGATTATTAACGTTTCTCCTGGTTATTTATGGTTCTCCTATAACACAGCAGCAAAAACACTCATTATAGTGAACCTTAAAAGTGTGATTTATACAGTATTTCAGTTCTGAGGACAGAAGTGTGTGTGTGTGTGTGTGTGTGTGTGTGTGTGTGTGTGTGTGTGTGTGTGTGTGTGTGTGTGTGTGTGTGTGTGTGTGTGTGTGTGTGTGTGTGTGTCAGACATGTGCAGAGTTTTACAGAAACACACACTTCCTGTTTCTTCATCTGTGTCTCCACATCCCCATATCACTCTCTCCGTCTCTTCCAAGAAACATGAAGAAATCTCAACCACACCTTCAGTGGAGATCTGATCTCCGTCCAGCAGACAAACACAAGCTCACAGCACGGCCGACAGCAGTACCACAGTAAAACACAGTACATCTGCTGTATACTAATCAAATCTGATCTTATATTGATGCAAACCTGGAAACAATCCCTCAATCCTTTTACAGACCCTACTGCAGCTCTCATTACACAGGTATGAACACACACACACACACACACACACACGTAGATTTGTTTTTGTCAATTGTGGGGACATTCTATAGGTTGCCATTGTTTTTATACTGTACAGACTGTATTTTCTATTACTCTACACCACCTTTAACCCAATCCCTTACAGGAAACTGTGCAGTTTTAGTTTCTGAAAAGAAATAAAACTCATTATGTATTATTTATATGCCTTTAGAAAAATCGGCACATCAACAATGTCCTCATAATTCACCTTCTCCAGACAGTGTCATTCCCATGACATTACACACGTTTGTGTCCCGCACCGTAAACAAAATGTATGACAAAAGTCAAGATAACAAATATCTTTGTTGCTTTCACTTATTTTAATACGTTAATAAGGTTTCAACTTAATTGTTTAAGTTATGCAAAGTTTAAGGTAATATTTTGGTCAGTTTGACTGATGTAAATTGTGATTGCATGATTGTTTACAGTGTGATTTCACAAAACACACACTTGTATATGGCTTACAGGGACTGCCCATAGGTGTAATATATGTTATACAGTGAAAGCCACGTAAACCCAACCCTCACAGCAAACCTGTGGACAAATTTATATATATATATATTTAAGAAATGTAGATTTTTAATTTGAACTTTTAATCATTTTGAATTACAGAGACATGAGGTGTGTGCGCCTGCAAACCAACTTAGAGTTCAACTAAATCATACAACTTTGTGTCCCTGTAAACCTGTACCTGTACTCTCACACACACACACACACACACACACACACACACACACACAAACACACACAGCGTATGCGCCTGATTTAAAACAGGAGAATTTCCAATCCGACTTCATTAACTCTATCATCGCTAAAAACAACATAGAGCATATTTAGCACTAAGCTATATAAATCAATATTTAAACAGATTCTTAAACACTGTTTAAAGCTCGTGCTGTGATGTGGCGCAGTGTTTCAGGTGAGCGTCGCCCGCGCGTGTGTGTGTGTGTGTGTGTGTGTGTGTGTGTGTGTGTGTGTGTGTGTGTGTGTGTGTGTGTGTGTGTGTGTGTGTGTGGTGTGTGTGTGTGTGTGTGTGTGTGTGTTTATCCGCGCTCAGGTTCGGTCATGTCTGAAGTCCGGCTAGTTGTAGTGAGTGTGTCTGTGAATTGAAACTCACTGTCGGCTCCGCAGTCCGCGCAGCTGCCGTTCCCCGGTTTCTGCAGGACGTGTTTGAGGTTTCTGGCCGCGCGCTCGTTGTCGGTCATCAGTGCGGTGCAGCGGCAGGTCTCCGGTGTCGGTCTCCGGTCTGGCGGCAGGAGCGGCTCTAAACGGCGGGAGGAGGCGCTGGAGGCCGGAGGTGTTTCAAACATTCGGAAGTAAAGAGCAGGAGTTTGTTCAGACTTGTTGTTCCGCATCTGTGTATGTGTGTGTGTGTGTGTGTGTGTGTGTGTGTGTGTGTGTGTACGAGTTTTTGTGACATATCAGGACCCAAATGTGCATAATGGCACGGGATGACACAGGTATTAGGAGAAGGTGGTGACTTATGATGTCCCCATTTCTAAATCACACAGAATAAGTTTTTTTAGAAAGTAAAACCACTTATTATATGACCCAACCCTTAACCCAACCCATCAGGAAACAATCTGCATTTTACCTTTTAAAAAACCCTCATTGTGTCTGATTTATAGCCACTGGACAACTCAGTTTTTTCAGTCCCCACGTGTCTGTGTACATTCAGTCCTCACCGGGATATAAAAAAAAAACAAGTACGAGTGTGTCTGTACGAGTTTTTGTGACGTATCAGGACGCAAATGTGCATAATGGCATAGGATGACAGAGGTATTACGAGATTCAAATGATGCCAATTAAGGTTTAATGTAAATTAAAATGCACATAATACCTATTTAACAAAATAAGTAAAAAGTAAACAGAAGTATAAACTATGAAATAATAATAATATAAAGGTTTCTGTATAGATGCATGTGAATGTTAAAAACTGTCATGCAAAATCCAGCGGAGAATTAATAATGTGCAAAACTGTAACAGCATACATGTGTCATAATTGAATGTTAATTGAGTTTGGGGATAGGGTGATAAATACCGTTTGTACAGCATACAAACTATGAAAACCTAATGTCCCCAGTCCACAGAAACAAACCTGTGTATGTGTGTGTGTACTTGTTTTTTATATCCCTGTGGGGACTTCAAGCTGAATGCACACAGACTCATGGGGACTTGTGTCACCGTGGGGACTAATATTGAGATAAACACAGGTATTACAGAGGGATACGTCCCCCTCTCACTTTTAGAGTCAGACCATTTAGAAATAGGTGATTAATAATTATATGAATGTAAACTTTTATACACACACTTTTAAAATGTCCGCTACACCCCTGTAAACATGCTTCACAATGTATAAATCAGACACAATGAAGGATTGTGAAAAATGCAGATTGCTTCCTGAGAGGGTTGAGTTTAAGCGTAGAGCTATATAATAGGTGTTTTTTACCGTCTAAAATACATCTGGAGAGTCCTCATAAAGCACCAATACCAACACGCGTGTGTATATGTGTGTACTCCAGTGCGCCACACACACACAGGTTAGTTTTTGTTTTGAATTGTTTTGTTGAATTGTTTTGATAAGTTTGTTTGTTTGTTTTTATACGGTACAAACTGTATTTTCTATCACCATGCCCCAAACCCAACCCTCAAAGCTCATTCTGTGTGGTTTATAAACTTTTTGAGAAATGGGGACACAAGTCACCACCTGTGTCATCATGTTATTCATTCATTCATTTTCCTTCGGCTTAGTCTCTATTTATCAGCGGTCGCCACCGCGGAATGAACCGCCGACTATTCCAGCATATGTTTTACACAGCGGATGCCCTTCCAGCTGCAACCCAGTACTGGGAAACACCCACACACACACTCATTAACTCACACACAAGCACATACACTACGGCCAATTAGTTCATCAATTCCCCTATAGCGCATGTGTTTGGATTGTTGGGGGAAACCGGAGCACCCGGAGGAAACCCACACCAACCAGCGACCTTGCTGTGAGGCCACAGTGCTAACTACTGAGCCACCGTGCTGCCCCTTATCCATTGTCATTATGCACATGCACACTTGAGAGATTTACACACATCACAGATTAACAAGCATAGTTTACATATAAACAACACAAAGTTGGTATGAAATCCTCATTTTAATGTGCTTTTAAAAACTGTACTAATGACAAAACAACAAAATTACTGAAAATTAAAAAAAAAAAATGGGAAAGTCATATTAAAACAAAACAAAAACTCATAATAATAGGAAAAAAATATCAATAATAATAATAATAATAATAATACTGTTTTCATGTTTTTACTACATAAAAATGATCGAATTGGAAAAACTATTATAGGGGAAATCTGGTGTTGTATTGAAAATAAGCAGTATTATAAACTATTTATGTAGTAAAATAGTTTTAATATAAAAAAAAGCTAAAGTAATATAATAAATATATAATAAAGTAAATTAAACAGCAGATTACTTAAAAAGTGAAAAACATTTGTGAAATCATCCTGTACCCTGACATCATTTTTTTATAAAACAAACACGGTGGCTCAGTGGTTAGCACTGTGGCCTCATAGCAAGAAGGTCTCTGGTTCAAGTCTCGGCTAGGTCAGTTGGCGTTTGCATGTTCTCCCCGTGTTGGCGTGGGTTTCCTCCGGGTGCTCCGGTTTCCCCCACAGTCCAAACACATGCGCTATAGGGGAATTGATCAACTAAACTGGCCATAGTGTATGTGTGAATGAGTGTGTATGGGTGTTTCCCAGTACTGGGTTGCAGCTGGAAGGGCACCTGCTGTGTAAAACATATGCTGGAATAGTTGGTGGTTCATTCCGCTGTGGTGACCACTGATGAATAAGGGACTACGCCGAATGAAAATGAATGAATATTGACACATCTTGTTTTAATATTACCTTTAGCATGTGCCTCTTATAGATTGCATGATGAATGTGCCACAGAGCCAGAATTATTCATAACAGAAGGAAAAACCTTGCTAGTAAAGTTTTGAAATAGATGAAAATAAATGTCAAGTATCTAGTAAAACATACTGGGGTGATATTTTTACAGCTTTGAGTGTTGAAAAAACAACTAAAGCAGGGCTATTCAATTGGCAGCCAATTTGTTCCGGCCCTCCAAATAGTGTGACCAAGACATCAAAAATAAATTTATTACACTCGAAAAACGGCCGATCTAGTAACAAAGTGACGTGCATCTGTTCAATACAGCACAAGCTGCAGTTGAAGGCTGCACAGAGCGTGAGTCACCTGACATTAAAGTGGCGCGAGCAGCCGAAAACATTTGAATACGTTTCTAGAAAAGGCCTTTTGTACAATGCACTGATATCATTAATAGGGATGCAATGATTAGCCTGGGCAATGCAGTGGCGCAGTAGGTAGTGCTGTCGGCTCACAGCAAGAAGGTCACTGGTTCGAGCCTCGGTGGGTCAGTTGGCGTATCTGTGTGGAGTTTGCATGATCTCCCTGCATTTGCGTGGGTTTCCTCCGGGTGCTCCGGTTTCCCCCACAGTCCAAAGACATGCAGTACAGGTGAATTGGGTAGGCTAAATTGTCCGTAGTGTATGAGTGTGAATGAGTGTGTGGATGTTTTCCCAGAGATGGGTTGCAGCTGGAAGGGCATCCGCTGTGTAAAACATGTGCTGGATAAGTTGGCGGTTCATTCCGCTGTGGCGACCCCGGATTAATAAAGAGACTAAGCCGAAAAGAAAATGAATGAATGAATGAATGATTAGCCGATTGTACTATTAACCGCGCTTTAATTCATTATGGTTAATTAATTGTAAAGGCTTCTCAAGGCCGCGTTTATGTTGCACGGAACAAAACTGCTGCAACTAAACAAAGTTATGCCAACTGTGCGCTAGTTTAAAGTTCCGAGCTTATACCGAGGCTAATACGCACGCACATTGGATTAACTATAGGAGCAGGCCATTCACATATTGCATCTTTTCCGCACACAAGTTCATTATTTCCAATGGAGACAACGCAATCTCACGGCAATTCGTAACTTTTTGATTTAGGGGCTAATTCGTATGAATTCGTATGATCTAATTCATAATATTTAGTACGGGTTAGGGGTGGGGTTGGGTGCCACGCCTCCTTTTTAAAATCGTACATTTTCGTACGACTGAACTCGTACAAATTCGTACGAATTAGCCACTAAACTGACAAAACGTAAAATACTTACGTTTCCTCGTGAGATCAGGCTGATGGAGACGTGAAGCGGACCGACGCACTCGCACAATCCAGGCGCACACTGTAGAAATGATCTCACGCTGTAGCGGTGAGAGTTGTTCGTGGCTTTCAGTGCAATGTAAACAAAAGATATGTCAGACCAATTATTACAAATTATTAAAATGATTATGTATGAACGCAGATGATAACAACAGTTCATTTAAATTCTTAGCTAATATATAGCTTAAATTAACATTATAAGACTATTTTTTATTTGTTCTTTAATTGATTTTAATTGATCTGTGGTTTATTTTTATTGTAAAATTATCACGCATGTTTAAATTAGTGGTGGGTCGTTATCGGCGTTAACGTGCTGCGTTAACACGAGACTCTTATCGCGCGATAAAAAAATATCGCCGTTAATCTATTCTCAAAGTTGGGTTGGGAGCTGGGTCTATTCTACGCAAGCTATGATGACTTTCACCTTGATAGTTTAGCGCGGATGTATACCTGACCGGTGAGCCGTCTGGGAAAGAAGTGCCCTTCTGAATCAAATCAGCAGGATGCCTGACTCTAACTGCAGTTCGGCAGTTTCACTTTAACTCAAGAACATTTCATTCATGCGCCGTGACAAACTGGGGTATTAGACGCAAATAATGAGTAAGGACTGGTGAGAGTGTTATGGAATTTAATAACGCACGCCAAATGAGAAGAAAAAAAACTTCCGCATTTCGCAGTGTGTGTGTGTGTGTGTGTCTGTGTGTGCGGTCCTTTACTGACAGCCGCCTGTTTGGATCTTGTCGGAAAATATGGCGAAAAGTCCTACATGACGGGAATAGATGTCAATAATGCCACTAATATCTGCATACTCCACATGTCTTAATTCCATTTCTGTTTAGTTCAGTTATGACTTTAGTCGCATTAAGGTAATCAAAAATGGAGGTTTACATGGTAGAGTCTTAATCAGAGTATTGTTTTAATCATATTAAAATCGTATTAAAGTATTGTTGCCCTTGTAAACATACTTAATGCTTGACACACCGTCAGGGCTCTGTGAACTTGCCTTTGTGAAGCAGCATTTTCTGTATGTACGTGCATCAAAATCAAGTATGAAATCGCTGTTTGGAGCTTATGTAGGCCTACAGCTCAACATTCATGTTTAACTAAATAAACAGTTAGTAAACACAAGTACATCTCATTGAACATCATTAATTTTCATCATAAATTATCATACCAGAACAGTTTCTCAAGCAGTTTGTGATGCATTTTGGAAACAGGAGATGAGCCCCTGCTCTAATGCGCCACCTGGCTTGAGAAACCCGTTCTCAAAGACTTATTATTTGGGTAGCACACATATTCTGAATGCCTTCGGCAGAATTCAAATGAGCCATTTTAATTTAGATTAATCTAGATTAAAAAATTAATCTATGCCCACCTATAGTTTAAATCAAAAACTTTTGCATTTATTTTTAAGTCCAAAGAGAGAAACGGACTATTGTTTGTTTTTTATTAATATTTTGTGCTGTATTATTTGGTTACTGAGCACTAATAAACAACACTAAAATAAAAGCAGTTTTCTTGTGATTCTCTAAACTAGTCGTGTTTTGAATCTAATAAATGCATAATAATGGTGATGACTGTGAAACCATGATGATTCTTCAGACTATAATCGTACAACTAAAATCTATAATTGTTGCATCCCTAATAGTTACGCAGTTTAAAACGTAACATATGAGTGTGTCTGAATGTAGTAGAAGCCTACTTCAGCAATGCACTGATTTTGTTGTGCTTTGAAATACAACATTTGAATATGTTTGTAAAAAAAAAAGCCACATAGTGGAATGCAGGGATGTTATGTAGTTTCAAAATACAATATAATAACATTTCAATGTAGAAAAAGCCAACGTGGGTGTCTTAAGGAGCAAAAATACAGCATATTATGGGCTCTTATATGCCGTTGTGTCATCACTTATACTGCAGGTCATATCTCTCGGGCCCCTCATTTGAGATGCTTTTCTTAAACTGGCCCCCATGACAAACTAATTGAACATCTCTGAACTAAAGTGTGTGTTTTGACTGTCAGTATGTGTGTGTGTCCACATGGTGGAGCCAGAGCATCACTCCACCACCAATAACACAATAATCTCATCAGCAGAAGTCATTTCTAGAGATCACTGTGAAGTAAAACAAGACGCTCAGCATTGATCTTCAGCCAGATGATGTATGAATGCAGAAGCATGTTTTGCAGGAGCGATGTGTTTAGCGCTGTCTCTGAAGATCTATGACTGCTGGCTAGGAGAGACGAATCGCTCTGTTTACCGGCTGAACGCACACACATTTGTTCATTCTCAACACATCACTTCTCATTGCAGAGCATCATTGATTCAGCGCTGCGGTTTTAGAGATCCGGCTCTCAGGACGGACCACAGAGCAGGAGATCAGATGTGCAGCCACTGTAACCATGTCGCCATGACGACCACAGATGATGCTGCCATGAGGATGACCATCAAACCTGAGCAAATGGAGATGGATGAGAGATTCGAGCAGCATCAGACACCTACAGAGTCATCACTGGCTGAGGAAGAAGAGTCGACTCAATGAATCAAACCAACTACTGAATGAAAGAGTTGAGAATCAGAGGATGAAGAGTCGACTCAATGAATCAAATCAACAATTAAACAAGAGAGTTGAGAATCATCACTGAGGAAGAAGAGTCGACTCAATGAATCAAACTAACAAATGAACAAAAGAGTTGAGAATCATCACTGAGGAAGAAGAAGAGTCGACTAAATGAATCAAACCAACAACTGAATGAGAGTCGAGAATCATCACTGAGGAAGAAGAGTCGACTCAATGAATCAAACTAACAAATGAACAAAAGAGTTGAGAATCATCACTGAGGAAGAAGAGTCGACTCAATGAATCAAACCAACAATTGAACAAAAGAGTTGAGAATCATCACTGAGGAAGAAGAGTCGACTCAATGAATCAAACCAACTACTGAATGAAAGAGTTGAGAATCAGAGGATGAAGAGTCGACTCAATGAATCAAATCAACAATTAAACAAGAGAGTTGAGAATCATCACTGAGGAAGAAGAGTCGACTCAATGAATCAAACTAACAAATGAACAAAAGAGTTGAGAATCATCACTGAGGAAGAAGAGTCGACTCAATGAAGCAAACCAGCAATTGAACAAAAGAGTTGAGATTCACTGAGGAAGAAGAGTCGACTCAATGAATCAAACCAACAATTGAACAAAAGAGTTGAGAATCATCACTGAGGAAGAAGAGTCGACTCAATGAATCAAACCAACAATTGAACAAAAGAGTTGAGAATCATCACTGAGGAAGAAGAGTCGACTCAATGAATCAAACCAACTACTGAATGAAAGAGTTGAGAATCAGAGGATGAAGAGTCGACTCAATGAATCAAATCAACAATTAAACAAGAGAGTTGAGAATCATTACTGAGGAAGAAGAGTCGACTCAATGAATCAAACTAACAATTGAACAAAAGAGTTGAGAATCATCACTGAGGAAGAAGAGTCGACTCAATGAATCAAACCAACAATTGAACAAAAGAGTTGAGAATCATCACTGAGGAAGAAGAGTCGACTCAATGAATCAAACCAACAATTGAACAAAAGAGTTGAGAATCATCACTGAGGAAGAAGAGTCGACTCAATGAATCAACCCAACAATTGAACAAAAGAGTTGAGAATCATCACTGAGGAAGAAGAGTCGACTCAATGAATCAAACCAACAATTGAACAAAAGAGTTGAGAATCATCACTGAGGAAGAAGAGTCGACTCAATGAATCAAACCAACAATTGAACAAAAGAGTTGAGAATCATCACTGAGGAAGAAGAGTCGACTCAATGAATCAAACCAACAATTGAACAAACTATTTGAGAATCATCACTGAGGAAGAAGAGTCGACTCAATGAATCAAACCAACAATTGAACAAAAGAGTTGAGAATCATCACTGAGGAAGAAGAGTCGACTCAATGAATCAAACCAACAACTGAATGAGAGTCGAGAATCATCACTGAGGAAGAAGAGTCGACTCAATGAATCAAACCAACAATTGAACAAAAGAGTTGAGAATCATCACTGAGGAAGAAGAGTCGACTCAATGAATCAAATCAACAATTAAACAAGAGAGTTGAGAATCATCACTGAGGAAGAAGAGTCGACTCAATGAATCAAACTAACAAATGAACAAAAGAGTTGAGAATCATCACTGAGGAAGAAGAAGAGTCGACTAAATGAATCAAACCAACAACTGAATGAGAGTCGAGAATCATCACTGAGGAAGAAGAGTCGACTCAATGAATCAAACTAACAAATGAACAAAAGAGTTGAGAATCATCACTGAGGAAGAAGAGTCGACTCAATGAATCAAACCAACAATTGAACAAAAGAGTTGAGAATCATCACTGAGGAAGAAGAGTCGACTCAATGAATCAAACCAACTACTGAATGAAAGAGTTGAGAATCAGAGGATGAAGAGTCGACTCAATGAATGAAATCAACAATTAAACAAGAGAGTTGAGAATCATCACTGAGGAAGAAGAGTCGACTCAATGAATCAAACTAACAAATGAACAAAAGAGTTGAGAATCATCACTGAGGAAGAAGAGTCGACTCAATGAAGCAAACCAGCAATTGAACAAAAGAGTTGAGATTCACTGAGGAAGAAGAGTCGACTCAATGAATCAAACCAACAATTGAACAAAAGAGTTGAGAATCATCACTGAGGAAGAAGAGTCGACTCAATGAATCAAACCAACAATTGAACAAAGAGTTGAGAATCATCACTGAGGAAGAAGAGTCGACTCAATGAATCAAACCAACTACTGAATGAAAGAGTTGAGAATCAGAGGATGAAGAGTCGACTCAATGAATCAAATCAACAATTAAACAAGAGAGTTGAGAATCATCACTGAGGAAGAAGAGTCGACTCAATGAATCAAACTAACAATTGAACAAAAGAGTTGAGAATCATCACTGAGGAAGAAGAGTCGACTCAATGAATCAAACCAACAATTGAACAAAAGAGTTGAGAATCATCACTGAGGAAGAAGAGTCGACTCAATGAATCAAACCAACAATTGAACAAAAGAGTTGAGAATCATCACTGAGGAAGAAGAGTCGACTCAATGAATCAACCCAACAATTGAACAAAAGAGTTGAGAATCATCACTGAGGAAGAAGAGTCGACTCAATGAATCAAACCAACATTGAACAAAAGAGTTGAGAATCATCACTGAGGAAGAAGAGTCGACTCAATGAATCAAACCAACAATTGAACAAAAGAGTTGAGAATCATCACTGAGGAAGAAGAGTCGACTCAATGAATCAAACCAACAATTGAACAAACTATTTGAGAATCATCACTGAGGAAGAAGAGTCGACTCAATGAATCAAACCAACAATTGAACAAAAGAGTTGAGAATCATCACTGAGGAAGAAGAGTCGACTCAATGAATCAAACCAACAACTGAATGAGAGTCGAGAATCATCACTGAGGAAGAAGAGTCGACTCAATGAATCAAACCAACAATTGAACAAAAGAGTTGAGAATCATCACTGAGGAAGAAGAGTCGACTCAATGAATCAAACCAACAATTGAACAAAAGAGTTGAGAATCATCACTGAGGAAGAAGAGTCGACTCAATGAATCAAACTAACAACTGAACAAAAGAGTTGAGAATCGTCATTAAGGAAGAAGAGTCGACTCAATGAATCAAATCAGCAACTGAACGAGAAAGTTGAGAATCATCACTGAGTAAGATTAGTTCACTCAATGAATCAAACCAACAACTCAGTGTAAGACTCAAGCATCATCTTAGGACAGAGTCATCATCGAGAAAGATAAATTAACTCAATGAATCAATCCGACATCTAAATTAGAGAATCGAGAATCATCAGACACTTACAGAGTAAGAAGAGTCGACTCAGTGAATCAAATCAGCATCGAGCATCATCATCTCAACACAGAGGAATCTGACTCAAATGAACGGTCAATAATAATCCCACACGTGCGGCGCTGTGAACCGTCTCAGAGCTCAGTCATCATTTGTGGAGATGAACGCTGGCGGTCTGAAGCTCAGACTTGATTAAATAACTGACAGGAGGAATTAAGATCTGTTATGTGTCCAGTGTTGTGACAGCACATTCTGACCTCAAATCACATTTCATTAGGGTGTAAGTGCTGCTGTAAGACTGCGCTCACACACTCCATCAAATATAAATGTGATCTTTCAGTGTGTAGTCTGGTGTCTGCTGTGCTGGCCAATTAAATTAAACTCACAGTCCTTCTCTTGTAGGAGCAAAATATTTAATGGCTTACAGATTTGACCTCCATTCCTGTTCATGAAAACTGCAGAAAGTTATGTTAAAATTAAGATGAAGACTCCTCTTCAGCTTCTGTTGAATGTGTATTATTATTTTAGAGAGTCTGTAAAGCTCAAAGCGGAGAGGATTCTGCAGAAGTCGGTGTGAAAACTTCTGCTTAATTAAACTCTCAGTATTTACAGATCTCCTGCTGAACACATTCATCATCTTTAAAATCATCCCACGTGTAATTGTTGTGCATATTACGGCATGTTCATGCAGTATTGCTGTAATTACAGACTGGTTTAGTGCTGCGGGTTGGTTTAGATGTTGATTGAGGTTAGGGACTGGTTTAGTGGTGTGGACTGGTTAAGCACAGAGACAGTTTTAATGTCATAAACTGGTTAAAATATAGTTTAGTGGTTTGGGTTGGTTTAAGGGTCAGTTGAGATAAGTGAAAGATTTAATATTATTGGTTGATTTAAATGCTGGTTAAGCTTATGGACAGCTTTAGTGCTATGGGTTAGTTTAAGATGTATGCTCACTGGCCACTTTATTAGGTACGCCTTACTAGTACCGGGTCGGACCTCCTTTTGCCTTCAGAACTGCCTTAATCCTTCGTGGCTAAAGGGCGTCACACACTGGATGCGCCGCGACACGGCGTGCACATGACAGTTGAAAGTATCGCACACCAGACGCGCACATTCGCATGCTATTTAAAACTAAACTAATCAGATGGCTCTCTGTGGCGCGGCAGAAATTTTGGCGCCGAATGCAAGGCATCCGGCGCCGGTGTGTGTACCCTGATAGAAACCTATGTTTAGAATTCTGAAATGCATGGCGCATCACCGAGCGGCGCTTCTGGTGTGCGACCTGCTTTAGATTCAACAAGGTACTGGAATTTTCCTCCGAGATTTTGCTCCATATTGTCATGATAGCATCACACAGTTGCTGCAGATTTGTCGGCTGCACATCCATGATGCCAATCTCCCGTCCCACCACATCCCAAAGGTGCTCTACTGGATTGAGCTCTGGGGACTGTGGAGGCCATTTGAGTACAGTGAACTCATTGTCATGTTCAAGAAACCAGTCTGAGATGATTGGCTCTTTATGACATGGTGTGTTATCCTGCTGGAAGTAGCCATCAGAAGATGGAGACACTGTGGTCATAAAGGGATGGACATGGTCAGCAACAATACTCAGGTAGGCTGTGGCGTTGACACCATGCTCAATTGGTACTTATGGACCCAAAGTGTGCCAAGAAAATCTCCCCCACACCATTACACCACCACCACCAGCCTGAACCGCTGATACAAGGCAGGATGGATCCATGCTTTCATGTTGTTGAGGCCAAATTCTGAGTCGACCATCTGAATGTGGCAGCAGAAATGGAGACTCATCAGACCAGGCAACGTTTCTCCAATCTTCTCTTGTCCAGTTTTGGTGAGCCTGTGTGAATTGTAGCCTCAGTTTCCTGTTCTTAGCTGACAGGAGTGGCACCCGGTGTGGTCTTCTGCTGCTGTAGCCCATCCGCCTCAAGGTTGGACGTGTTGTGTGTTCAGAGATGCTCTTCTGCAGACCTCGGTTGTAACGAGTGCTTATTTGAGTTACTGTTGCCTTTCTATCAGCTGGAACCAGTCTGGCCATTCTCCTCTGACCTCTGGCATCAACAAGGCATTTGCGCCCACAGAACTGCCGCTCACTGGATATTTCCTCTTTGTCGGACCATTCTCTGTAAACCCTAAAGATGGTTGTGCGTGAAAATCCCAGTAGTTCAGCAGTTTCTGAAATACTCAGAGCAGCCCGTCTGGCAGCAACAACCATGCCACGTTCAAAGTCACTTAAATCCCCTTTCTTCCCCATTCTGATGCTCGCTTTGACCTGCAGCAGATCGTCTTGACCATGTCTACATGCCTAAATGCAGTGAGCTGCTGCCGTGTGATTGGCTGATTAGACATTTGCGTTAACGAGCAGTTGGACAGGTAATAAAGTGGCCAGTGAGTGTAGGTGACGATTGAATATTTAAGCTGAATATATTAAGTTGAACATTTAAATTTAAAACTTTCATATGAAGTTGGTTTTCTCCTCCCAAAACAGGAATAAATCAACAGACTGAGTTTGATCACATAACTGCAGCTGTGGAGCTTCGTGAAGCACAGAGAAACAGAAGAAACGGTCTTTAGTGAGGATGAAAAATACAGATGTAAAGGTTGAGAAATCTGAAAACATGTGAAAAATCAGAGAACGAGGGAGAACTGATCAGAAGAGAGAGGAGAAAAGGCCACGAGCTGCTCCTGGAAATCAGACCATAAACCAGCAGCTTAACACCCTGACCTTCAGATAATAGAGCTGCACATACTACTGTAATTCATCATTACTTATCAGCCACACACACACACACACACACACACTCCTCTGAAGCCTCTCTCTGCATGAGTTTTGTTTACTTCTTGCATTCAGTGTGGTTTCATCATGACCAAAGATCTGCTTTATCTCCTAATATAAACAACACCATTAAACTGCAGAAACTTTCAGAATGAAAACAGTCCAGAAAAGAGCTTTTACTGACACTATGGCACTATATCAATTTTAGTTGATACCCCTTCGCTCTCTCCTTGGCCTGTGAAATGTGACGGGGTAAGGATGTAAATGTTCTCCTAAGAAATGGGACACCACAACTACACACTGAAACATGAAGAGAGGGCGGGGCTTAAAGTAGCTCCTCCCCTGTTTAAAAATCAGCCGTTTAGTTTTATCACAGCTGTGTCAGTGAGAGTGATTGAGCTCAAGCGCATCAAACGAACAGCCAATGAAAAGAAGGGGGCGGGGCATGTCAAATAGAGAGCATGTGATTGGTCAGAAGATTTGATGAGAAACTGAAGTATGAGGCGACGTGAAAAAATAGTTGATCTATTTATGCGGAAGCGACAAACTTCAAGCTTTGGATGTCAGTTTTATATGCTAATTTGATCCCACTAGCTTATAAACATCCTAAAACTAAGAGACTGAAACTAACCTCTACATTTTTTATTGTAAATTTCATGAGAGCATTAAATGTTGGCTTCCTGAGTGAGCTGTCAGTAATGCGTGTGTAAGTCTTTTCCTCGGTGTGCTTGTGAATGGCTTCCTCTGACTGGAACAGGCAGCTTTAGTCTCAGCTGTTAGCATACGGACGCTAATCCGCTGCGCTGTCTGTAATCCTAATGGCCGTTTGTGTTGCGGTGCCAGCGTTTGATGTGGCATCGGTGGGCGTCTGTTTGCACAGCGAGATGAATCTGTGCCCGCTGTTCATGCCACGATACATTCCTGTATAAACACACAGCAAATCATCTGAACATGAGGAGCTGCTGGCTGGAAAACAGTCAACATGCAGACTGATGCTAATCTGTGAAGATGATGATTATTCATTTGTATGATCTTAATGCCTTCATATCAGGTTCCTACTATCACTGCACGATATATCGCTTCAGCATCGATATAACAATCTGCGCAATACATTTTTTATTTGGTGGTTAATTAATGTGTTAATGTGTACTTTTGTCAACGCAATAGTATGCAATTTGTCATTTTTTTATTTAGTGGCTAATTCGTATAAATTTGTCCAATCTAATTTGCATATTTTAGTCTGATTTGCTAATCCACGAATAAGGGGGAGATTTAGGCATGAGGTTACTTTTTAAGATACGTTTTCTCAAATTAAGTCATATAAATTCATAGAAGTTAGCTACTTATCGAATAAAAATAGTCACGTTTCCTCATAAGATCGGCTGCTTTTGTTGTATTTTTGACATTTTGTGCTACTGTGTTGTGTTATTTTGTGTTCGTCAACGCAATCTCACGCAATTCGTACATTTTTGATTTAGTGGTTAATTCTAATTAATTTGAACAATCTCATTTGCATATTTAAGTCTGATTTGCTAATCCTTGAATGAAGAGTAGGTTTAGGGGTGGGGTTTGAGAGTACGCTTCGTTTTAAAATTCGTTTTTATGCAAATTAAGTCACATAAATTTGTACAATTTAGCTACTTTTCTGCCAAATCGTTAAATAGTCACGTTTCCTCATAAAACCGACTGTTTCTTGTTGCGTGTTCGGCGTTTTGTGCTACTGTGTTGTGTTATTATTTTGTTTGCGTTTGATAAACTACAACTTACAAAAAGCTATATTTATTCTATTTATACTTTTGTTAATGTGTTTTTTGTCAACGCAATCTCACACAATTTGTAAATTTTTGATTTAGTGGCTAATTCGTATTAATCTCATTTGCATATTTTAGTCTGATTTGCTAATCTTTGATTGAAGAGTAGGTTTAGGGGTGGGGTTTGAGGACACGCCTCCTTTTAAAATACGTTTTAAATTAAGTCATAAGTTCATACAATTAGCCGCTTGTCTGACAAAACGTAAAATAGTCACGTTACCTTGTGAGATCGGGCTGGTTTTTTGTTGTGTGTCCAGTGTTTTGTGCTGCGTGTTGTGTTGTTATTATTTGATGTTGTGTTTGATAAACTTCAACTTTAAAAAGCTATATTTATTCTATTTTTACTTTTGTTAATGTGTTTTTTTTTCAACGCATTCACACAATTCGTAACTTTCTGATTTAGTGGCTAGTTTGTATTGATAGTTCATATTCATTTGTACAGTCTCATTCACACATTTTAGTCTGATTTGCTAATCCCTGAATAAGGGGTAGGTTTAGGGGTGGGGTTACTTTTTAAGATACGTTTTCATACAAATTAAGTCATAGAAATTCATGCAAATTAGCCACTTTTCTGACAAAACGTAAAATCACGTTTCCTCAGAAGACCGGACCGGTTTTTGTTGTGCGCTTTGTGCTACTGTGTTGTATTATTTTGTATTTTTGTCAATGCAATCTCACACAATTTGTACATTTTTGATTTAGTAGCCAAATTGTATGAATTTGTACAATCTCATTTGCATATTTTAGCCTGATTTGCTAACCCTTGAATATGGAGTAGGTTTAGGGTTGGGGTTTGAGGACACGCCTCCTTTTAAATATATATATACTTTAGTTAATGTGTTTTTGTCGATGTAATCTTATAAAATTTGTACAATTACAAAATAATTCATACAAATTAGCAACTTTTCTGACAATATGTAAAATAGTCACGTTTCCTTGTGAAGTCGGGCTGGTTTTTGTTGTGTGTTTGGATTTTTGTGCTACTGTGTTGTGTTATTATTTTGTTTTGTGTTTGATAAACTACAACTTTAAAAAGCTATATTTATTCTATATATACTTTTGTTAATGTGTTTTGTCAACGCATTCTCACGCAATTCATAACTTTCCGATTTAGTGGCTAATTCGTATTAGTTTGTCCAATCTAATTTGTATATTTTAGCCTGATTTTATAATCCACTGATAAGGGGGAGGTTTAGGGGTGGGGCTAAATTAAGTCATAAAAATTCATACAATTTAGCTAGATAAAACATAAAAGTCATGTTTCCTCATAAGATTGGCTGGTTTTTGTTATGTTTTTCAACATTTTTGTGCTACTGTGTTGTGTTGTTATTTTGTGTTTTTGTCAATGCAATCCAGCCTGATCTCACGAGGAAACGTAAGTATTTTACGTTTTGTCAGTTTAGTGGCTAATTCGTACGAGTTCAGTCTTACGAAAATGTACAATTTTAAAAAGGAGGCGTGGCACCCAACCCCACCCTTAACCCCAACCGTCATTGGGTGATGAGCAAATCGTACTAATTTGTACGAATTAGATCGTTTGAATTCATACGAATTAGCCACTAAATGAAAAAGTTACGAATTGCCGTGAGATTGCGTTGATGCAATCTCACGCACTTTGGAAATTTTTGATTTAGTGGCTATTTTGTATTAATTTGTACAACCTTATTTGCACATTGTAGTCTGATTTGCTAATCCACTAATAAAGAGTAGGTTTAGGGGTGGGGTATGAGGACCCGCCTCCTTTTAAAATACATTTTCATGCAAATTAAGTCATAAATTTTTACAAATTAGCTACTTTTCTGACAATACGTAAAATAGTCTCGTTTCCTCGTGAGGTCAGGTTGGTTTTTGTTGTGTGTCCGGCGTTTTGTGTTACTGTGTTATTTTATTTTGTATTTGATAAACTATGACTTTAAAAATGCTATATTAATTCTTTTTATACTTTTGTTAATGTGTTTTCGTCAACGCAATCTCACGCAATTCGTAATTTTTTTTATTTAGTGGCTAATTCGTATTAAATTGTCAAAATCTCATTTACATATTTTAGTCTGATTTGCTAATCTATGAATAAGGGGTGGGTTTAGGGGTGGGGTTACTTTTTAAGATACGTTTTCATTTAAATTAAGTCATAAATTCGTAGAAGTTAGCTACTTTTCTGACAAAATGTAAAATAGTCACGTTTCCTCATAAGATCGGCTGGTTTTTGTTGTCTTTTTGACGTTTTGTGCTACTGTGTTGTGTTGTTATTTAGTTTTGTGTTTGATAAAATAAGACTTTAAAAAGCTGAAATGACTTCATATCCTCAATGCTTGGTGAAGTGTGTGTTTCAGGATGGATGGTGATGATTTTCCAGTTCTCTGTGACCTCCCAAACCATTTCAATTACTGAGTCTAAAATCAACACGAGCCTGAAATGCTTTTCAATTTCACACTCGACAAACAGCCGGCGGCGGCTCGACAACACTGTGAGGAACACACAAAGGCGGATTTGTGCTTTATTTCACTCAAACTCAGAGCGTTTGGGGGAAAGAAAAGAGCTTTAGTTGTAACATTAGAGATCGGATGAGACACAATTAATATCCTGAGCGTCTGCTTCTGTGTGTCACATGATCAATAATCATCGATCGCTTCAGTGTGTAAACAAATGCAGACGAGATGGAGATGATTAGAGCGACTGAAGGTGACTGACAAAAGCAGAATAATCCCTGTACAAGACAGAAAACACAGTGTTCTTGAGCCGTACTATAGTAAAGTGTATTATATTATAATATTAACTATAACTCTTTATTAATGAATGCTCCAGCATAGTGTAGTATAAACTATAGTGAACTGATAAATAATGTTTAATAAAAAGTTATTACTACAGTAAACTGTGGTGTATCATAGTATAATATACTCTACAGCTGTAGAAAACTACAGTATTGGCTCATTTGTTTATATTACTATAGTTGTTGTGTTACCGTAGCAACTGTAAAATCACCACAACAGATTAATTACTATAGTTGTGTTACCGTAGCAACGGCAGAATCACCACAACAGATTAATTACTGTAGTTGTGTTACCGTAGCAACGGCAGAATCACCATAACAGATTAATTATTGTAGTTGTGTTACCGTAGCAACGGCAGAATCACTACAACAGATTAATTACTGTAGTTGTGTTACTGTAGCAACGGCAGAATCACCACAACAGATTAATTACTGTAGTTGTGTTACCGTAGCAACGGCAGAATCACCACAACAGATTAATTAGTAAACTTGCGTTACCATAGCAACTGTAGAATCACCACAACAAATTAATTACTGTAGCTGTGTTACCTTAGCAACTGTAGAATCACCACAACAGATTAATTACTTTAGTTGTTACCATAGCAACTGTAGAATCACCACAACCAGATTAATTAGTATAGTTGCGTTACCATAACAACTCTAGAAACACCACAACAGATTAGTTACTATATTTGTGTTTCCATAGCAACTGCAGAATCACCACAACAGATCAATGACTATAGTTGGGTTACCATAGCAACTATAGAATCACCATAACAGATTAATTACTGTAGTTGTTACCATAGCAACTGTAGAATCACCACAACAGATTAATTAGTATAGTTGCGTTACCATAGCAACTGTAGAATCACCACAACAGATCAATTACTGTAGTTGTGTTACCGTAGCAACTGTAGAATCACCACAACAGATCTATTATGGTATAGTTGTGTTACCGTAGCAACTGTAGAATCACCACAACAGATTAATTACTGCAGTTGTGTTACCGAAGCAACTGTAGAATCACCACAACAGATTAATTATTGCAGTTGTGTTACCGTAGCAACTGTAGAATCACCACAACAGATCAATTACTGTAGTTGTGTTACCGTAGCAACTGTAGAATCACCACAACAGATCTATTACGGTATAGTTGTGTTACCGTAGCAACTGTAGAATCACCACAACAGATTAATTACTGCAGTTGTGTTACCGTAGCAACTGTAGAATCACCACAACAGATTAATTACTGTAGTTGTGTTACCATAGCAACTGTAGAATCACCACAACAGATCAATTACTGTAGTTGTATTACCGTAGCAACTGTAGAATCACCACAACAGATCTATTACAGTATAGTTGTGTTACCGTAGCAACTGTAGAATCACCACAGATTGGTTAATGTACTTTACTATAGTATGGTTTAAGAACACTACAGTATGTACTATAAATTACTATAGTATTATTGCATTTGGGACGCTTCATTGGTGATACAAAAACATATTTTATGCATAAGTCAATATTATATTATTATGATGCAGTAAAACATTTTAGTTTCTCATCTAATCTGTTTTTATGAAGTCTTTATTCCTCTTCAAATCCCCAAAAATGGAGATGTTTTGTGGTTTTCACTAAAATATTAGTAAACAAAACCCTTTATACGAAGCAGCACAACGGTGTTCAACTGTAATGATAATAATCATAATCATAAATGTTTCTCGATCATCAAATCAGTTTGATTTCTGAAATTCTATAAACGACACGTCCATATAATCAGATAGAAAAGGTCTTGTGAAGCACAAGAAATGTTCATAAATAATTGATGAGGTGAACTGAGGTTAACAGGTGATATTTAGGAGTCAGTCAGTGTCTTTATGTTTGATCTTGTGTCTGTATTCAGAACTCTTCAGTGTCAAAAACACCTGAAATAGTTTCTAGATGTTGAAAACGCTCTTAAAAACAATCTTTGAGTCATCAGCTCATGATCACACACACACACACACACACAAACACACACACGGGTCAGTCATTTGTGCTGCTGAAGTATTTGTCTCTTGTGTTGTGGAGCGTTGGTGGAAATGATTTTACACTCAAACCTTTTACTCTCTGCCAAGAAATGCTGATCACACAACCTCTGATCACAGAGAGTCCAGTGGGACCAGAACACACACACCTACATACACACAGACACCTACATACAAACACACACACCTATATACATGTATATAGTTACACACACACCTACATACACACATAAGCACACATCTACACACACACACACACACACACTCCTACACACACAACACCTGCACACACCTACAATGTAAACACACACACACATAAATACACACACTACACAAACACATTTAACACCTACACACAAGCACCACGTATCCCTACACACACACACACTCACTCACATAACTATACACACAAACACAGACACACCTAAACATACACACCTATATATACACACTCCCACAAATATACATGCACATTTACACACCAACGCTTACACACACATACGCATGCACACAACACACACAGAAACACTTTCACACAGATGACCACATTCACAGACATGCACACAGACACACTCATAACCACACACACACACACACACACACACGTGCCTGTATGATGAATGAGGATTATAATTAGTGTGCTTCAGTGATGAGCAGACTGCAGATGAGCGTCAATCTTTCAGTGTGTTGTGACAGAGAATGTGATGCAAGAAACGCCACATTGGTGTGTGTCTGACTCCACGTTCAATAAAAGAGTTGAGTCCAAAATGAAAGACTGAATGAGATATCAGCAGATCACACACACATTCTGTCTATTGTTTTGCTTCCCCGATTGTCAGATTATTTCGCTTGTTTTAGGGAGGAACTCTTCATTTTGACTCGTTATTTCTGAAAACAAAACATTTTATAACTGTCTAGAAAATGCTTCTTGATTTAAGAATCTTTAGATGTTTGAATAAAATGAGTGAGAATGGCCATTCTGCAGTAAACGCTCACATTTTTCTCAACTTAAATCTTTATTTTAAAGGAGACTCATTCTGCCCCTTTTTACAAGACGTAAGATGCATCTCTGCTGACTCTCCAGTGTGTGTGTGTTTCAGTTTGAGCTGAAAATATAATGATAATAGCATACCTGTCAACCCTCCCGTTTTTCCCGGGATTCTCCCGTATTTTACAGTTCTATCCCGCTATCATCCTGTTAAGGTATTTTCCCGTATTTCTCCCGTATCTTCAGTCTTTCTCTGAAGGGTGGCAATAAACATTAAAGAGCAGAGCCTCCCTATATGAAACCCATACCGCCAAACCACCAGGGGCCGCCCCTCGCTCTTAAATGTGAGTCTGTTCTGTGCTTTAATTTTATTTAGGCATAAAAACAGCCGGATTCCCTTCATCCGTTGCCCATCGAATCCTTCTCCTGCGTGACTGTCAGCTGACTCGCTCCATAGTAATAAATAGACACTTTGCCAAACGGATTCTGTACACGGGATTTGGGTGCGTGTTTGAACAGACATATTCACATAATTAATCAAAATAACGTCTAAAGATGTTGATCTTGGTGAATGAGCCTAAAAAGTTAGGAAAGCTTTCATTAACGTTAGATGTGTGCATTTTTAAAGTGACCCCTCTGTTATTTAATGTAATCAAATGTAAAATCCAAATAAATGAGATTCATTCGTTGCTCTTAATTTGAATGTGTAAGTTATACAGTGAAGAAAAGATTAATGAGATTCAATAACTTGACTCTATTTATATTAGCTATTCATTTTAATAAGCTAAACTGTTTGCTAATTTATTTGCTGCTAATGTATACTATTTTTTTTTTTTTCTTTTGTAAATAATAATAATAAAACATATTACTGACCGTTTAACTGTTTATTTACAGCTCCAGAAGAACATATTTAGTAATTTAGGGATTCTTTTAGGGTGGGGGGGGGTGGTTGGGTGGGGGATATCCCTTATTATGGTGGGCATATCCCTTATTTTCACATCCCAATGTTGACAGGTATGTAATAGATAATAAAGACAATGACAGATAATGTCCTCTAACTCTCTGAAACTGACCCTTTTATTCTGTGATCTAGAGATCTGCGCGGGACTCATTTTTTAGTCCCGCTCCTGCAAGGTTTTATTCCACACTCGACCGCTTCCGCTACATATTCAGCCTCTGTTCACCCGCTGCCCAACCCACCCCATTTTCTACCTGACCTGGGGTTCATTTCCGAAAACCATCGTTAGCCAACTAAAGTTGCAAGTTCTGTCATTACAAACATAGTTTGTTGATTTAGTGTTTCCCAAATCCATCGTTCCAAAGAACATTGACAAACTGCATCGCAAGCTTGTACGTTTGCAACTACACCGCTAGAGCTGTAGTTATAAGCATAGTTCCTGCTTGTGTTCTATTCCCACTTATCCCCCCTATGCCCTATTCATTTAGAACATTCTAACATTCAAACTTGGAATGATTAAAAATAAAGTCATCTCTCTTAGGTGTAATTTACTTTTTTAAAGTATTTTACGGTTCAGTTTTAGTGATCTTCGTGTTGGCAATTGCGCTCCATAGTGCACTTTGAAATCATTTATGCCATATCGAACACAGTCGTGGCTCATGACGAAAGCTATAGGTGACCTATGATTTAAAAGCAGAATTTATGTTACGTCTCCAAAGCTTGTGAAAACAAAATATATAGCATAGGATAAAGGTTTTAATTTATAGTAGCTTATTTATTAAGTATCTGTACTGTATGGGCGTGCTGGTTAGAACATTTCTGCTGTGTTTACATGTGTCAAATTGTAAAAGTAGACTTTTCAAACAAACAATAAACAAACAAACAATATCCTGCATAATAACAATAATAACCATTAATATTATTATTATTATTATTATTATTATTAAAGTAGGAAATAATAAATATTAAATTTCATTCATTCATTTTCTTTTCGGCTCAGTTCCTTTATTAATCTGGAGTCGCCACAGCGGAATGAACTGCCAACTTATCCAGCACGTTTTATGCAGCGGATGCCCTTCCAGCCGCAACCCATAGCTGAGAAAAATATTAAATTTCATTTTTTTAATAAATAGTCTCTTTATTTATTTATTTATTTATATCATTTATATATGATATTAGAATAGTGTTAGCTTTTGTAAGTGATTTTATGTTTTAGAATAGAATATGTAAAGTTCTCAATAATATCTGTAAAGCAAACACAGGCCCTATATGTGCTATTTACATATATTTCAGTTAATATGGAAAGCGAGTGCATGTTTTTATCAAAACTAATATTGGATTTTATTTTAAATGTGTGTGCGTGTAAAACAATATAATTTGCACAAAGAAATGATGGGGTTCTTCTCTAAAGAAGTAGTTCCTCCACCCCGTTTAGAGCATCATTATGGGAGTTTTACGTTGTAACTAACGTGGTTCAAGCGATGGATCTGCGACAGAGAAACTACAGGTTTTGGGAAACACTCGTCACTACATCGTTCATTTCCCAAACGGTGCATCAGACTACGATAGTTCAGCCAAGAATTGCGTCGTTGTTTGGGAAATGCACCCCTGATCGTTCCCGCTAAATTTACATCCAAAATCTAATGTTTAAATTGGGTTCTAGCAAAAGAGAGAGATAACAGAATAAACTGTAGGTTGTGCTAGGATTGTAGGCTAAATGTCAGTTTTGTTTGCCCCTTTGTGATGAGACATGAGAGCCGCCTTAAACCTGAGGTTTCAGGCTTCTGACTGCCACAGGGTAAAACTTCCAGGTATTACCACATCACGCAAAGGGTAGGTTTTCCACTTGCATCTATGATGCACAGGGCTTAACATTAACTTTTTTGATCACCAGCCACTGTGGCTAGTAGATTTCCAACATTACTAGCCACTCAGCATTTTTACTAGCCACAATTTTCTTGTTGGGAAAATATATTTTATATGCATAAATTTGACTTTAACATGCTAAAATGACTGAGTGTTATGTCCACAAGCCTTCTCATTCATTTAACCTCTTGTGTGTATTGTGTATTAGCTTGCTCAGTGTGCATGAGCAAATGGGTTGTGTCACAATGCAATCAGTTTTTATTTCACATGACTTTTCAGGGCTCAAAATTAAGGATTTACCAAATTTATCTCTGACCACACCAAATAAGTATTTCTTAGTCACAATTTTTTAATGTGTCAAAACAAGGAAAATATAGCTATATAGGTGCACTTTTTAATTCAACAAAACTTTTCTTTAAAAAAACATTACATTTAAAAAAATAATTATTGTCATGTATCTAAAATAAGCACAGTAATCTTTCCTGGCTAAAAGTCCCAGATCAGCAGTTAACATAAACGGGGAGTTAATCTCCCATTAAAGCAATGTTATTATAAAGAAATATAATTAAACCATATTAACAAAAATAACTGTAAGCAAAAGAAAGCAGGTGAAACATACCGTGTTTGATAATGAAAGGATGATCACGCGCACGGTTAATATAAGCCTGTAAATGAAAGCAGTGGCCGCTGCTGCTGCTTACAAAAGAATATGCGTATTTTTGTTTTAATCTTGAGCTCTAGAAAGCAGCAGGACTGTGGGTGCACGATCATCGCTCTTTGTCCAGTCTATTTCAAAGGGAACCGATCGCACCAGTTGCGCTTCCTCTAGGCACGGTGACGGTTGCTTCGCGCAAGTAAACGGGAGCGCGCCCTTATTAACAGTCGCGCGCATCACATCAGCTGTGCGCGCGAGTAAGTGATCATCCTCTCGTTCGGTATTTACCTGCTTTCTGCTCGCGCGAACAGTTATTTTTGTCAGTCGTGCTGCTTCTCGATTCTAAGATCACATTTGCACGAATATTGGGCCACGCTTATTTTCAAACCCTTCTAA
The DNA here is from genome assembly GCA_903798195.1 of Danio kyathit. Classification (NCBI taxonomy): domain Eukaryota; kingdom Metazoa; phylum Chordata; class Actinopteri; order Cypriniformes; family Danionidae; genus Danio; species Danio kyathit. Next base: position 1,043,000 of record LR812524.1, on the reverse strand, counting down.
AACTACAATTTAAAAATGATTTCCAACTAGCCAACGTGGCTAGTGGAGGTGTCTGTCTTACCCGCCAGAGCTGAAATCTACCCGCATTTGGCGGGTTGGCGGGTGTTAATGTAAAGCCCTGATGATGCATGAAAAAGACTCCCAGACTTGCCTGATGTGGGTTTATTAAAAGTAAACTAACCATTTTCTAATGCAAGCTGAAGGACAACACATCTTCACATTGCTCTCCTATGTTGGTAAAGCCCGCTCTGAGGACCGTTATGCAGATGATGCACACACAGATTTCACAGATGAAGCTGCCAGAGTTCTTACCAGGTCTAGAAAATATGATCATATCACCCCAATGTTATCCTCCTTTCACTGGCTGCCTGTTAAGTTTTGTATTGATTATAAAATATTGCTTCTTACCTATAAAGCTTTAAATAATCGAGCTCCTGTTTATCCAACCAACCTCCTGTCTCGCTACAACCCAACCCGCTCTTTAAGATCTCAAAACCCAGGGCTTCTGGTAGTACCTAGAATATCAAAGTCGAGTAAAGGAGGTCGAGCCTTCTCATTTATGGCTCCTAAACTCTGGAATAGCCTTCCTGATAATGTCCGAGGCTCAGACACACTCTCACAGTTTTAAAACTGATTAAAGACCTACCTTTTTAGTAAAGCATGCATCACATAGCAGTATGATGCATGAATGTGCTCCACTCATCTCGTTTATATACACTATGAACAGCAGCTACGCTAATTATTCTCTTTATTCTCTATTTTCACCTGGGGGTACTCATCCCGAGGCCCTCAGAGATTATGCAGCGCCACTGATGCGATCCAAGACCAGCGACAAGATGATCCCAAGGTTTCCATAATCCCGGACCAGGCCGTATCCTGAGCAGCTGCTGTGGTGGTCATGGAGGAGTGGAGAGCATGAGACTGATTCCTGTGAGGCTCCAGGAACAGACGAGTCTTCGATGAGGTCCAGCGTTCTCCAGCCTCCGGCGCCTAGACTGCAGCTCTGCACAAGACGTTTGGCCATAGGAGAAATGCTCGTGCCCAACTGAGCCAGGTTTCTCTCCAGGTTTTTTTTCCTTCACTTTCGCCAATTGGTGAAGTTTTTTCCTCGCCGCTGTCACCACTGGCTTGCATGGTTCGGGATCTGTAGAGCTGCATATCGATGGATTTGCTCTTCAGTGTTTGGACTCTCAGTAGTGATTATTAACCCACTCTGAACTGAGCTAAACTGAGCTGAACAAACTCTGAAAACTGGACTGACACTGTTTCAATTCACTATAATCTTCCATGTTCAGCTGCTTTGACACAATCTACATTGTAAAAGCGCTATACAAATAAAGGTGAATTGAATTGAACAGATTGTGCGGGAAAAAAAAGCATGTTCAGAAACACTGGTTGGGACTCGAGAGCACTATATTGTATTGTAATGTAATGTAATGTGTATTTATATAGCACATTTATTGTGTATGGCCATACACCCAAAGCGCTTTACAGCGCCACAGCCATATCACCCTGCAGCCCAAGACCGGTTACTCACTCAAGCTAAGCAGGGCTGAGTCTGGTCAGTATCTGGATGGGAGACCACATGGGAAAACTAGGTTGCTGTTGGAAGTGGTGTTACAGAGAGGCCAACAGGGGGCGCTCAACCTGTGGTCTGTGTGAGTCCTAACGCCCCAGTAAAAAGTGAAGGGGACACTACACTGTCAGTGGGCGCCGTCTTTCGGATGAGACGTTAAACCGAGGTCCTGACTGTCTGTGCTCATTAAAAATCCCATGGCACTTCTCGTAAAGAGTAGGGGTGTAACCCCGGAGTCATGGCCAAAGTCCCTCAATCGGCACTTACCCATCATGGCCTCCTAATCATCCCCATCCACCGAATTGGCTCTATCACTGTCTCTTCACTCCACCAATATCTGGTGTGTGGTGAGCGCACTGGCGCCGTTGTCCTGTGGCTGCCGTCGCATCATCCAAGTGGATGCTACACACTGGTGGTGGTGTAAAGAGACTCCCCTCATGATTGTGAAGTGCTTTGGGTGTATGGCCATACACAATAAATGCGCTATATAAATACACATTACATTACATTACAATCATGAGGGGGGTCTCTCCACACCACCACCAGTATTGTTAGACGGTCTGCTCCCATTTAAATTACATCAGAGTTACCGACTGCTGCCGCGCTTTATTCAGAAATGTATTCTTTCGCCGCAAGAAATCTGGTCGGGTCCCGCAGTGCAGTCGCGGTAATGCAGACCTCTACTTTAATCCTAATTGTGGCGTTTTGGTGACTGTGGCTTTAAATTCAAATCAGATTGTGCTCTTTTCAGAAGAGGGCGGAGCTACAGAGAGCTGTGCATCAGCATAGCAACAGATGTAAAACAGCAGTGTGTGTGTTGTCAGTGCTGGTCAGGTGTGCATGTGTGCTTCAGTGTAAGTGTGTGCTTCATGCTTCATGTCGCTCCTGTCGCTGTTCATCTAAAACTCCACATCTATAATCCTCTTAGTCTATGCTGACATTATCTTCAGCAGCTCAAACACTCTAATGGCTAATGGACAGACGGCTGCTTCTCACTCAGGGCTGCTGTTTATGCTAATGAGATGGAGAGATGGGCACTAGTGGGCGGGGCTTTCCTCCTCTGATGACACGTACAAAGGGAGAATGTCAATCAAAGTGTTTCATTCAAAATTCTCTGCCTTTAAGATTGCACATCAGAGGCTGCAGATATTCACACATCAACTGTGTTTAAACACATAACAAGTGCTCTTGAAGTTCTCAAACACTAGTTAAAGTCATTAATAGACTCGTGTGTGTGTGTGTGTGTGTGTGTGTGTGTGTGTGTGTGTGTGTGTGTGTGTGTGTGTCTGCTGATTTTATTAGTTGATCAGATGTCAGTGATGAGCTGATGATCTTCCTCTCCACATGTTTGCTCGTCTTCAGTGTGCTCATATGAGCTTTCAGGAGGAGAGAGTTGAACTAATAACTGATCAGGTTTGGTTCAGTTTCACACTCAGTGTCGTCACACCATGATGAAGTGAAGCGAACTGAGCTGAATCGGAGTCTTTGAAGTGTGTGTTGGGGATTTATTGGCCTGGTATTTAAATCTTCTCTATTATGAGGTGTGTGTGTGTGTGTGTGTGTGTGTGTGTGTGTGTGTGTGTGTGTGTGTGTGTGTGTGTGTGTGTGTGTGTGTGTGTGTGTGTGTCTTCATTCATATTCACTGTCAGCACAGCAGGATCTCCTCTGAGCTTCTGTTCCTCAAACTGAACCTGATTCTCCTCATATGCTCATCAGCTCCTCCAGGGTTGAGGTTCCGCTGTGTTCAGATCAGAACTCCCTCTCTTATAATACTGCATGTAAGTGTGTAATAATGAATCTCTGCAGTGAGTACTGTATATATCTGCGTGTCATGAGCTCCAGCACCATCATGGCGGCTCTAATTAAAGCGCTATCAGCAGAGCAGCAGAGAGCCGGCTGTAATTACAGCAGCAAATTGAAATTCAAATCAAATCTGGAGTTTTATATTGTGACGGTCTGTAAAACTGAAAATCACGTAATTCAGACTGGAGGAGCTACAGAGAGCTGGAAACCACACTGCAGAACATGACGCTCTTACTTAGAGTTTCTGTCTTGTTTCTTCTCCAAATACCTACAAATTCTTAAACCCAGAAACATTTTCAAGACAAGCAAAAATACTGTCTAGTTTTCAGAAAACGAGTTAACCTTATTTAACGATCTATGGTTTTACAGTGTGTTGTTCATTGCAGAGCTCCTCTATTCAAAAAAGAAGACGAAAATCAAGGAGATCCCTATGTAGACAAGTTCTGAAAGAGATCAAGCCTCAGCCAGGTCAGAAAAAGTAACTCAGAAGTAACGTAACGCATTAATTACCATAATAAGTAACTAAGTAATGACACTAGTTACTTTTTGGGGGAGTAACTCAATATCAGAACGCATTAATTACCATAAAAATAACTAAGTAGCTCAACTAGTTACTTTTCTGGGGAGTAACTCAATATCGTAATGCATTAATTACCATAAAAATTAACTAAGTAGCTCAGCTAGTTACTTTTTAGGGAGTAACTCAATATCGTAACGCATTAATTACCATAAAAATTAACTAAGTAGCTCAACTAGTTACTTTTTTAGGGAGTAACTAAATATCGTAACGCATTAATTACCATTAAAAAGTAACTAAATAACACAACTAGTTACTTTTCTGCGGAGTAACTCAATATCGTAACGCATTAATTACCATTAAAAAGTAACTAAATAACACAACTAGTTACTTTTCTGCGGAGTAACTCAATATCGTAATGCATTAATTGCCATAAAAATTAACTAAGTAGCTCAACTAGTTACTTTTTAGGGAGTAACTCAATATCGTAACGCATTAATTACAATAAAAATTAACTAAGTAGCTCAACTAGTTACTTTTTTAAGGAGTAACTAAATATCGTAACGCATTAATTACCATAAAAATTAACTAAGTAGCTCAACTAGTTACTTTTTTAGGGAGTAACTAAATATCGTAACGCATTAATTACCAATAAAAAGTAACTAAGTAACACAACTAGTTACTTTTTTGGGGAGTAACTCAATATCATAATGCATTACCATAAAAAGTAACTAAGTAACGCAACTAGTTACTTTTTTAGGGAGTAACTAAATATCGTAACGCATTAATTACCATTAAAAAGTAACTAAATAACACAACTAGTTACTTTTCTGGGGAGTAACTCAATATCGTAACGCATTAATTACCATTAAAAAGTAACTAAATAACACAACTAGTTACTTTTCTGGGGAGTAACTCAATATCGTAACGCATTAATTACCATAAAAAGTAACTAAGTAACACAACTAGTTACTTTTTTGGGGAGTAACTCAATATCGTAACGCATTAATTACCAAAAAATTAACTAAATAACACAACTAGTTACTTTTTTGGGGAGTAACTCAATATCGTAACGCATTAATTACCATTAAAAAGTAACTAAATAACACAACTAGTTACTTTTTTGTGGAGTAACTCAATATTGTAACGCATTAATTACCATAAAAATTAACTAAGTAGCTCAGCTAGTTACTTTTTAGGGAGTAACTCAATATCGTAACACATTAATTACCATAAAAAGTAACTAAGTAACACAACTAGTTACTTTTTTGTGGAGTAACTCAATATCGTAACGCATTAATTACCATAAAAAGTAACTAAGTAACGCAACTAGTTACTTTTTTGGGGAGTAACTCAATATCGTAATGCATTAATTACCATTAAAAAGTAACTAAATAACACGACTAGTTACTTTTTTGTGGAGTAACTCAATATCGTAATGCATTAATTACCATAAAAAAGTAACTAAGTAACGCAACTAGTTACTTTTTTGTGGAGTAACTCAATATCGTGTTGCATTAATTACCATAAAAATTAACTAAGTAGCTCAGCTAGTTACTTTTTAGGGAGTAACTCAATATCGTAACACATTAATTACCATTAAAAAGTAACTAAATAACACAACTAGTTACTTTTTTGTGGAGTAACTCAATATCGTAACGCATTAATTACCATAAAAAAGTAACTAAGTAACGCAACTAGTTACTTTTTTGGGGAGTAACTCAATATCGTGTTGCATTAATTACCATTAAAAAGTAACTAAATAACACGACTAGTTACTTTTTTGTGGAGTAACTCAATATCGTAATGCATTAATTACCATAAAAAAGTAACTAAGTAACGCAACTAGTTACTTTTTTGGGGAGTAACTCAATATCGTGTTGCATTAATTACCATAAAAATTAACTAAGTAGCTCAGCTAGTTACTTTTTAGGGAGTAACTCAATATCGTAACACATTAATTACCATTAAAAAGTAACTAAATAACACAACTAGTTACTTTTTTGTGGAGTAACTCAATATCGTAACACAATAATTACCATAAAAAAGTAATTAAGTAACGCAACTAGTTACTTTTTTAGGGAGTAACTAAATATTGTAACGTATTAATTACCATAAAAAGCAATTAAGTAACGCAACTAGTTACTTTTTTGGGGAGTAACTAAATATTGTAACGTATTAATTACCATAAAAATTAATTAAGTAACGCAACTAGTTACTTTTTTGGGGAGTAACTAAATATTGTAACGTATTAATTACCATAAAAAGTAATTAAGTAACACAACTAGTTACTTTTTTGGGGAGTAACTCAATACCGTAATTCATAACCATAAAAAGTAGCTAAGCATTACTTTCTAAAATAACAGTAAAAATACACTCTTGTTTTTAGAAAAGGAGTTAACCATTGCCTTTACGACTATCCTTTGCTTGAATAAAATGTAATTTTGTCAGCACTCATCATAACAGAGAGATGTATTTAAAGTTGTAATTAATGAGTTTAACATGAAAACAGCCAGGAATTAATATCAAATATCTACAAATTCTTAAATCAAGCATAGAAAATGCAGCATTTTCTAGACAAGCACTAAATAATATTGTATAATGCGTGCAACTAATTCAGTCTATTATTTATCAGTGTTTAAAATAAAAAAGTTATATTCAGTTTTGTTGACTTACATGTATGAAGTTGATAACTTACTGTGATTGTATGTGCCACTCAAAGTCCTCCACAGTCTCTGGGTTTAGTTTTGGCTGCGCTGTCCCTTTAAGAGAAGTGGCTCAGTTTACCCCCACCTGCTACTATGAGTCACCTGTAATGGAGAGATTTCTAGAGTCAAACCTCTGAGAAACACTGATGTTCAATCAATCACAGAGAGAGAGAGAGAGAGAGAGAGAGAGAGAGAGAGAGAGAGAGAGAGAGTGTGTGTGTGTGTGTGTGTGTGTGTGTGTGTGTGTGTGTGTGTGTGTGTTGGACTAGACGATTAGATATAAACGGCTGAACACACTTCCATTATCACATCATGTCACAGTAAATCCAGACAGATGGAGTGAATCAGACACTGACCATCTCCAGCTGATGAACCACAGACACACACACAGCCTGCACTGATAAACCAGATACACACTCTCTCACACACACTCACTGAAACGGACTGCACTGATGACTGCATACACACTCACACAAACAATCTGCCAGAATGGACCACATACACTGATGCCTGCACTGATAAATCACACACACACACACACACACACACACACACACACACACACACACACACACACACACACACACACACACAAACTACACTGATGGACTGCACACACACAGACACACACACACATACACACACACGTGCACAGACTACACTGATGGACTGCACACACACACACACACACACACACACACACACACACACACACACACACACACACACACACACACACACACACACACACACACACACACACACTCTTTGTATGAAGTGGCCAGAGGACAGAAACACTCACAGGTCTCAGATCAGTGCAAAACCTCCACATGAACACTGATGACTTTCCTGCTGTGGACTCTAGTAGCTCATTTACATATGCTAATGAGGTGGTCATCAGCTCACAGTCCAGCAGTAAATGTGCAACACACACACACACGCACGCACACACGCACACACACAGGAAATGTCTGATTCAGTGCCATGGAGAATGAAAGCAGCAGCCAGACTGACTGCAGATGATAGTTGATCATATCAGTGTTTGAGATGTTGACTTGTGCATTATTGAGTTCCAGCTTCATCGCTCATGAAGACAAACAAAAACTTTTCAGCATTTTTAAAAATGTATTGATTAGGGATGCTCCGATCAGGATGTGTGCAGCTGACACACAGAGCAGTAAATCTGATGCTTTAAGCACATTTTCCCTCTATGATCCTTAAGGGAAGATTTTGCCTTACCTAAGAGAATAAATGAAGGATGCTGCACGTCTCTTATAACCATTCAGTTCATGAGATCGGCCAGATTGGAGAGTACCGATCGAGTCATGAAATGAGATTATTGGCCGATACTGATCTCTGGCCAATCAATCAGAGCATCCCTAGGGTTTATAACCATACACTCCCAGAAATGAAGGTATGTGAGCTGTCACTGGGGTGGTCCCTTTTTAAAAGGTGCACATTTGTGCTTAAAGGCTCCATATTAATACCTCAAAAGTATATGTTAGTACTTAAAAATGAAGAGAAACACTTTTGTACTTTTAAGGTACTAATATGTACCCTTGAGGTATTAATATGGACCTTTTAGGTAAAAATTTGTACCTTCTAAAAAGGGACCACCCCAGTGACAGCTCACCTTCATTTCTGAGAGTGTATAATGACATACAGGCACACAAAACACAGCGGCAGTTTGGCAATTTGCATATTCATCAGTACAGATTTTACATAAAAAAATGAAATAATAAATATGAAATCAAGTCTTCAACTTAACTTTTCACTTCCATTTTTCAGAATATCTAATTACTATCGTGCACAAAAACAAAAAGAAAATGTATTTAAAAAGTTATTGTTATTAATTACTATTCCAAACCAATCCCCTTCCCACCCAAAAATAATCAAGTATGACCACAATTTTCCTTAATTAAATATAATATTCTCCAACATTGAAGAGGTTTACATATTTTTAATACAATGATTTATTAGTTGAGTTTAATAGAAAACACATTATAGAAATGATGACTGCAGTTCTTTCATTCATTTTCCTTCACCTTAGTCCCTTTATTTATCAATTCAATTCAATTCATTCAATTCATCTTTATTTGTATAGCGCTTATACAATGTAGATTGTGTCAAAGCAGCTTCACATGGAAGATTATAGTGAATTGAAACAAAGTCAGTTCAATTTTCAGAGATTAAGTTCAGTTCAGTTTAGCTCAGTTCAGTGTGGGTTAATAATCACTACTGAGAGTCCAAACACTGAAGAGCAAATCCATCGATGCGCAGCTCTACAGATCCCGAACCATGCAAGCCAGTGGCGACAGCGGCGAGTAAAAAACTTCACCAATTGGTGAAAGTGAAGATTTAAAAAACCTGGAGAGAAACCAGGCTCAGTTGGGCACGACCATTTCTCCTGTGGCCAACGTCTTGTGCAGAGCTGCAGACTAGGCGAAGCACGGTGGACCTCAGCGAAGACTCGTCTGTCCTTGGAGCATCACAGGAATCAGTCTCATGCTCTCACTCCACGATGACCACCACAGCAGGATACGGCCTTGTCCAGAAAACCTTGGGATCATCTCGTCGCTGGTCTTGGATCGCATCAGTGGCGCTGCATAGTCTGAGGGCCTCAAGATGAGTACCCCCAGGTGGAAATACAGAATAAGGAGAATAATTAGCGTAGCTGCTGTTCATAGTGTATAAAAACAAGAAGCAAAATGCTGCGTGGGGCACATCATGCGTCATACCGCTATGTAGTGCATTGAGTGTATGCTTTGCTAAAAAGATAGGTCTTTAATCTAGTTTTGAAGAGCGAGAGTGTGTCTGAGCCTCGGACATTATCAGGAAGGCTATTCCAGAGTTTAGGAGCCATAAATGAGAAGGCTCGACCTCCTTTACTCGACTTTGATATTCTAGGTACTACTAGAAGCCCTGAGTTTTGAGATCGTAAAGAGCGGGTTGGGTTATAGCGAGACAGGAGGTTGGTTAGATAAACAGGAGCTCGATTATTTAAAGCTTTATAGGTAAGGAGTAATATTTTAAATTCAATACGAAACTTAACAGGCAGCCAGTGTAAGGAGGATAAAATTGGGGTGATATGATCATATTTTCTAGATCTGGTAAGAACTCTGGCAGCTGCATTTTGCACTAGCTGAAGTTTGTTAATAGAGGATGCTGGGCAGCCAGCAAACAGAGCATTACAGTAATCCAGCCTAGAAGTCATGAAAGCATGAACTAGCTTTTCTGCATCTGATATTGATAGCATACTTCGCAATTTAGCGATATTTCTCAGATGGAAGAAAGCAGTTTTTGTGACATGGGATATATGATTTTTGAAAGTTAAATTGCTGTCTAATATGACACCCAGATCTTTTATAGTAGAGCTAACGCTAACTTTGTATCCCTCTAGTTGCAGGTCGAGTTGTGAGAACTGCTGTGTACAGGATTTAGGCCCGATAAGTAATAATTCTGTTTTGTCTGAGTTTAAGAGAAGAAAATTGTTGGTCATCCAGTCTTTGACATATCATTACATTATCAGAGGCCGCCACAGCGGAATGAACCGCCAACTAATCCATTATATGTTTTAAACAGCAGATGCCCTTCCAGCTGCAACCCAGTACTGGGAAACACCCATACACACATTCATAGACTACGGCCAGTTTAGTTGATCAGTTCCCCTATAGCACGTGTTTGGACTGTGGGGGAAACCGGAGCACCCGGAGGAAACCCACACCAACACGGGGAGAACATGCAAACTCAGAAAAGCCAACTGACCCAGCTGGGACTCAAACCAGCGACCTTGCTGTGAGGCTACGGTGTCCCCCCGAATATTAGATCTTTCATAGTAAATTTAATAAATTGATATTGAGAGTTCGTCTTTTTGATGGTAAATGATGATTTATTTTGGTACTTACTGTCTGAGCGGATCTTCTCCCTCTCCATGATGTTTGCTGAAATCTGCCACTGATCCTAAAATCAAACTCAAAGATCATCCTTAACAGCATCTCTGCCAGAATGATTCTCTTACTGAGAGCTTGTCTTGTTTAGTCTAAATATCTACAAACTCTTAAATCGAGAAGCATTTCTAGGCTAGGCAAAAACAGTGTTGTTTTCAGAAATAATGAAGCGAGTCTTTCCTTAAAACAAGCTCAATAATCTGCCAGTGAGGGAAGCAAAAGAACAGGATGTCAAAAGGACAAACAAGATTATTCCACTTACTCTATTGGCAGATTATTTAGCTTGTTTTAAGGAAAAACTCTCTTCATTTAAACATGTGTCTTCTGAAAACAAGACTATATGTTGTGCTTGTCTAGAGAATGCTGACTGATTTAAGAATGTTTAGATATTTGGACTAGAAACAGAACAAAAACTCTTTGCAGTGACAGATATTAATGCATTAAATCATCATCGTCATCATCCTCAGAAGACCTCAGCAGTTCAGACACTTTATTACCACAGTAAATGAGGAAATGCTACAGCACACGATCAATGACATCATCATCATCATCATCATCATCATCCAGCAGAAATTCAGCTTCATCTGAACAGATCTGGACAGTTTACACACGAATCTCCACAGCATTTAAATCAACCAGGACAAATAAATATTGCACACATCTGATGCATTATATTTGGTATATAAAAACAAATCCACACATCAGCAGTCCTCCGTCTCAGGGGAATAACAGATTCAGAAATCATCTTTTGAGTGTTCACTTCATTGACTTTCATGGTTTTATTTAGCCGTGGTTGTAGTGCTTTAGTGTTTTAGAAAAGCACATTATAAATAATACGTATTATTAATATTTCAAAACAGATGGTTTAAATATATGAATCAGATGCATCATCATCACGCCATTAATGTGCCATTTAACATCTTTAAGTAAAAATATACATATATTTGTTGATAAATATTGCTATTTAGTATCCTATACTGTTCAACTGATGCCTCTTAATAAATGTTCAGGTGTTGCTTTAAGAAGAAGATCATCGAAAACCGATGCATTATTTGAACTAATAGCTCTCTGCAGCTCACGCATGGTCAACCACTGAAGCTAAGCAGGGCTGCGCCCGGTCAGTACCTGGATGGGAGACCACATGGGAAAGCTATGTTGCTGCTGAGACCAGCAGGGGGCGCTTAACCTGTGGTCTGTGTGGGTCCTAACGCCCCAGTATATTGATGGGGACTCCATACTGCTTAGTGAGTAAAGTCTTTGAAAAGTAAAGTTTGACCTTGAGACTGATTTGCGGAGTTTCTAATGAGTATTCAGAGCTGCTGAAAGTGATTGGGTCGCAGCAGGAGTTTTGGAATAAGGACACTAAAGGCTCCGTAAATTTAGATGCAATCATGCAAATCGATGTTCACTGAGAGTCCTTTACCAACAAATCAGCCGTGAAAACGAGAAACAACATCAGTAAAATCATCTCACGCATCTGCATCTCAGAAACACACATTACACAAGTGTGCACCTCATTCATACGCATCAATATGGAGCCCGATCACGCTCAGAAATAATGCTTTTACCAAATAACATTCACACATCAACAGGAGAATTCACGTTTACACAATACAATTCAGAAATTCAGAACATAATTAATGATTCAAAAGACCATCTGTGAACGCACAAGCAAAAACCTGAAATATTTACCCAAATTAATTGGATTTGTGCATTTATTAATTGGAAGGTGTGTGTATGATTTGGATTTGTGCATTTATGAATTGCATTTTGAATTTACGAACTGCATTTTGTGTATTTATGAACTGTGTTTTGATTCTGTGAATTGGATTTGTGCAATTATGAATCAGATTTGTTAATATATGAATTGGATTTGGGGGCACGTGGTGGCGGAGTGGGTAGTCCTGTCGCCTCACTTGCTGGGTCGAGCCTCGACTGGGTCAGTTGGTGTTTTTTTTTTGTGTGGAGTTTGCATGTTCTCCTCGTGTTGGTGTGGGTTTCCTCCGGGTGCTCCGGTTTCCCCCACAGTCCAAACACATGCGCTATAGGGGACTTGATCAACTACATTGGCCGTAGTGTATGAGTGTGTGCGTTTGTGTGTGAGAATGAGTGTATGGGTGTTTCCCAGTACTGGGTTGCAGCTGGAAGGGCATCTGCTGGATAAAAACATATGCTGGATAAGTTGGCGGTTCATTCCGCTGTGGCGACCCCTGATTAATAAAGGGACTAAAGCCTGGTTTATACTTCTGCGTCAAGTGATCGCCGTAACCCACGGCGCAAGCCTTGCGCTACGCGTACGCGTTACATTTTTTGAGAGGTGCACGTCAACGACGCCGACGGCGAGGGGCTATGCGTCCAAGCGTAGGCTGTGCCGTAGCATATGCGTGCGCTTGACGCAGAAGTATAAATCGGCCTTAAGCCGAAAAGAAAATGATCGAATGAATGAATTGGATTTGTGCATTTATGAATTGTGTTTTGAACTTGTGAATTGGTTAGTGTATTCATGAATTGCGCTTCAATTTATAAATTGCATTTTGAATTTGGATTTGTGCATTTATAAATTGTGTTTTGAATTTACAAACTTGATTTGCATATACGTTTTGGATTGGTGTATTTATGGGTTTTGAAATGATGGATTGGGTTTGTGCGTAAATCAAACGTGTTTTGAATTTACACATTGGATTATGTGTATTTATGAATTGTGTTTCAGTTCATGAATGGCATTTTGAATTTGTATTTTGTGAATTGTAATTTGAATTTTTTTATTTGTGTTTTGTATTTATGAATTGTTTTTAAAAGATACGAATTGGATTTTGTGCATATATTAAAAGCGTTTGGAATTAGATTTGTGCGTTTATGAATTGTGTTTTGAATTTACAAACTGCATTTTGTGGATTTATCAATTGTGTTTTGATTTTGTGAACTGGATTTGTGCATTTATGAATTGCGTTATTGAATTTACGAATGGGGCGACGCAGTGGTGCAGTAGGTAGTGCTGTCGCCTCACAGCAAGAAGGTCGCTGGTTCGAGCCTCGGCTGGGTCAGTTGGCATTTCTGTGTGGAGTTTGCATTTTCCCCCCGTGTTGGCTCCGGTTTCCCCCACAGTCTAAAGACATGCAGTACAGGTGAATTGGGTAGGCTAAATTGTCCTTAGTGTATGAGTGTGAGTGTGTATGGATGTTTCCCAGAGATGGGTTGCGGCTGGAATGGCTTCCGCTGCGTAAAACATGTGCTGTATAAGTTGGTGGTTCATTCCGCTGTGGTGACCCCGGATTAATAAAGGGACTAAGCCGAAAAGAAAATGAATGAATGAATTTACGAATGGATCGGTGCATGTATCAAATGCATTTTGAATTGACAAATTGTATTGGTGCATTTATAAATTAGATTTGTGCGATTATGAATTGCGCTTTTGAATTGACGGATTGTATTTTGTGAATTTACGAACTGGATTTGTGCATTTACGAGTTGTGTTTTGGATATATGAATTGTGCTGTGCATGTGTGAATTTTATTTGGTAAAAGCATTGATTTTGAGTGTGATCTGGCTCATTTCACACTCCATCCTCCCAGAGAATCCACAGTAACTTGTGTTTTTCAGGAGACGTTTGTACAAAATGCAGAGTGGAAGACAGAGACGTAATATTACGCCGGTAGAGGAATGAAACGTGAACACTTTGAAAATTAATCATATTTAGCCATCTTCACAGTACAGTGAAATCATCTGACGCACGATTTCCAGAAACAACCATCAGCTCTAATCCAAACCCCAGTGCACCAGCTCCACGTCTACATAGGGCTCTTCATAGGGTCTGAACTGAACACACCACACATCCAGACACTCATATCCAGACTGAACATGCTAGTGTTTGTGTTAGAGTTTGTGTATAGGCATGTGTCTGAGAGCGAGTGTGTGGGTCTGTTTGCATGCGTGTTAAACTTTGTGTTTGGGTACATGAGAGAGAATATGTATATATGTGTGTGCGCGTGCATGTACATGTGAGACAGAGAGAGAGTGTGTATGTGTGTAAGAGAAGTTTCCTCAGTCAGTCAGTGTTGCTATCCAGCACCTCTCTCACACACACACACACACACACACACACACACACAGTGAGCAGCAGTAATGATCAGTGGGCGGCTGCTAAAGCTCAGTCCTCCTACATCAGGAAAGGTGAAAGATGCCGCTGCTGAAACGTCATGTCAGAATTACTGCACCAAAACACCATCAACACGTCCACACACACTCACTTTCACATATTCACATCCATGTGTGTGTGTGTGTGTGCATACCTCTGACACACTGCCAGAAGGGATCAGTTTGTTCTTGGAAATGTGTGTGTGTTTTACTGTGGCTTGAGTATAGACTTTAAGTAAAAGACATTTCGCGGACGAAAGTGAGCACTGGGGTTGGGCGGGAAGGGGGCCGCTGGGGATGTCACAGCATCAGGACCGGGGAGGGGTGGGTTTGCTTGATTAGGCCCCCTAATAGTAACCGGGTGGTTGATTGGGCCCCTTAACAGTAACTTGGGGGCCCCAAAACAGCATGGGCGCTTAGAATTATCCTAACTTTCCCCCCTAGCGGCACCCATGATGATGAATATGAGCATGACGAGTATTAAAAAATGTGTGCAAAGATCTTGCATCTGCACTTCATTCACACCACACACACACACATTCATAGTATACTGAATACAGAATTAAAAACACATTTTAATGGTCATACTGTTGCATTTGTCCTCAGTGTTGGTTCTTGTACGTGCTGCACATCATATCTCCCAGCACAAGTCTCAAAGCACCAGAGAAACATGACGACGATTAAACACAATCCTCTTCAGTTACCTCAGGAATGTTTAGTTGGGACGCTACTAATAATATCGGCAGTAATCTGGACATGACACAAACCCAGCATACCGCACCTTTCTGTGTTTGAACACATCTCATGCTACATGCCCATGGTCATCTAAACAGAGGGCTGGACGATGGTCATGCGCATTTCATCAGTGAAGCTGCTTCTAATTCTCCAGCACATGTGTGGAGCAGATGGAGCAGAGGTTACTACACAGAGTCAAAGGCAGTGTAGGAGTAATGCATTACAAGTAACATGAGTTGCGTACTAATATTACTTTTCTAAGATACAAGTAACGCATAAAATGAAGTAATAATATTTGAGTTACTTTTTTAAAAATGCAATGCTGATTTTTTACTTCAATGAATTGGCTTTAAAAAAATACTGAATTAAAATTAACAGTGAATCCTGCACTCAATGAGAGAATGAGACGGAAATCAAGACGATCCCTATGTAGACAAGTTCTGAAAGAGATCAAGCCTCAGCCAGGTCAGAAAAAGTAACTCAGAAGTAACGCAACGCATTAATTACCATAATAAGTAACTAAGTAATGACACTAGTTACTTTTTTTTGTGGAGTAACTCAATATTGTAACGCATTAATTACCATAAAAAGTAATTAAGTAGCTCAACTAGTTACTTTTTTGGGAAGTAACTCAATATTGTAATGCATTAATTACCATAAAAAGTAACTAAATAACACAACTAGTTACAATATTAAGTTACTCCCAAAAAAGTAACTAGTTGCGTTACGTAATTACTTTTTATGGTAAGTAATGCATTACGATATTGAATTACTCCTTCAAAAAAAGTAACTAGTTGCGTTACTTTTTATGGTAATTAATGCGTTACAATATTGAGTTACTCCCCAATAAGTAACTGGTTGTGTTAATTTTATGGTAAGTAATGCATTATGATATTGAGTAACTCCACAAAAAAGTAACTAGTTTCGTTACTTAGTTACTTTTTATGGTAATTAATGTTACTTTTTTGTGGAGTAACTCAATATTGTAATGCATTAATTACCATAAAAGTAACTAAGTAACGAAACTAGTTACTTTTTTGTGGAGTAACTCAATATTGTAACGCATTAATTACCATAAAAAGTAACCAAGTAACGCAACTAGTTACTTTTTAGGGAGTAACTCAATATCGTAACGCATTAATTACCATTAAAAAGTAACTAAATAACACAACTAGTTACAATATTGAGTTACTCCACAAAAAAGTAACTAAGTAACGCAACTAGTTACTTTTTTGAGAGTAATTCAATATCATAATGCATTACTTACCATAAAAAGTAACGCAGTAGTAACGCAACTACACACTTTTTTTAAGAGAACCTCAATCTTGTAACGCATTACCTTCAAAAGTAACTTTCCCCAGCTAATATGATTTCCCTATTCAGAATTTGCAAATAATATTTTTCTCAAATTATATTAAGGAGAAAGTCCGAATGTGTAAATATAAACCCAACTTTACCTTAATTATTTGGACAGGTTTTTGGATTTCCGTGAGAGCGCCCTCTGGCTTTTATGATGAAAATTACTACAAATTAAACCTTGTTTCCTTGATAATATGTGCATGACAATCGCAGCTTTGCTCAATCGCAATTCGATTAATCGCCCAGCCCTAACTAAACGCTACACATTCACGCTGGCGGGGTTAATTAATAGTCTGTTTTTATATTTATTTTTTTACGGATTAGTTTCTCAGTTCTCTATTTTCCAGATCCTTCTACGCTACTTCATGACTACTGCTGCATCTCCAGGAATCCAGTGCCCTGAAGAAGAAACGACACTGCGCTGTGAGACTGTTTGTGTCACTCGAGAGAAACATGAAGACGAGTTTTTTCAGCTGCGCATCAAGACTAAAACGTGCATTTCATCTGTTCCTACGACAGCTGGAGCTCACAGTCTGGCTGCATGTTTTAGCACCAACCGGCGATGCGTCACGTTCAGTTTCCTCACTTGTTGTTTCAATCCATGGATCAAATCCAGAAAAGCACTTTGCACCTTTGTTACGGCTCATTTGCGCTAAACTCCCAGTGCTGTTGCACTTTTTGGCCAGCGGTGGCGCCAGTGAGTCAGGCGGGTGGAGAGAGGTCAAAGAAAAGCTGCTCAGGTTATCCGACAACTGTTCGGGATTATCATCCGAGGGTTCTGTGGAGTCCTGTGGGATCCTGTTTGCACAGTCAGTATTTCTGTTTCGACTCCTCTGGCGCCCCCTGCTGGACTGTAGGATGGACTGTAGAGCGTGAGGTTTCTGATGGGGAATGTGGGATCTGCAGATTTTGGGCACGGTTTGTTCTCCTGATGCAGAAACGCTTTCTTCTGGCATGGTCTGTAAGCTGCTCACAGAACTGCCCGTGGCCAGCGAGGAATTACTGTAGGACGCCTGCAGAAAAGGCAAGGCAAGTTAATTTACATAGCACATCTCATACACAAAAGTGCTTTACATAATTTTAAATGTCATAAAATACAATTTATACACTCCCTGACAAAACTCGTGACCTATCCAAGTTTTAGGAACACAAATAATAAGTTGGCTTCCAGTTGATGATTTGGTGTCAGAAGTGTCTCTATGAAAGATAAAGGCCTCTAGATTTTGCTTATTTGAGCACAATAAAATCTGATCATGTCTTGATGTTGAATGATTTCATTAGGACAGTGCGGTCTGACTCTGCTTAGACTAAAGTCTCGTCACTGAACCTTCAATAATGTCCAGTATAGAATATAAAGTCATGCTGCAGTGGAAACAGAATGAATATTGTGTCTGACTGGCAAAGAAAGCGTTCTAGCAGGACTCCCAGAGTTCATCAAGAGTCTTTGTGTTCATCTTTAACGCCTCCTCCTTCATCTTACCCCAGACGTGCTCAATAATGTTCATTTCTGGTGACTGGGCTGGGCTGGGCTGAAGCACCTGACCTTCTCTGCTTTCAGGAGCTTTGATGTGGAGGCTGAAGTATGAGAAGGAGCGCTATCCGGCTGGAGAATTGTCCCTCTCCTGTGGTTTGTAATGTAATGTGCAGCACAAATGTCTTGATACCTCAGGCTGTTGATGTTGATCATCCACTCTGCAGATCTCTCGCACGCCCCCATACTGAATGAACCCCAAACCATGATTTCTCCTTCACCAAGCTTGACTGATTTCTGTGGGAATCTTGGCTCCACGAGGGTTCAAGTGGGTCTTCTGCAGTATTTGTGATGATTGGGATGCAGCATCTGCCGCTTTTCCAAATGATCAACTACAGTAGAAGTCAAGTTATTATGTATTGCTCTTACAACTGGGATCCACCACAAGACTTTCGTCAGGTAGTGCATTTATATATAAAGAAATAAAATCGACAACGAATTGACAACAGGATGAACTCCCATAATCTCACACTCAGTCATAGAGTCATCAAAATATGCATTTGTTTGTTGTGAATACTCGCCCTCTAGTGGCCAAAATTACATACTGTGCCTTTAAGCTGCAAACTGCAAAACGCCTAAAGTAAAAGCATCTCCTTCATCCTTATGTTGGACGCTGGACTCTGAGTGATTTTCTTGACTGAATGTCTTGATTCGGAGTGTTTTTCTGTGATGTTTGACACCTGCGCTCCCTCACCTGAGAGCCCGTGACTCTGCTGTCGGCCCCTGGGGACCGGAGCGAGGCCCAAGAAGCTGGAGACGTGTGTCTGGAACCTGGCTGAGCTGCTCCGGGTGCTGGGCGGCGCTGGGGGAAAGCAGCGCTGGTGGGGTGGAAGAACTCAGCCGGAAGATGGAAGAGAGATGAAGACGTCTGACCGTCTCTACTGCCATCTATACACACACACACACACACACACACACACACACACACACACACACACACACACACACACACACACACACACACACACACACGCTTGCTACTTTAGCAGGCAGTGTGACTGTACAGAAAGACCATTTTATGCCACTCATTTATATAATGCCAGAATGACAATATAATAGACTGATTTCATGTGGCCGACATTTTAAGCAGCGAAATCGAGGCTGCGGTGGGAAGAAACCTGGATGTGTCACCTGAGTCACACAGGAATGTTGTGTACCTGGCTGTATATCTTATCAGCGAAGAGAAAGTGACACAAATTTAACATTTCACCGCCTTCTGAGTGACCCGAAGGTCCGTTCTGAATGAATAGTGAAAATAAAATTTTCTGCTAAGTTAAGGGAAATGGCACTAGTTAGTTAAGGTTTTCTTTCCCAAACTCACATTTTAGATGTCGTTTATCAAACTCAAGTTAATGAACTGATTCTTTCACAATATTAGACTGTCAAGATTCAAAATTTTGGTACTGAAATTGAAAAAAACGTCTATTTCCCGTTAACATTTAAGGCTCTGTTGCTGGCGTTCTTAAACAGCGCTGATTTGCCATTGTGTTCACGTGCTCAACAGAAATGACTGTGATCAGTTCACCGTATTTCACTGATGTTTACCGAGTGTAACACAGACAAGCGATCCGCTTGAGTGAAAGCTCTTCACAGCTTTAAAACGCTCCAGTGTTCGTGTATCTGTGTTTGCAATCTGTGAAGAGCGGTGAACTGATGACCGTCACAGCCAATCATGGTCATTTCTGTTGAGCACTGGTGGATACTACGGTAAATCAGCTGTTTAAGAACGTGCTCAGCGGCACTTGAACGTTAACGGGAAATGGACGTTCAGCACCGTGACAACACTGTTAAAGACAACACGAGGGTGTGCTGCAGAGGACTGCAGTGTTTTAGCACTCACCGGGTTACATAGGCTGAAGCAGGGAAGCTCCCACGGTGTTTACCTGCTGCCATGAACTAAAGCCTAGGAGGACACTTAAGCGTATCTCTCTTAAAGAGATTGTGATGTTGTTTGATGCCTAATATGCTGTTAATTGTTTAAATTAAACTGAAGGATATTAAAGTGATGTTTACACCATTTCTGCATTTTGAAACCGCAGCAGCAGCTGGAGGTTTGTAGTCCACAGCATGTTGCTGCAATGTTTACACTGCTGATCCTATACTTCCGGGTTTCTTCCCACCGCAGCCTCGCTTTCGTGTTTTAAAATGGCGGTCGCGTGAAAGAAGAGCATAGCATCACAATGCAGGTAGTACACTCTTCCAAAGAACACATCATATTTAATTCTTAAGAGTGTTTAATTTAATTAGTCATTTTTACAATTGAATAATTGGAATCAGAATGTGAACACACATATCCTAAATAAATAATAATATATGTTAACAAAAAAGTTCAAGGTAAAAAGTAACAGAGGCTGTGATATCTGCTACCAGATCTATTTTCAGTTGTCGGACACCCACATGAAGATACACTAAACTCATTCATTTTCTTTTCGGCTTAGTCCCTTTACTAATCTGTGGTCGCCACAGCGGAATGAACCGCCAACCCATTCAGCACATGCTCTAGACAACGGATGCCCTTTCAGCTGCAACCCATCACTGGGAAACATCCACACCACGTACAATCCCAGCCCACCCAATTCACCTATGGCGCATGTGTTTGGACTTGTGGGGGAAACCGGAGTGTGGAGAACATGCAAACTCCACACAGAAATGCAGACTGACCCAGCCGAGGCTCGAACCAGCGACCTTCTTGCTGTGAGGCGATATCGCTACCCATTGTGCCACTGCGTCGCCAACACTAAAGTCATTTACAGTAAATGTTTTTTAACCATACTGACACTGAACCCTCCAATAGAGATCGAGATGCTAAAACGTTGCTAGGATTGGTTATGTATGGGCAATATATACTGTATTGCATCATGTCCGTGTATTGTGTGATAAATTGATATACTGATTATTGTGACTCACCAAGAAACGGTTCACTTAAATTAAAAATAGACACGCTTAATTACAGACTACTTGTGAATTTACACCTAACAGTATACCTGTATGTACACAAAAGTGGGCCAGTTTAGTTCCAAGCGGTACTCAAGTAGTACATACAGTACAAGTATACTACTAGTACATACAGTGTCCTCCAGGAAATCATCATACCCCTTTGAAATAATGACTTTATTTGTCATACAGCTTCAAATCACATTGTAAATAACTTTTCCAGCCTTTGAAAGCAGGTCTTTTGAAAGCAGGGTGTAATGTGAGTAAAGGTATAGCCTTTCACAGGGTATGATGACTTTCTGTAGGCCCTGTAGATGTTAGTATCCTCACTACATGAAGTATACTTACAGCTGAAGTCAGCATTATTAGCCCCCCTGAATTATTAGCCCCCCTGTTTATTTTTCCCCAATTTCTGTTTAACGGAGAGCAGATTTCTTCAGCACATTTCTAATCATAATATGATTTATTTTCTCTTTGTCATGATGACAGTAAATAATATTAGACTAGATATTCTTCAAGACACTTCTATACAGCTTAAAGTGACATTTAAAGGCTTAACTAGGGTAATTAGGGTAACTAGGCAGGTTAGGGTAATTAGGCAAGTTATTGTATAATGATGGTTTGTTCTGGAGACTATCGGTAAAAAATATAGCTTAAAGGGGCTAATAAATTTAAAAAATTAAAAACTGCTTTTATTCTAGCCGAAATAAAACAAATAAGACTTTCTCCAGAAGAAAAAATATTATCAGACATACTGTGAACATTTCCTGGCTCTGTTAAACATCATTTGGAAAATATTTAAAAAAGAAAAAAAATTCAAAGGGGGCGAATAATTCTGACTGCAACTGTATAAAAATACATAGAGTATACTTCTTCATGATCTGATGAGGCACAATGATGAATACTAAATTACTTATTCAATTTACAAGAACAACCGCCTAAGTGACTGCAAAACACATTACTAAAAAAAATGAGGAAATTGTGTATAAAAAAAAACAGAAAATATATATATATATATATATATATATATATATATATATACTTCATTAAACAAAGTATACTTATTTTCATAAGAGGAGTCTGAAGTGGACAGAAAGCTGATAAACAGAGGATACACACAGATGGAGTCTGACCTGGAGACTGGAGATGAAGAGTCGACCGTCTGTCTGTCAGTGGACTCAAAGCCTCACTGCTGCCCTGCTCCTCCTGCACACACATCATCATCATCATCATCAGTAAAAACACAGTAATGTGATGCGGCATAGTGGGACTCAATAATCATGCTATACATTTCTGCTAATGTATGATACTTTGGTTAAACTTTAAGAGTGGACTGATAAACTGTATTGAAATCTTTAGTATACATTAGCTTTTACTACAGTAAACTGTAAACACTGTAGTAAAATATACCCTATAGATGTTGAAAACTACAGTATTAGCTCATTTGTTTACATTGATGTAGTTGTTGTGTTACCATAGCAACTGTAGAATCACCACAACACATATAGCTGTTGTTACCATAGCAACTGTAGAATCACCACAACAGATCAATTACTATAGTTGTCGTGTCACCATAGCAACTGTAAAATCACTACAACAGATTAATTAGTATAGTTGTTGTGTTACCATAGCAACTGTAGATTCACCACAACAGATGAATTAATATAGTTGGTGTGTTACCATAGCAACTGTAGAATCACCACAACAGATGAATTAATATAATTGTTGTGTTACCATAGCGACTGTAGAATCACCACAACAGATTAATTATTATAGTTGTTGTTACCATAGCAACTGCAGAATCACCACAACAGATCAATTACTATAGTTGTGTTACCATAGCAACTGTAGAATCACCACAACAGATCAATTATTATAGTTGTTACCATAGCCACTGTAGAATCACCACAACAGATTAATTATTATAGTTGTTGTGTTACCATAGCAACTGTAGAATCACCACAACAGATCAATTACTATAGTTGTTGTGTTACCATAGCAACTGTAAAATCACTACAACAGATTAATTATTATAGTTGTTGTGTTACCATAGCAACTGTAGAATAACTCAAGTACTTTACTATAGTATGCTTGTAAAACACCACAGTATTTTAGTGTATGTTCAGGTAGGCGGGTGTTGGGTGAAATGATTTACTAAGTAACTTACTGTAATTAAATGACTTTTCAGATTAATCAGAATCAATTAGATTACACTTTGTCTTAATTTAATTAGTTACTTCTAACTTACTTGGGTCACATTTAAGAAGATTATTGGAAGTGATTAAGAAAAAAATAGCCCCCTTAAGCAATATTATCTCCAGAACAAACCACTGTTATACAATGACTTGCCTAATTACCCTAACTTTACCCTAATTACCCTAGTTAAGCCTTTAAATGTCACTAAGCTGAATACTAGTAAAATATCTAGTCAAACATTATGTGCTGTCATCATGGCAAAGACAAAATTATTAGAAATGAGTTATTAAAACTATTAAGATTAGAAATGTGCTGAAAAAAAATATCTCCATTAAACAGAAATTAGGAAAAAATATAAAATAATTCAAATGTATTAGGAGGGCTAATAATCCTGACCTCAACTGAATATTTAAATTTACCTAAGTTACATTTTTGGTTACACTTCATTCTAAGGTACAATCATCGCTATTAATAAATCATTTACTGCCTAGTGATTCTGGGTGGTTGCTAGGATGTCCTGGATAGTTGCTATGGTATTTCTTGGGTGTTACTCTCTAGGTTGATCTCCTTTATTTTGTATAAGCAAGAATCAGCAGGAATGTTGAGCTCCTTCTGTTCTCCCCTATAAGGAGATTTCTACATTCAAGAACAACAAGCAAAGAACACACATTTCCAAAATAAGAAGAACAGACCTACATCAAAAGAGAACGAATGAATGAATTAAAAATCTCTCTCAAAACATTCCCCGGCTCACTTCATATATTAAAAACGTCTGCATTTTTTACACAGCTCTAAACAATAGATAAAAAGCATCTCCTCTCTTCAGGGCTGTGCTGAAACACTGAGGGGAATCTCTTTTCATCTTTTGTTTAAAGCTATCTCAAAATAAAGCTCTTTACATTTATTAACAGTCATGGAGAATGCTCGTTTATTTAAATTATGAGCATAGAGCATCTTAACCTAAACCCTTGATGTTTATAAGTGAATTAAATTATATTAAATATTACACACATGAATTAGCAGTGTTGTAACAGATTAAATATTGATATTATTTTTAGACACCACTCAAAAAATGTGTCCTCAGAGTATTTTTTTTATTATTAATAAACACTTCAGTTCAACAAGAATGCATTAAATTAATCAAATGTGACGTTACTTTTTTTGTTTCAGGTTTCTATTCGCCTCTAAATCCTGAAAAGTAAAATGCATCTCAG
>LR812524.1:995846-1013346 GCA_903798195.1 Danio kyathit | reverse complement strand
AATAATGATTGATTTAGAGTGTTTGTTTGATCACCTCTCCTGATTGGCTCCTGCCGTCTCGTCTGATTGGTGGAGAGCAATAATGGTGGAACACCGAGCCGGACAGATTATCAATCATCTGCATTTCTCCATCCAGAGAGTCCTTCATCAGCAGAGAGACGCTCTCCAGCCACTGGTTCTCCTGACACACACACACACGCACACACAATAAAATAATATATTTCTTAATGCTGTTAGAATAGAGTATAGAAGCATACTCAGTAAATAAGAGTGTATAAGTGTGTGTCAGTAAGTGTGTGTGCATGTGTGTGTACGTGCATGCGTGTTTGTGGGAAAGAGTGTGTATCCCTGGATGTGTGTGCATCCTTGTGTGTGTGTGTGTGTGTGTGTGTGTGTGTGTGTGTGTTTGTGGGTTGTGTGAGTGTGTATGTGTTTATGCATGCTTGCGTATATGCCTGTGAGTGTGTGCAATTGAGTATGTATACGTGTATGCATGCATGTGTGCGTGTGTGTTTATGCTTGTGTGTGTGTATGTGTTCATGCATGCTTGCGTATATGCCTGTGAGTTTGTGCGTGCACAATTGAGTATGTGTGTGTGTGTGTGTGTGTGTGTGTGCGTGCGCATGTTTGAGTATGTATGTGTGTGTGAGCATATATGTATATGTGAGTGTGTGCATATGCTTGTTTTATCAGTGAGTGTGTTTGTGCATATCTGAGTTTGTGTGTGTTTGTGTGTATTTGTATACATATGTGTGTTTACGTGTGTGTGTGCGCGCGTGTAACACCGTCTGTGTCCTTAAAGCAGCAGAAGCTTTTAAAAGCATTATCATTAAAATATTTAACCTATAAAGAGAACATGACTTCCAGCAGTGACTCCAGCATGTGGAGGAGTCTAGAGACACAGAAAAGCCCAGCAGAGCTTATGTCAATTAACTATAAGCAAATCAAGCATAAAGGAAAGCCCCCATTCGAGAGTTTTAACAGCCTGTTTAAATCATCATTATCCCTGAGCAAACCAAAGAGCTCTGAGGACAATCACAACACCAAGAAAAACAACAATGCCATGAAGCTCTGCAGACACAATCAGCTTGAGATATACACTCACTGGCCACTTTATTAGGTACACCAGTCCAACTGATCGTTAACGCAAATTTGTAATCCGCCAATCAGATGGCAGCAGCTCAATGCATTTAGGCATGTAGACATGGTCAAGACGATCTGCTGCAGTTCAAAGTGAGCATCAGAATGGGGAAGAAAGGAGATTTAAGAGACTTTGAACGTGGCATGGTTGTTGGTGCCAGACGGGCTGCTCTGAGTATTTCAGAAACTGCTGATCTACTGGGATTTTCATGCACAACCATCTCTAGGGTTTACAGAGAATGGTCCGACAAAGAGGAAATCTCCAGTGAGCGGCAGTTCTGTGGGCGCAAATGCCTTGTTGATGCCAGAGGTCAGAGGAGAATGGCCAGACTGGTTCCAGCTGATAGAAAGGCAACAGTAACTCAAATAAGCACTCGTTACAACCGAGGTCTGCAGAAGAGCATCTCTGAACACACAACACGTCCAACCTTGAGGCGGATGGGCTACAGCAGCAGAAGACCACACCGGGTGCCACTCCTGTCAGCTAAGAACAGGAAACTGAGGCTACAATTCACACAGGCTCACCAAAACTGGACAAGAGAAGATTGGAGAAACGTTGCCTGGTCTGATGAGTCTCCATTTCTGCTGCCACATTCGGATGCTCGGCTCAGAATTTGGCCTCAACAACATGAAAGCATGGATCATCCTGCCTTGTATCAGTGGTTCAGGCTGCTGGTGGTGGTGTAATGGTGTGGGGGAGATTTTCTTGGCACACTTTGGGTCCATTAGTACCAATTGAGCATGGTGTCAACACCACAGCCTACCTGAGTATTGTTGCTGACCATGTCCATCCCTTTATGACCACAGTGTCTCCATCTTCTGATGGCTACTTCCAGCAGGATAACGCGCCATGTCATAAAGCGCCAATCATCTCAGACTGGTTTCTTGAACATGACAATGAGTTCACTGTACTCAAATGGCCTCCACAGTCACCAGAGCTCAATCCAATAGAGCACCTTTGGGATGTGGTGGAACAGGAGATTAACATCATGGATGTGCAGCTGACAAATCTGCAGCAACTGTGTGATGCTATCATGTCAATATGGAGCAAAATCTCTGAGGAATATTTCCAGTATCTTGTTGAATCTCTGACATGAAGGATTAAAGCAGTTCTGAAGGCAAAAAGGGTCCAATCTGGTACTAGTAAGGCGTACCTAATAAAGTGGCCAGTGAGTGTACATAATAATAAAGTATTTTTTTTTTCTAAAATGTGCATATATTTGCAAGTATTTAAATATTAATGAGAGTGGGTGGAGGTAAAGATCTATTTTAATGCTGACACTTCCACCAAAGAGCTGCAGTGAGCCGAGTGCACAGCATCATGGGAAATGTAGTTTTCACCACCACCAAAGTCTTTAACTATCAGCTCTAGTAGTGAAGGAATGCCTTAAAAATGAAATGGGAGATGTTGTTTAGTTGTGTGTATGTGTGTTTTTTAATCAGGAAAGTGGATTAACTGTCAAACTGGAGTGTCATTTTCATCTACAGCACATGTTGGTCTGAGAGCAGGAGATCGAGAAGAGCGACAATACATCACTGTCACATAAACCCGAGTCACTCTTCATCACGTGTGGACAGATTGTGGTGTGCTTCAGCAGCGACTTCATTTCCTCTGATGACTCAATGTGTCTCCATTAACACACACACACACACACACCGTCAGATGTCAGAGGAAATGTTCCCTCTGTCAGTGTAATGGCTCATGAGAGATTCATGACTGCTGTCTTGTTTCACAAATAAAGTGTTCAGAATGAGATAATAAAGGGAAATCAGCATCAGCGCAGACACTGCTCACACACACACACACACAGACCACAGAGGACTCACTGGAAAACAACAACACACTCATGCAAAACCATAAAAGCACACCTACATACAGTTCAGATCAACAGTGAAGGCAGTAAAACACCACCGCCATCCTTGACCAGACCTGATCTCTTCAGCAGAGTGTGTGTTTAGCCCACTGCTGTGATGGTGCACTGATGAGGGGCTAATTATTCTGTTTTGTGTGTGTGTGTGTGTGTGTGTGTGTGTGTGTGTGTGCATGTCCGTGCGTGCATGCGTGTGTGTAATGCATTTATGGTCTCTGTGTGTGTGCTGGTGTGTGTGTGTGTGTGTGTAATGCATTTAGGGTCTCTGTGTGTGTGCATGTGTAATGCATTGGTGGTCAGTGTGTGTGTGTGTGTAGTGCAGTGATGGTCAATGTATGTGTGTGTGTCACCTGTGCGGGTGAGTAGAGTCTCCTCTGCTGCAGTGTGTGTTGTGTGTTAGCGTGCGGTGTGTGCGCGCTCTGGTTGTTGTTGTTGTGCACCGCCGCCGTGGCCGCCTGTCTGTTCCCGCAGCCGCTCTTCTCTCCAGCATCAGTCGTGGTCAAACGGTCCAAACGACCCAGACAGCAGAGGCCGCCCTGCGCCAGCTCCGCCTCCATCTCCGCCTCCATCTCGGCGTCCTCGTGTGCTTCTTTATTGGAGTCGTCCAGATGCTTCATCAGCACCGCCACCACCACGTTAATCAGCACGAACTGCGCCGTCAGCACGAAACTGACGAAGTACAGCGGAGAGATGATCTGCAGGCTGGAGTTACAGGAGGAGCTGTCACCCGGCGGACACTCACGCAGCGTATCCTGAGGAGGAAACACCAGCACACACACACACTAATGATCAACTACAGATAACACGACACCAACATTTACTCTTCTTAAGTGTGTATGTACACAGCAGCTCTTGATATAAACAACGTGCATTTCATTATTCTGTAAAAATTCAGAATCTTTAATTAACTATCATAACCTTCCCTCACCCTCAAAACAACTTTCACTTCTGGTCACATGGAATGTCTTTAGGGCGGAGCTATCAGTCCTTCAGGGCGGGACTATCAGTCCTCTAGTGTGGGGTTATCAGTCTTTTAGGGCGGGGCTATCAGTACTTTAGGGAGGGGCAATCAGTGCTTTATGGAGGGGTTATCAGTCTTTTAGGGCGGGGCTATCAGTACTTTAGGGAGGGGCTGTCAGTCTTTTAGGGTGGGGCTATCAGTACTTTAGGGAGGGGCTGTCAATCTTTTAGGGTGGGGCTATCAGTGCTTTAGGGAGGGGTTATCAGTCTTTTAGGGCGGGGCTATCAGTGCTTTAGGGAGGGCTTATCAGTCTTTTAGGGTGGGGCTATCAGTATTTTAGGGCAGGGCTATCAGTCTTTTAGCATGGGGCTGTTTGTCTTTTAGTGAGGGTGGGGCTATCAGTGTTTTAGGGCGGTGCTATTAGTCCTTTAGGGCGGGGCTATCAGTATTTTAGGGCGGGGCTATCAGTCTTTTAGTGTGGGGCTATCAGTCCGTTAGGGTGGAGCTATCAGTATGTTGGGGTGGAGTTATCAGTCTTTAGGGTGAGGCTATCAATTCATTAGGGTGGGGCTATCAGTCCTCTAATGAGGTGCTATCAGCCTTTTAGGGCAGGACTATCAGTCCTTTAGGGTGGGGCTATCAGTCCTTTAGGGTGGGGCTATCAGTCCTTTAGGGTGGGGCTATCAGTATATTGGGGAGAGGTTATCAGTCTTTTAGAGTGGGGCTATCAGTCCTTTAGGGAAGGGCTATCAGTCCAATAGGGTGGGGCTATCTGTTTGTTAGGGTGGGGCTATCAGTATATTGGGGCGGGGTTCTCAGTCTTTTAGAGTGGGGCTATCAGTATGCTGGGGTGGGGCAATCAGTCTTTAGGGTGGGGCTATCAGTATATTGGGGCAGAGTTATCAGTCTTTAGGGTGGGATATCAGTAAATTGGGGCGGAGTTATCAGTTTTTAGGGTGGTCTTATAAAAAAAAATTTAATTTATTGTTTTTTTTTTACTCTGAAAGCAACACAATTTTTAAGCAGTTTCAAGCACAAAATCTAGGGTTCAGGGTTTGTGTCAGTATAAAGCTAGATGATATGTACCTTCATGATGCCATTCCAGTTGTCTCCGGTGGAAACCTGGAAGAGTGTGAGAAACGCCATGCCGAAGTTCTCAAAGGTGGCGTGCCGGCTCATTCCTTCACACGGGTACTCCACATTACACACTGACACACAAACACCAGCGGAGAGAAACAATTAATCACATTTCAGATTTCAGCTTAGTCTCATTTATGATAAACGTCGAGGTCAATTTTTAAAAGGTTTTTAAAGAACTATTCCTCTGCTAGTAGTTTGATGAATACAGTAAAAATAGCAACACTGTGAAATCTAAATAATCTAAAAAGAGCTAAAAAACTAAAAATCTAGAAAGAGGAGGAGCTAATGAAGGGGAGGAGCTTTGGTGAAGGGTAGGAGCTGCTGGTGAAGAGGAGGAGCTGATAATGAAGGGGAGGGGCTGACGATGAAGGAGAGGAGCTGATAATAAAGAGGAAGGGCTGATGATGAAGGGGAGGAGTTGACTGTAAAGAAAAGGAGCTGATGGTGAAGGAGGTAATGGTTTATGATGAAGGGGAGGGGATGATAATGAAAGGGAGGAGCTGCAGATGAGGGGGAGGGGTTATTGGGTGTTAAGGATGATTTCTTTTGGATTGTGAAAGCAAAATTGTACTACAAGTGATTACACCACCTCCCAATGCACACACACAAGTACTGCTGTACCTGTTAATTTGTTCATTTCACAAATTTAGCAACTGTTAAACATTTATATAGGACAACACTAAACTCGTACACTACACAGCTGAGTATAAGTGCACAGTTTGTCATATGGGACACAACTGCTGTGTTTTCAGACTCAGATAGCGGTTTATTACTCACCCAGTTCTCCAAACAGCTCAACACCGAGCGCAGCGTAGATGAAGAAGAGCAGAACGAAAAGCAAACCTAGATTCCCCACCTGAGGAAAACACACACACACAGCTCAACGACAGCACACAGCCCAGTGTGAAGCTCTAACCCAGACGCCAACACAGCAAACGGAGTCATTTAATTCCCAGAATGAGCTCCGCGCTGGTCAGAGACTGTCATTATACGCTCACCGCTGCTTCAGTGCTTATATTCAAGGTTAATTCATTTCCATTAAAGTCCCAGAAGACCATCTGAGCCCTCCACAAAACACCAGCTTCTTCTTTTTATTCCTCACACACACACACACACACTTGACTCTTGCTTTATATCAGTCTAGATTTTAAAGGCACAGTTCACCCAAAAATGTTGATTTCCTCATCAATTGCTCTCCCTCGAGTCATTGTAAACAGTTCTTTCTTTTGCTGAACACAAAAGAAGATATTTTGAAGAATGTTGAAAAAGCAGCCATTATACACAATACACAACAGTAGGAGCAAAAAATACTGTGTTTTTACAGCATTATTCTTCAGTTTATCTTACTTATGAAGAAACTCAAGGGTGTATGCAACAAGTGGAGAATGAGGAAACGGGTGACCTGTCTCTTTAAATCAGATTGAGTCAGCACTAGTGGCACATGTAAAGCACTGAAGTGTCATTAATAGTGAACAAGTGCCGTTAAAGCGCTCTGCAGATTGCCTCCATCTGTTTAACTGTGTGTTTGCGAGCGTAAAATGAGTCAGCGGATTCAGTGGAGAGCCGTGTTGAACACTCAATGACTCCTGAAATGAACTCGTCTGACGCTTCATTCACAGCGCACACACACTCAGACCACATACACACCTCTCTTTACTATCACTGGCACACTACTGTAGCTTACAGACTACTGCAGGGCCGCTGAATGCTGGATTCTGATTGGCTGATGAGCATTTTAAGGTGTTTGGTTATTGTCAGATAAATGCACAGGATGCAGAAGTAGTTCCGGCAGGTTTTGAGTGCATTACAGCTGTGCTTGTATGTGAGTGATTTGTGATTGTTGTGTGTGTGTGTGTGTGTGTGTGTGTGTGTGTACCTGTGGTAAAGCCTGCACCACAGTATCCAGCAGAGCCCTCATGCCGGTGGCCATCTTTAACAGCTTCAGAACTGTGAGACGGAGACAGAAACACTCATCAGCTTCAGTCTGTGTGTAAACGACACACTCTGAGTCAGACTGGACAGCAGGAGCGCTTCACACTACACACAAGCCAGACCTGTGGATCCACAACACTCACATCCTCCTCAAGGGCGTTATTATTAATATCAGATCTAGCAGAGACTTTAACATGCATTCAATATCTAGAAGCTGTGTGTGTGTGTGTGTGTGTGTGTGAGAGAGAGATAGTGTGTGAGTGTGTGTGTTTGTGTGTATTAGAAAGTTTGTGCATGTGTGTGTTTTTGTGTGTGTGTCTATGTATGTGTGCAAGCCTATGTGTGTGTGTGTATGTGTGTGTGTATGTATGCATGCGTCAGTATTATGCACGCTATGTGTGTAATTGTATGTATGTATGTGTGTGTATGTATGCATGTATGTATGTATGAACATCATGTGTGCATGTGTGTGTGTGTGTTTGTGTGAGAGAGTTTGTGCATGTGTGTGTATTTGTGTGTATAAGTACATGTATGTGCATGCAATTATATGTGTTTTTGTGTGTGTGTGTGTGTGTACGTGTTTTTGTGACATATCAGGACACAAATCTGTATAATGACATAGGTATGACACAGGTTTTACTAAAAGCAGGTGAAATATGAGGACATTGGTGACGTCCTCACTTCTCCAAAAGCTTATAAATCACACAGGATGAGTTTTTTCAGGGAGTAAAGCTGTACACTGTCTCCTGTGATGGTTGGGTTTAGGGGTAGGGTGGGGTGAGGGCAATATAATATACAGTTTGATCTGTATAAAATGAATGGAAGCCTATGTAATGTACCCACTTTTCACAAAAACAAACATGTGTGTGTGTGTGTGTGTGTGTGTGTGTGTGTGTGTGTGTGTGTGTGTGTCTGAATATGTGTGTGTCAGTATGTTCATGTATGCATGCGTGTGTGGGTAGTATGCACAGTATGTGTGTATGTATGTGTGTAATTGTATGTGTGTGTGTATATATGCGTGTGTGTATGTATGCATGCATGTGTATAAACCGTATGTGTGCATGTGTGCATTTGTGTGTGTGTGCATGTAATTGTATGTATGCATATGTATGTGTGTGTGTGTGTGTGTGTGTGTGTGAGAGAGAGAGAGTATTTGCGTGTGTGAGAGAAAGAGTTTGTGCATTTGTGCGTGTATGTGTTTGTGTTTTTTTTGTGTGTGTATGTCTGTGTGTCTATGCATGTGTGCATGTGTGTGTATGTGTGCGTGCGTGCGTAGTATGCAAAATATGTGTGTATGCGTGCATGTGTGTATAAACAGTATGTGTGCATGTGTGTAAGTGTGTGTGCATATGCGCATGTATGTGTGTGTAATTGTGTATGTGTGTTTATTTGTGTGTGTGTGTGTGTGTGCACGTGAGAGAGTATTTGCGTGTGTGAGAGAGTTTGTGCATGTGTGCGTGTATGTGTTTGTGTTTTGTGTGTGCGTGTATGTTTGTGTGTCTATGCATGTGTGTATGTCTGTATATATGTGTGTGTGTGTGTGTGTGTGCGTCATGCGTAGTATGCAAAATATGTGTGTATGCGTGTGTGTATAAACAGTATGTGTGCATGTGTGTTTGTATGTGTGTGTATGCATGTATGTATGTGTGTGTGTGTGTGTGTGCAAATGCGCATGTATGTGTGTGTAATTGTGTGTGTGTGTGTTCATTTGTATGTGTGTATGTATGTATGCATGTATGTATGTGTGTGCGTGCGTGTGTGTGTATGTGCGTGTAATTGTATGCGTGTGTGTGTATAAACAGTATGTGTGTGTGTGTGAATGTTTGTATGTGTGTTTATTTGTATGTGTGTGTGTGTGTATGTGTACGTGAGAGAGTATTTGCGTGTGTGAGAGTTTGTGCATGTGTGTGTGTATGTGTTTGTGTTTTGTGTGTATGTTTGTGTGTCTATGCATGTGTGCATGTCTGTATATATGTGTGTGTGTGTGTGTGTGTGTGTGTGTGTGTGTGTGTGTGTGTGTGTGTGTGTGTGTGTGTGTGTGTGTGTGTGTGTGTGTGTGTGTGTGTGCGTGTGCGTCATGCGTAGTATGCAAAATATGTGTGTATGCGTGTGTGTATAAACAGTATGTGTGCATGAGTGTTTGTATGTGTGTATGTATGTGTGTGTGTGCAAATGTGCATGTATGTGTAATTGTGTGTGTGTGTTCATTTGTATGTGTGTGTATGTATGTATGTATGCATGTATGTATGTGTGTGTGTGTATGTGCGTGTAATTGTATGCGTGTGTGTGTATAAACAG
Organism: Danio kyathit; assembly: GCA_903798195.1. Classification (NCBI taxonomy): domain Eukaryota; kingdom Metazoa; phylum Chordata; class Actinopteri; order Cypriniformes; family Danionidae; genus Danio; species Danio kyathit. Next base: position 1,004,004 of record LR812524.1, on the reverse strand, counting down.
TATGTGTGTGTGAATGTTTGTATGTGTGTGTATGTGCATATGCGCATATATGTGTGTGTAAGTGTGTGTTCATTTGTATGTGTGTGTGTGTGCGTGTGTATATGTGCGTGTAATTGTATGTGTGTGTGTGTGTAATGTGCTGGATAAGAGTCGTGTCTGACCGCGGGTGATGCGCAGGACCCTCATGATGCGGATGATGGTGGGATTGATGGGAAGTGAAGCGCTTATTTCAATCTCCTCCAGAATGATTCCCATCACAGACAACAGAACAATCGCCAGATCCAGCTGATTCCACCTGCACACGCACACGCGCACACACACACACACACACACACACATTAAAATGGTCTACAAAACATTAAAAACATGTTATTAATTAATTAATTTCAGTGGAACTTTAATCTTTACACACACAATCCAGACAGTCTGAACAGCGGGACAGACAGAAACACCAGATGGAGAGACAGAATGACAGACAAACACAAAAGACAGATGGACAGAGCACTCGGAGAGACAGAATGTGTGTGTGTGTGATTTATTTCAGTGTTTTGACCTGTCCTTAAAGAAGCGTCTGAAGCCGAACGCCACCAGCTTCAGCGTTGCCTCGATCACAAACGTGCAGCTGAAGAAATAATTGCAGTATTTCAGCGTGGTGTCCAGCGACTGACAGACGAAGCAGAGAAGAAACAGACGTCAGGACTGCACATTTACTCACATTAATAAATGGAAATAATCTGGGCATAATTCATCAGCTGCTTCACACCAGCTTAACCTTCAGTAATCATCTCATGAACACGTGAGCTCTGATTTGACATCTTTAATTGAGTGTCAGGAATACGTTTCTGATCACGTTTTCAGCTGTATTTGCCATTCAAATGTCTCATTAAAAGCGTAATCACTCTAACAGCGTCATTAATATTTAATGACATTTTAATGACCAATTACGCTTGTATCACTGTAGTTAAGGTCAAAATAATATTATAATGAATGAATCGGTTATGGAAATAATGACATCTTATAATGACCTCATGACAATCATGTTTATGACAGATTTATGACAAGTTTTGTTGTCTTGGTAAAGTTGTCATGACAGATAAAAACATGTTGTGATGTTTGCGTTTATGTTAAGTTGTCATAATGTCATCTTTACAATTTTAAATGTCATAACTGAGCAAATGACAATAACAGTTGTCATAAGCATGCATAACATCTCAATCACATTCAGGACGTGTGTCATGTCATGATTATAAACAGGGTTCCCACTCTTTCACTTTTTATAATCACAGTTATTTTCAACCCAGGCTCATTCTGAAAACGTACCCCTGTATGCATTTCTGGAGAGCGTCCAATGTGTCCCAGGAGAGATGTTTTCTGCAGTTTTTGTTTTCGTGAATCCACCAGAGGCTGCTGTGTAAGCTTTGTCAGATCTCAAATTTCTGTCGTGATTCACATCTGCTGTCCTCACGTAAATCCACCAGAGGCCGCTGTTGACTGACTGACTGAGGGACAAACTGACCCATCCTCCTTCTTCCCTAAACCCAACCGATAGTGTTTTCAAAAGCACAGATTGGCCCGATCACCCCCTTCCCTAAACCCAACCGACAGTGTTTTCAAAAGCACAGATTGACCCGATCACCCCCTTCCCTAAACCCAACCGATAGTGTTTTCAAAAGCACAGATTGGCCCGATCACCCCCTTCTCTAAACCCAACCGATAGTGTTTTCAAAAGCACAGATTGGCCCGATCACCCCCTTCCCTAAACCCAACCGATAGTGTTTTCAAAAGCACAGATTGGCCCGATAACCCCCTTCTCTAAACCCAACCGATAGTGTTTTCAAAAGCACAGATTGGCCCGATCACCCCCTTCCCTAAACCCAACCGATAGTGTTTTCAAAAGCACAGATTGGCCCGATCACCCCCTTCCCTAAACCCAACCGATAGTGTTTTCAAAAGCACAGATTGGCCCGATCACCCCCTTCTCTAAACCCAACCGATAGTGTTTTCAAAAGCACAGATTGGCCCGATCACCCCCTTCTCTAAACCCAACCGATAGTGTTTTCAAAAGCACAGATTGGCCCGATCACCCCCTTCCCTAAACCCAACCGATAGTGTTTTCAAAAGCACAGATTGGCCCGATCACCCCCTTCCCTAAACCCAACCGACAGTGTTTTCAAAAGCACAGATTGGCCCGATCACCCCCTTCCCTAAACCCAACCGATAGTGTTTTCAAAAGCACAGATTGGCCCGATCACCCCCTTCTCTAAACCCAACCGATAGTGTTTTCAAAAGCACAGATTGGCCCGATCACCCCCTTCCCTAAACCCAACCGACAGTGTTTTCAAAAGCAATCCAGAAAAGGAAAAGCCCTCGCCTGATTTTTACCACGTTTTCAGATTTTACCATGTTCTCACAATGTTATTTAGAAGTTTATTTTATTCTTAGTGTTTTGTTTTCGCCTTACCTGCCTTTTGGAACCATTCTTCGCTGGACTCAAACCGCGTCGTCATGGTCAACGTCACAAGTCCACTGACGTATGCGGCGAGCCACTGGGCAAACTGGTAACAGTGGAAAAAGCCGCGCATACGGAGGTAAGCGGTCAGCTGGTAAGTGTGAAAAGGAATGGCATCACACTGCCCCATAGCGTTCGTTTTAAAGACGAACTGCAGCCATACGTTCCTCTGGATACTTAATTCACGATCTCCAGTAATGTATATACAGCTATGTTTTCAGAATAAGCCCATGTTGGTTATTTTCGAATGAAGCACTTTAATTATGTAGCGCCATGAAACCCCTTACTGTATTTAACGTTTTACTTACACTTAATATTTACATTAAAAAGTCAGAGTAATGATGATGTTTTGAGTGTGTCGTTTTCAAAAATGCTGACCATCCTAAACAGTTATGTTCAAAAACCCTTAGTTCAATTTGTTCAATTCAATACGGATTCATTGATATTACGGATAATATTTAAATGTGGTTTCTGAAATCTTGATCAAATGTGCATTATTTATCAGAGTTCCTGCGCAAGATTTAAATGTACGATTTTTAAATTAGCATTGATCATTTTTTGGTTCAGTTTTTGACAGAAGCACAGTACAGTAGCTGAAATATCACGTTTAATTCAAATTTAATTCAAGCACTTTCAAGGAACCGTGTTGGTTTTTAAGTACTTTCCAGGCCTTAAATCCATATGTCTGAAGTTAGAGTACTTTCAAGAAGTGTGGGAACTCTGTATAAACCCTGTTTCACGACAGTCTTATGAACACCCCTTCAAGTGTTACCCACACTCTAAAAAATGCCCGGTTATTTCAACCCAATTCTGGGTGTAATGGGGATTAACCCAACTGCTGGGTTATATTTTTTATTAAATTAATAGCAATAATTTTAACCCAATGTTTGGGTTAGTCCATATTTTACCCAATTTGGGTTTAAATAACCCAGCATTTCTGAGAGTGCATGTTGCCAAGTTATCAACATTGGCTGGTGGTCATGTGACGGTGTTTCTCACCTGTGGTTGGTCGTAGTGCTCCAGACTCATGGTGACCACATTAACGCAAATGATGAGGGTGATGAAGAGGTCCAGATAATGACTGGTGCAGAACGAGTGGATCATCAGACGAACACGACCGTACGAGGCGTAATATGGGGCAAACTGAGCCTCTGAACACACACACACACACACACACACAGAATAATATCAAAACATCATCGTTATGATTTTCATTACTGAAAGAAAAGCATCAGTGTGTGCACATCTAGGAAAATCTTAAAGGCAGGTGCTCCATCAAGACAAACACAATAGAGAAAGTCAAAAAAATGAGCACACTGCCACTTTAGCTGTCAAAAGACAAACTTAACTGGACAACGTTTCAACCTACAGGGTCTTCATCAGGCCCAAATGAATGAACACCTTGTAGGTGGAAATGTTGCCCCATTAAATTTGTCTTTTGAGAGCTAAAGAGGCAGTGTGATGATTTTATTTACTATTTTTCTAATATGAGACTTTTTCTATTATTTTCATAGTCATGTGATGCAGAGCTGAATGAAACCAGCAGGACGGATGATGGATAGATGAAAACCAGCGAGAAGCAGGAGATATATTAAATCTGAAATCTATTTTTGATATTTTTACAACAGTGTGAAATGCTAGCACGTACAAACAACTGTTGTTTTTAGTGGCAAGTTTGATATTTGCATGGAGTGGTTGCTGGGGCGTTCTGTGTGGTTATATAGAAAGGGTTTGACTTTTTAAACTTGAAAGAGCTTTTCATTGATGTGATTTGATGTGTTATTTATAAACTAGTTTCGAGAGGATCATGTGATTATGATTGGCCACGGCTGGTCCCGCATCAGCTTACGATTGATTCACCAATCAGATGAATCCTAACTCACTATAAATAACCAGTTTCTTATCTCAGTATCTTCGTCTTGAAGAATCCCCCCTTCCACCCAGTGCTTAATTTGTGAATTGCGAGGTCCCGGAACAGATCAGGGTTACGGATCTGGCATGTTACCAGAGGATGGAGAGGGGTGGTGGATGGTGGAGGGGTGTCGCGGAATAAAGTGAAAGTGATTAGTGGAAGGGGGAGGAGGGCAGTTGAGGAAGGGGATCGGTGAAATGAGGTGCCGGATCAGATTTCAGAGGTCCCTCCTTTCTAGAAGGGTGTCACAGCATCCCAGGGGTTAGCACTGTTGCCTCACAGCAAGAAAGTCTCTGGTTAAAGTCCCTACTGAACCAGTCAACATTTCTGCTATCCCTATATCTATCATTAACCAGAAATAAGAGGGAGGTCATCGAGATCTACCAGAGCTCAAACTCCCCTCTCGCCCTGCTAACGGGAGGGAGCCCAAGGCTCCAGGATTTTATAAGCTCAGGGGTCTCTCCTGGGACAGCATGCCAAACAAGCTTTATAGTCAATCATCAGCTAATTGTGGACTCTTGAAGAATGGTTTGTTGAAATATGACAATATTTGGCTGAGATCTGAAAATCTGGAACATTATTATTCATTCATTCATTCATTTATTCATTTTCCTTCGGCTTAGTCCTTTATTTATCAGGGGTCGCCACAGCGGAATGAACCGCCAACCATTCCAGCATATGTTTTACACAGCGGATGCCCTTCCAGCTGCAACCCAGTACTGGGAAACACCCATACACACATTTTCTCTCTCACACACACATACACTATGGCCAGTTTAGTTGATCAATTCCCCTATAGCACATGTGTTTGGACTGTGGGAGAAACCGGAGCCCCCGGAGGAAACCCACGCCAACACGGGGAGAACATGCAAACTCCACACAGAAACACCAACTGACCCAGCCGGGACTCAAACCAGCGACCTGGTCACAGTGCTAACCACTGAGCCACCGTGTCGCCCATCATTATTATTATTTCATGTTATTATTTTGATTATTTTATAGTCATGTGATGCGGAGCTAAATGAAACCAGCAGGACGGATGATGGATGGATTAAAACCAGCGAGAAGCAGGAGATGATGATAAAATAATTTGAGCTTTTGGAGTATTTTGACATTATTGTAATATAAAAGCACACACAAACAGCTTAGGAAGGGTTTTGCTATTTTACGTGATTCTTTTCATGTTAAGTTTGACATTTGTATGCAATTGGTCATATGTGAGTCTTCTGAGTGCCTGCTAGGGTGTTCTGAGTGGTTAAATAGAAAGAGTTTAGCTTTTCTAACTTACAAATATGTTTTAATTTATTTATGGGTTGTTAGAATAGGACAATATTAGGCTGAGATACACATATACATGTTTATTTATTTTTGGAAGGCGTAATACGGCACAAACTGAGCCTCTGAAACACAGAGAACAGCATAACATCATTATTATTATTTCATGATCATGTGACGCGGAGCAGAATGAAACCAGCAGGACGGATGATGGATGGATGAAAACCAGCGAGAAGCAGGAGATGATGGATGGAGAGAGGAAACAATGGGGTCAGCGGTGATGAATGTGAGCGAAAGAAAGAAAAGAGGAACATGAGAGATAAACGAGACGACACGGAAAGATGAATAATCATAACAGCAGAGAGAGAGAGAGAGAGAGAAAGAGAGAGAGAGAGAGAGAGAGAGAGAGAGAGAGAATGGACAAAATGAATGTACAGTTTCGCAATGTATTTTATATTTATTATTATTATTATTACTAATAATAATAACAACATATATTATATTTGTATATTATTTACATAGTCTTTTCTTATTTGTGCATGCATCAAATTTCTAATTCTGTGTGCTTTGTGTGTGTGTGTGTGTATTAATCACTTTAATATTGTATTCATTGTTTATGTAATCTGCAATATTGGCAATATTTCACAAGTAATACTAATAAAGCTTATATGAACTGAATTAAGAGAGAGAGAGAGAGAGAGAGAGAGAGAGAGAGAGAGAGAGAGAGAGAGAGAGAGAGAGAGAGAGAGAGAGATCACTTCCTCCAGATTGCTAACAGCTGCAGATGGTAATCAGTGTGTAAAGCATGATGGGAGTTGTAGTTCGGGTGAATAGCTGGTGAAGTGGGCAGATAGCTCGAGTGCCCTCTAGTGGGCGCTCCAGCTGATAACCATGACAATTGGTGCATCTGGTAAATGATCCGCTTACTGCGCCTCCTCTTGGCCATGCGTTTAAGGCGCTTCTCCTCCCGCTGGCGCGCCTCCTCCACCTCCTGATGCTGACGGCACTTGTGGAAGTTCTCCACCACCACACCAACAAACATGTTGAGCACGAAGAAGCTGACGATCAGCAGGAACGAGATGAAGTACAGCAGCATCCAGGGGTTGTGGTTGATGACCGGCTGTACACACACACACACACAGCAGATCACAGCAGAACACTCCTGAAACACTGCATTATTGGAGGAAACGCACCCTTTTACTCACAGAGGACACGTTAAAATTAACAAAAGTGACAATAAAATATTTACACCACATCCTAACTGCATTCCACATGATGCAATACAAGTAGTGCGGGGGAAAGATTAATTCCATCCAAAATAAAGATTTTTTTGCCTTAAAAAACGTGTGTGTGTGCTGTGTGTAATGATCATGTGTATATAAATACACACATGCATGCATTTATTTGTGAAACTGGTTATTTATCCATCCATTCATCCATTCATCCATCCAATCAACCCATCCATCTATCTATCTATCTATCTATCTATCTATCTATCTATCTATCTATCTATCTATCTATCTATCTATCTATCTATCTATCTATCTATTTCTGAGGGATCATGGGTCACTAATTACTGGAGTAATGATGCTGAAAACTCAGCTTTATGTCAGAGCTATACATTACACTGCTTTTTTTAAATATGAATATCATGCCATAATTTTACTGTATTTCTGATCTGATGAATGCAGCATTGCTGAGAAAATGAGATCTTCACCTGCTGGTCGATCCCGACGGCGTCGAGTCCGTGGTACATGATATTTACCCATCCATCTTTAGACGCCAACACAAACAGAGACATCAGAGCCTGAAGTGAAGGGGGAGAAAATAAATAAATAAATAAATAAATAAAAATCACCACACACACTTTTTCACAGATTTTGTTTTATTTATTTATTTATTTTCTAGGACTAATAAATGAATCTTGAACAAACAATTAATGTTGTTATTGTATTTATTCATCTTTGCTACCGTTAGTTAAAGTTATTTAAGTTAAATAATGTTATTTCTTGTTCACTCACAGAGCATAACTAAAGCTAACGAGCACAACTTTGTATTTTAAAAATGCATTTAATAATGCAATAATAATGTTAAACTATACTAATAAATGCTTTACAAGATTATTCATAATTAATGTTACATAACTAATGGATCATTAATCTAACATGTTACCACTAAAATCAGCTGTATAAACAGCCAATTACCTCGTCTTCTCTTCAAAAACAGGTTTATTTCTACAAAACCCATAATAATGCAGAGACCTTGAAATGAACATCATAATTAAACTGATAAATATTCTGATTATACTTTCCCATGATGCACTGCAAATATTTTAATTTATTCTCTCTCCCAAACTGCTTACAATTGTTTGAATGAATGTAAAATGTAAATATATTCTTCTGCCGAATACAGTAATCAGCAACTATAAGTCAATAGATTTATAGTCATTTAAAATGCATCAT
>LR812524.1:808346-993346 GCA_903798195.1 Danio kyathit | reverse complement strand
GAACCAGCACTGAACCAGATCTGAACCAGCAGTGAACCAGCTCTGAACCAGCACTGAACCAGCACTGAACCAGAACTGAACCTGATCTGAACCAGCTCTGAACCAGCACTGAACCAGATCTGAACCAGCACTGAACCAGATCTGAACCAGCACTGAACCTGATCTGAACCAGCACTGAACCAGCACAGAACCAGCACAGTAACGTACTATATCGTAGCCAGGGAAGTATGTGATTTTTAACCCAGTTTTTATATCTCTGTCGTGTTATCGTCATCCTCACCTGAGTGGGCGAAGAGTCCTCAGCAGCCTCAGCACCCGCAGGACCCCCAGAATCTTGGCTCCACCCGCCATCGACACCACAATGTCAACAAGAGACACAAAGACCAGAAACCCGTCCAGAATATTCCAGCTACTGCGCAGATACGCCCGCTCTCCCAGATACAGACCCTTCGACACCACCTGCGTGCACACACACACACACACACACACACACACACACACACACACACACACACACACACACACTTCATCAATGCTTCTGTGGAAGAAATCAAAAACAAAACACTACATTTATGACTTAAGAATAGGTTTTCCACTGATGTAATGTTTGCAATAACTAGTCAAATATCTGAAATCTGAGAGTTCAAAAAAAACACTAAATATAAAGAAAATTGTCTTTAAAGTAGATCAAATGAAGTTCTTAGCAATGCATATTACTTCTCAAATATAGAGTTTAATATATTAACAGTAGGAAAATGTTCATGAAACAAGCTGTGTGGTTCAGATTCACATGCCTTTTCATTCTCAACTCTTCACGTTCATTTATTACATGTCACAAACTCGCAGGAGCCCCAAATGCAAGTGAATGCAAGTTGATTTATTAAACCGGGATAACAGGAAAACAGCCGGTATAGATCTCACCAGATATCAAGGGTAAGGATAGAGCAATGATGCATCTCTCAAGGAATTCGACAACGCTAAACAGCGGTGATAGTTTCTCAATGAGACAGATCCAGGGAGATCTCTCATAGAATTCCACAACCCCAAACAGCGGTAACAGTACTTCGGTGAATTCAAGTAGTGCTGACAATATCCAAAAGCAACAGTCTCTAATATCAACTCACCACCAGCGGATACAGCGAGACGAGCCCAACAGGAACAAACACAGACGTGAAACAACAACGAACTGACAACAAGAGACGCGAACGCTGAACAGAAACAGGTGCAGCGCATTACTGGTGTGCTGATTGACAGCTGAGCACGTGACTGCCCAGCTGACAACATGTAAACACAGACAGCCACGCGGTGAAAGATACCCAAACAAACACACCCATAACCACACACATACATACGCGCACACACACACACACACACACACACACACAAGAGGAACAGACAGATCCCCAACCGTGACATTACATGCAGCAACATTCACATTACCGTACATGCTTTTACCCATTTTCATGTGAAACTGAGCTTTGCATTGGAACGCATGTGTGCTGCGGCAAAGGGAGCGGGTGATGACACAATATTGGTTTTATCTCCATTATTAATGCTTTTTCCATCATCGCTGGAAGCTAAAATCAAAATCGAAACACAGCTCTAATGCAGTGTATTTTTGGCTACTGCCATCTCAAAATTAAGTTTTTCATAAAACATGCAAAATAATCTGCCAGTGGGGTAAGAAAAATAATGCATGTTTCAAATAAAAAATAAGATCACTTTGCTTAACCATTGGCAGATTATTTTCCTTGTTTTATGAAAAAAATCCCTTAATTTTGACTTAGACAATAGTGTTTACTTGTCTAGAAAATGCTTCTTGATTTATACTTTGTAGATATTTGGACTAGAAAAAGACAAACTCTTGGAAAGCATTTTTTGCAGTGCTCCCTATGTATCGCTCTCTCTTTCTCTCTCTGTGTCACACACACACACACACACACACACACACACACACACTCTCCCTCTTCTTCTGCTTCTCCATGATTAGACGCTGAGTTTGGTGTTATTTCAGCGTATCAGGATCAGACCTGTGACCCTCCAGAGCAGCGCTGACAGACCCAGACAGATCCTCTTTCTGCAAACGCTCTGTTCTGACAGTGCCATCACCATCTTCACCGCGGTAAAAGCTGACAGGTACAGCGCGCAAGAGAGAGAGAGGAGATGTGCAGCGCTGCGTTTGAAGCAGATTTCAGCTCAATGACAGCAGCCTGGACTGAAAACAGCACGGCACCAGCGCAGGATAACACCAGAACAAACACTACTAAACCACAGCCGAACACACACACGACTAGCAGAGGAAAAACTACAGCTACACTTTACAATACTGATCCACTTGTATGAATTATGTAATGCTGAGCTAACGCACCAATAAGAGCACATTTATTAATATTTAAAAAAATAAAAACTTAATCATAACTATATCTTTTTTTACATCAATGAAAAAATTGAAATAAGAAAATATAAAGATAATAAATTAATTAAATTAATTAAAATTAATTACATAATGATTAATTAAATAAATAATGAACAAAATTAAATAAATAATGAACAAAATTAAATAATGAACAAAATTAAATAAATAAATAAATAATGAACAAAATTAAATAAATAATGAACAAAATTAAATAATGAACAAAATTAAATAAATAAACAAAATACAATAAATAAATGATGCACAAAATTAAAGCACAAATTGAAAAAAAATGAACAAAATTAAATAAATAAATAAATCAATGAACAAAAATAAATAAATAAATATTGAACAAAATAAATAAATAAATGAACAAAAATCAATCAATAAATAAATAATTGAACAAAATTAAATAAACAACACAATAAAATAAATAATTAAATAATGAACAACAAAATAAAAGAAAGAAAGACAGAAAGAAAGAAAGAAAGAACAAAATTAAATAAAGCACAAAATTAAATAAATGAACAAAATTAAATACATTAATGAATAATTAACAAATAAATAAATGAATAAATAAATGATGAACAAAATTAAATAAACAAACAAAATAAAATAAATGATGAACAAAATTAAAGCACAAATTTAAATAAATGAACAAAATTAAATTAATAAATAAATGAACAAAAATAAATAAATAAATAAATGAACAAAAATCAATAAATAAAGAACACAATAAAAGAAATAATTAAATATTGAACAAAATTAAATAAATAAATGCACAAAAATCAATAAATAAATAAATAATTGAACAAAATTAAATAAACAACACAATAAAATAAATAATTAAATAATGAACAACAAAATAAAAGAAAGAAAGGAAGACAGAAAGAAAGAAAGACAGAAAGAAAGAAAGAAAGAACAAAATTAAATAAAGCACAAAATTAAATACTTTAATGAATAATTAACAAAATAAATAAATAAATAATGAACAAAATTATATAAATAAATAAATGCTTTATGCAGTTTTGATTATGTACCCATGTAACTTGCTCTGTTCTGCTGTCATTTTTAGTGGATCTACTCTTTCGAGTAGAAATGTTCTGCTTGAGGGTTGAAAAAAATTATTTTTTCATATTTGGAATGCAAAGAATTGTTTTTTATTGAAAGTTATTAAAACATTTTTGCAGTATTTTTTTTTTTTTTTTTTTTTTTAATTGCAATGTACTTAAATTTGCTCTCAAAATCTAAATTTGCTTGATTGAAGAATAATTACTTATTTTATTTTAGGAATGCAAAAAAAATAGTTTTCAATTACATTACTTTTTTAATTAAAAGTTAATAATCTTTTTTGCAATCCTTCATTTTCTTTAATTACAATGTACTTAGATTTGCTCTCACTCAAAATATGTATGTTTAAATAATATTACTTTTATTTAGATTGCAAAGAATTGTTTTTTAATTACATTTTTTTTTCTATAAAAAAAAATAACATTTTTATTGTAATTAGCAAATTCATTCATTCATTCATTCATTCATTCATTTTCATCCATTTTTCAGGGCTTGGTCACAGGGGCAGCAGTGTCAGACGAGAAACCCCAGACTTCTCTCTCCCCAGACACTTCCTCCACCTCCAGCTCCTCCGGGAAGATCCTGAGGCGTTCCAAGGCCAGCCGAGAGACATAGTCCCTCCAGTGTGTCCTGGGTCTTCCCCAAGGCCTCCTCCCAGTGGGACATGCCTGGAACCCCTCCCTAGGCGTTCAGGAAGCATCCGAAACAGACACTCGAGCTACCTCAGCTGACTTCTCTGGATGTGGAGGAGCAGCGGCTCTACTCCAAGCTCCTCCCGGCTGACAGAGCTCCTCACCCTGTCTATAAGTGTGCGCTCTGCCACCCTGCGAAGGAAACTCATTTCGGCTGCTTGTATCCGAGATCTTGTCCTTTCAGTCATGACCATAGGTGAGAGTAGGATTGTAGATTGACCGGTGAATCGAGAGCTTTGCCTTTCAGCTCAGCTCCTTCTTTACCACAACAGACCAATACATCAACCACATTACTGCTGCACCAATCCACCTGTCAATCTCACTCTCCCCATCCTTAATTAGTAAATTTTTTTTTTTTGCAATATACAATTTATTCAGATTTGCTCTCAAAATCTAAATATGTTTGACTGAATAATTAAGAGACAAATCTACCTCCATAACCCCAGAGCTAAGCTTCTGCATCTGAGTCTGTAATACACTTTTAAAACAGAAACTGAGCTCTAAGTAAAGAACTGTTCATTAGCGTTCAGCTAAATTCACAGCGAGAGTTTCCAGCGCTCTCATTGGCTGATCTGCTAACGAGGCTGATCTAAACGAGCTGCATAATGAGAGTGAGCAGAAGCAGAGCCTCTAATGAACACTTTTACTGCTGAACACACTGAATATGCAGTCAGGTACAGTCAGAGTCTATATTCAGAACTCCAGCAGTTTTCTGGGCATTCAGCTCTGCCACTGATGTGGTAAAAATATTCAACTCACCACACAGTTTCTGACTTTGAGACGTTCTGAAAGAATAAGACTAGCTTACCTGTGAAAATCCCTCAGCCGTGACTCAGCGCTGTGCGTGGCTGCTGTGTGGTTATGAACATGCTCTGGGTCACTGGAATTTAATTAAACACGCTTTTGGGTCTCAAAGTGGTTGCTGTCGGGTGGGTTGTGGCTGGTTGCTAGGGTGTGGAGTAATTATGTTGGTTGCTAAAAGGGTGTTTGGAGTTGAAGATGTGATATTAGTGAATGCTCTACTAGGTTGCTAAGCAGTTGTGCAGGTGGTTGCTGTGGCACTGATAAGTCATTACTGGTGGCTTGGGTTGTTGGTAAGTGGCTAATAAAAGTGTTCGTGTTGGTTGCTAGGGCTTTGATAAGTTGTTACTATGGTGTTTGTTTGGTGTTATTAATAAAATGATGTGTATTGATAATTTGTTATCAGGTTATTTTGCACTATAGGTGTCAAATTAATTTTCTTGCTGGTTGCTAGGGCGTTGTGTATGGTTGCTAGGGTGTTGTGGAGTGATTTTGCTGGTTGCTAAAAGGTGTTTGAGGTTGATGGTGTGTCATTAGTGAATGCTCTTCTAGGTTGCTAAGCAGTTGCTAGGTTGTTCAGGTGGTTGCGATGACACTAATAAGTCATTACCGGTGTTTTGAGTTCTTGTTAATTGGGTAATAAAGTGTTCTCGTTGGTTGCTAGGGCTTTGATAAGTTGTTACTATGGTGTTTGATTCGTGTTATTGGTAAAATATGTGGATTGATCATTTGTTATAAGGTTATTTTGCACTATAGGGGTCAATTAATTTTCTTGCTGGTCAGTAGTGTTGTGTATGGTTGCTAGGCTGTTGTGTATGGTTGCTAGGGTGTTGTGGGGTGATTTTGTTGGTTGCTAACAGGGTGTTTGGGGTTAATGATGTGTCATTAATGAATGCTCTTCTACGTTGCTAAGCAGTCACTAGGTTGTTCAAGTGGTTGCTAGGGTTGCTATGGCACTGATAAGTCATTACCGGTGGCTTGATTTCTTGGTAAGTGGCTAGTAAAGTGTTCACGTTGGTTGCTAGGGCTGTGATAAGCTGTTACTATGGTGTTTGATTGGTGTTATATCATTAATAAAAATATGTGGATTAATCATTTATTATCTGGTTATTTGTTACTATAGGTCTCAATCAAATTGTATTGATGGTTGCTAGGGTGTTGTGTGCGGTTGCTAGGGTTTCGCCAAGTCATTGTCAGTGTGTTTTTGATTGTTGCCATGTTGTGGGTGGAGAGTTTGTTCTTTTCGTTTGTTTTTTTAATGCCATTGATAATTTGTTATCAGGTTATTTGGTACTATGGGTGTCAATGTTGGTTGCTAGGGTGTAGTGTGTGGTTGCTAGGGTGTTGCTAAGTCAGGGTGTTTTTGATTGCTGCCATGTGGATGGCGGAGTGTACTTTTTGTTTGTGCTTTAACTGCATTGATCGCATGTTATCAGATTATTTGGTGCAATAGGTGTCATTGTTGGTTGCTAGGGTTTTGTGTGTGGTTGCTAGGGTGATGAGAAATCATTGCCAGAGTGTTTTTAATTGCTGCATGGTGGATTGTGGACTGTTCTTTTTGCTTGCTTGTGTTTTAATGGCATTGATCATATGCTATCAGGTTATTTGGCAATATACGAGTCAATGTTGGTTGCTAGGGTTTTGTGTGTGGTTGCTAGGGTGTTGATAAGTCATTGACAGTGTGTTTTTTAATTGCTGCAACGTGAAGGGTGGACTGTTCTTTTTGCTTGCTTGTGTTTTAATGCATTGATCATTTGCTATCAGATCATTTGGTACAACAGGTGTCAATGTTGGTTGCTAGGGTGTTAAGTCATTGGCAGGGATTTGCTGGGTTGTTTGTATGAGGATATATTTCTTAGGGTGTTGGTTTCTATGTGGTTGTTTAAGTGTGCTTTCTGGCATTGCCTAGTCTTTGAGGTTTCAGCACATTACTATCAACACAGGAGCTACAGAGGTAATTTCTGAGTTTCTGGTGTTCAGGTGAAACATTACCTTGACCGTCATCTCAGCCACAAAGATGGCAGTGAACACATAGTTGGAGATGGTGAGGAGGACTCGCTCCTGATGGAAGAACAGAGAGAGAGAGAGAGAGAGATTGAGGAGCGCTGAACTTCACTTAAAGAAAAAGAACCAATGTTAAAACAGCGAGGCCGGCAGCGTCAGCTAATGATACAGCAGTGCGGGAAATGTCAGGCAGGGAATGAGATATGTGACTTTTCCTCCGGGGTAAAATATCCTGTGATTATCACACTGGAAATATCACATTCACACTGCTGAAGTGCTCATTTCACTGAACCAACACAGCTGAGCCTCTGCAGGACTAGTTAACATGCTGATCAACATCCAAATCAATTAATAATCATGCTGCCTCAGAACATTAACACAAGTGCCAGTTGTCTCTACAAATGGTTGCTAGGGTGCACTGGTGGTTGCTAGGGTATTACCAGGGTGTACTGTAGTACTGCTAAGTGGTTGTTTAAGGGGTGGTGGGTGTATTCTAGATTATTGATGAGCCATTACTAGTGTTTTCTGTTTTCTATTAGTACATAGTTGGTGGATTGTTATTGTTGGTTGCTAGGGCTTTGTCAAGTCATCACTATGTTTTTCTGAGTTTTTAGTAAACAGTTGGTTATGGTTGTTAATTGCCAAGTTGTCGCTAAGGTGTGGTAGGTGGTTGCTAGGGTGTGTTGATTATTTCTATATCCATAGGGTGTTTTGTTTTGTTGTTTCAAAGATGGGAATTTTTCTTGTGTGTTGCTAAGTGGTTGCTAGGGTGTTTTGGTGGTCACTGACTTTAATAGGGTGTCTTGTTGTTTATATGGGGATTTTTCTTGTTGGTTGCTAAGTGGTTGCTAGGGTGTTTTATTGGTCAACAAAACTCATGTCTAGGGTGTATTGTTGTTTACATAGGGACTTTTCTTGTTGGTTGCTAAGTGGTTGCTAGGGTGTTTTATTGGTCAACAAGACTCATGTCTAGGGTGTATTGTTGTTTACATAGGGATTTTTCTTGTTGGTTGCTAAGTGGTTGCTAGGGTGTTTTATTGGTCAACAAGACTCATGTCTAGGGTGTATTGTTGTTTACATAGGGATTTTTCTTGTTGGTTGCTAAGTGGTTGCTAGGGTGTTTTGCTGGTATGCATGATATCCATAGGGTGTTTTATTTTGTTGTTAAGTTTTATTTTAGGCTACCAAGCGGTTGCTAGGGTGTTTTGGTGGTCACCAGTCATTAGCAGAGTGCAGGAAGATCTTAAATGCTTTAAAAAAAAACTCTTTTAGTTCGTGCAGCTGTAGTACATGCTGAGGAAACATGGTTTTGAAAGAGCATCTGATTGATTCTGTCGTCTGTTAGATCCTCATCTACACCTCTGTGAGCTTGTCTGACACTCAGATCTGAGCAGATAATTCCAGTGTAATTAAGCCTGGAGTTTCCCATTCATTTCTTCTCTATGAAGCTCCGTCAAGCTCAAACAGTGATGTGACAGATTTCATGCAGAGCTGCAAATCAGTGTGTCACTCCTGCGAGACGACACGGAGTCAGACGAATGACGAAACCTACCAGGCTTCCCTGATGGATTCTGGGCCTTTCCAGAGCCACCGTGATGCAGTTGAGGAAGATGAACGCAAGAACCACATAGTCAAAGAGTTTATGAGCGATGACAGCCTGACACATCAGACGAAACCTGCAGAGAGATGAGAGAAGTAATGGAGAAATCAGCATCTCAAATCTAATAATTATGGCAACACCCTAATTTTTATGTGGGATTTTATTATTATTATTATTTTTAAATCTCCCTTCACGTTAGGATGGAAATTCGGCTAGTATTTTTCCATAATATTTATTTTGAACTTTTAAAGATAGACTAATCTTCTCATTCAGAAGTGCACTATGACTCTACCGAACCCTACTGTGTGTGATTTCTCTGAAACCTGTGTGCTGTTATAAGCTGCTACTGATCTGTAGTGTTCACTAATGGTTTGATTCAGGTTTGTGACCTTTAATAAATCCAGTGACTGAAGAATCGTCTGGCTCTCGCTGCTGTGATCTGATCACAGGAGTGTGTAAATGAACACACGCTGAGAAAGCGGCCTGATACTGCTGTGTTTGCCCTTGTAGAGTCTCTGAATAACAGCACACGTGAGTCTGTGATGCACGTATGATACTCAAATGCCATCAGTAGCAGGTTTTCATCACACTATTTTTATGCGTAGCTTGAATATTGCATTAAAATATGCCAAGATTGTGCATAATATTTGAAAATGCATATAAAACAAGTGCACACTACTGAGTAAGATAAACCTTCATGTGAAAAAGTGTGCATAAACTACGATTGAAACACTGAATAAATCTGCACTGTGCATTAGTTTCTGCTGATCAGATGAACTGACAGATATAAATGTGTGTGTGAGGGTCTTTGTGTCATTAATGTTGGTTTGCAGATATAAATGTGTGTGTGAGGGTCTTTGTGTCATTGTTGATTTGACAGATGTAAAAGTGTGTGTGAGGGTCTTTGTGTCATTGTTGATTTGACAGATGTAAAAGTGTGTGTGAGGGTCTTTGTGTCATTGTTGATTTGACAGATGTAAAAGTGTGTGTGAGGGTCTTTGTGTCATTGTTGATTTGACAGATATAAATGTGTGTGTGAGGGTCTTTGCATCATTAATGTTGATTTGACAGATATAAATGTGTGTGAGGGTCTTTGTGTCATTGTTGATTTGATAGATATAAATGTGTGTGTGAGGGTCTTTGTGTCATTGTTGATTTGATAGATATAAATGTGTGTGTGAGGGTCTTTGTGTCATTGTTGATTTGATAGATATAAATGTGTGTGTGAGGGTCTTTGCATCATTAATGTTGATTTGACAGATATAAATGTGTGTGTGAGGGTCTGTTTCATTAATGTTGGTTTGACAGATATAAATGTGTGTGTGAGGGTCTGCATCAATGTTGGTTTGACAGATATAAATGTGTGTGTGAGGGTCTTTGCATCATTAATGTTGATTTGACAGATATAAATGTGTGTGTGAGGGTCTTTGTTTCATTAATGTTGGTTTGACAGATATAAATGTGTGTGTGAGGGTCTGCATCAATGTTGGTTTGACAGATATAAATGTGTGTGTGAGGGTCTGTTTCATTAATGTTGGTTTGCAGATATAAATGTGTGTGTGAGGGTCTGTTTCATTAATGTTGGTTTGCAGATATAAATGTGTGTGTGAGGGTCTGTTTCATTAATGTTGGTCTGCAGATATAAATGTGTGTGTGAGGGTCTTTGCATCATTAATGTCGGTCTGCAGATATAAATGTGTGTGTGAGGGTCTTTGTGTCATTAATGTTGGTCTGCAGATATAAATGTGTGTGTGAGGGTCTTTGCGTCATTAATGTTGGTTTGACAGATATAAATGTGTGTGTGAGGGTCTTTGCATCATTAATGTTGGTCTGCAGATATAAATGTGTGTGTGAGGGTCTTTGCATCATTAATGTTGGTTTGCAGATATAAATGTGTGTGTGAGGGTCTTTGCATCATTAATGTTGGTTTGCAGATATAAATGTGTGTGTGAGGGTCTTTGCATCATTAATGTTGGTTTGCAGATATAAATGTGTGTGTGAGGGTCTTTGCATCATTAATGTTGGTTTGCAGATATAAATGTGTGTGTGAGGGTCTTTGCATCATTAATGTTGGTCTGCAGATATAAATGTGTGTGTGAGGGTCTTTGCATCATTAATGTTGGTTTGCAGATATAAATGTGTGTGTGAGGGTCTTTGCATCATTAATGTTGGTTTGCAGATATAAATGTGTGTGTGAGGGTCTTTGCATCATTAATGTTGGTTTGCAGATATAAATGTGTGTGTGAGGGTCTTTGCATCATTAATGTTGGTCTGCAGATATAAATGTGTGTGTGAGGGTCTTTGCATCATTAATGTTGGTTTGCAGCTCTCCATTGTTGCAGATGTGAAGTGTTGCTGTGCTGATTGTAAAGGCCTCAGTCCTCCATCAGTCCATCATCACAGTGCTTCAGTATTATTATTCTTCTATTATTATTCCCTCCAGAACTGTCTTGAGCATCTGTGTTCATTGCGTTTGCTCTTGGTCTTCTGAAGCGCAGCTCATTTATTAGAGGAGAACAAACACCACAGTGGAGAATCCCAACAGTGCAGCAGACTCCACTTCTCTCAGTGATATCTGAGCAGGAGCTGATGCTCCACTGTGCAGCACTGATGGAGACGCTGCTGCTTTATTCACTGATGATTTATGAAATATCACCGTTTTGCAGATAAGTCTAATTCACATCTTTGCATGGAAACACAGCTAGTGAGCCTCAGATTATACTCTGAATCTCACAGAGGGGAAAAAAAACTCCTAAACAGTTAATAAAAGTCTCCTAGAGAGCAGCCGAACACTAGCAGATGCTGCAGAGATCGGCAGAGCAGCAGGACGTACAGTCAACACTGATCAATGAAGACTCTTCACACACTATTTCTCACAGCATGTTCTAGTATATTTTCTTCTGGAGAAAGTCTCATTTCTTTTAGCTTGGCTGGAATATTTTAATAGGGAATATATGAAAAATATCTGGAATATATTAAAAATGTCAATAGTATTAGCCCCCTTAAGCAATATTAGTCTCCAGAACAAACCACTGTTCTACAATGACTTGCCTAATTAGCCTAACTTTACCCTAATTAACCTAGTGAAGCCTTTAAATGTCACTTTAAGCTGAACACTAGTGTCTTGAAGAATATCTAGTCTAATATTATGTGCTGTCATCATGACAAATATGAAATGATTAGAAATGAGTTATTATCACAGTTGTGTAATGTTCAGACTTACTTGTTCTGAGGGGAAAAACAGTAAATGGACCAGTTCTCTCTCTTCTCACACCAGTCTGGACGATAAACCTCCATCATCTTCTGAATCCTGAAACACAGGCTCTGTGACGCGCACGCGCACACCACACACACACACACACACACACACACACACACACACACACTTAATATGAAAGCATCTCTTCAATCTCCTCTGCATAACAGTTGTGTTCTCTCTGGGAGATGTTTCCAGTGAGCGCAGTGAGACGGAGGATTAACCCATCGCTGTGGCGTTCACATGGCTGCTGTGACCCAGCTGTTGGGTCGACTGTCATTGTTCATAACAAGTGTCTTCATGCTGTGTTTGACGTCACAGGATCTGCTGTGTTTCTCTGATGAGGCGTTTATTAAAAGCTGAAATGAGCCGCACTCCTCCGTCAGGCGTGATGATGAACAGAACAGCAGTGAAGTTAAAGATTCACTCAAACTGTGTGTCTGAATCACTGCGCTCAGAGGACACACACCGAGAGAACTACAGACACACACACACACACACACACACACACACACACACACACACACACACACCTGTTCATCTACTGTATATGTCTGACTATACATCTATCTGTCAATCCATCTGTTCATCCTTTAATCTGTCCATCCATCTCTTCTACCTTTTATCTGTGCATCCATCTTTCTATTAATCCATCCATCTGTTAATCATTTCATTTGTCCATCCTACTTTCTATCCATCCATCTATCCATCCATCCAACTGTTAATCATTTAATTTGTTTATTCATCTTTCTATTCATCCATCCATCTATCTGTTTATTCTTTTATCGGTCCATTCATTCATTCATCCATCCATCCATCCATCCATCCATCCATCTGTTAATAATTTTATTTGTCCATCCATCCATCCTTTCATTCATCCATTTGTTAATCATTTCATTTATCCATCTATCTGTTCATTCTTTCATCGATCCATTCATTCATCCATCCATCCATCTGTTTATCATTTTATTTGTCCATCCATCTTTCTATTCATTTATCCGTCCATCCATCCATCCTTCCATCCTTTCATCCATCCATCCATCTATCTATTAATCATTTCATTTGTCCATCCATCTTTCTATTCATCCATCCATCCATCTATCTGTTCATTCTTTTATCGGTCCATTCATTCATCCTTCAATCCATCCATCCATCCATCCATAATTTTATTTGTCCATCCATCCATCCTTTCATCCATCCATTTGTTAATCATTTCACTTATCCATCCATCTGTTCATTCTTTTATCGGTCCATTCATCCATCCATCCATCTGTTTATCATTTTATTTGTCCATCCATCTTTCTATTCATCCATCCATCCATCCATCCATCCATAATTTTATTTGTCCATCCATCATTCTATTTATCCATCCATCCATCCATCCATCCTTTCATCCATCCATTTGTTAATCATTTCATTTATCCATCCATCTGTTCATTCTTTTCTCGGTCCATTCATCCATCCATCCATCTGTTTATCATTTTATTTGTCCATCCATCTTTCTATTCATCCATCCATCCTTTCATCCATCCATCTATCTGTTAATCATTTAATTTGTTCATTCATCTTTCTATTTATCCATCCATCCATTCATCCTTTCATCCATCCATCCATCCATCCATAATTTTATTTGTCCATCCATCTTTCTATTTATCCATCCATCTATCCTTTCATCCATCCATTTGTTAATCATTTCATTTATCCATCCATCCATCCATCTGTTCATTCTTTTATCGGTTCATTCATTCATCCATCCATCCATCTGTTTATCATTTTATTTGTCAATCCATCTTTCTATTCATCCATCCATCCATCCATCCTTTCATCCATCCATCCATCTGTTTATCATTTTATTTGTCCATCCATCTCTTTCTATTCATTCATCTATCCATCCATCCTTCCATCCATCCATCCATCTATTAATCATTTAATTTGTCCATCCATCTTTCTATTCATCCATCCATGCATTCATCCATCTATCTGTTCATTATTTTATTGGTCCATTCATTCATTCATTCATTCATTCATTCATTCATTCATCCTTCCATCCATCCATCCATCCATAATTTTATTTGTCCATCCATCTTTCTATTTATCCACCCATCCATCCATCCTTTCATCCATCCATTTGTTAATCATTTCATTTATCCATCCATCCATCCATCTGTTCATTCTTTTATCGGTCCATTCATTCATCCATCCATCCATCTGTTTATCATTTTATTTGTCCATCCATCTTTCTATTCATCCATCCATCCATCCATCCATCCATCTGTTAATCATTTAATTTGTCCATTCATCTTTCTATTCATCCATCCATCCATCTGCTCATCCTTTTATCGGTCCATCCATCCGTTAATCATTTTATTTATCCATCCATCTGTTGATCCTTTTATCGGTCCATCCATCCATCTGTTCTTACCTGCCTCTATACATTTATCGGTCCATCCATCTGTTCATCCTTTTATCTGTCCATTCATCCTTATATTCATCTACTATTTATCCACCCATCGTCTTTATCCATCCATGCATGCATACACTATTCATTCCTCTATCTTTCTATTCATCCACCCATCTGTTTATCCACTTATCTATCCTACCTATTCATCTTTGCATCTGTTATTTCCATTCCTTTATCAGTTCATCCACCCTTCTAGTGCATTCATTCATTCATTCATTCATTTATCTTCTTTTTGTATTAGTCCCTTTATTAATCAGGGGTCGCCACAGCGAAATAAACTGCCAACTTATCCAGCATATGTTTTACGCAGTGGATTCCCCTCCAGCTGCAATCCATTACTGGGAAACACCCATACACTCTCATTCACACACATACACTACTGACAGTTTAGCTTACTGTAGCTATAGCACATGTGTTTGGACTGGGGGGGAAACCAGAGCACCCAGAGGAAATCCAGAGAACATGCAAACTCCACACAGAAACACCAACTGACCCAGCCGGGACTCGAACCAGCGACCTTCTTGCAGTGAGGCCACAGTGCTAACCACTGGGCCACTGCCCCTATACACCCCAATACATTGATGTTGTTCTGCACTCACATATTCAGTGTCCTCCTCCAGGTCCTTCTTGTCTTTGCGTGCATTGAGCTGAGGATAGATCTCCGCCAGCAGTGGCCCCTGAGGGCCTGGGGACTTCCCGTTACAGTCCTGGTGCTCAGCAGACGTGCTCTTCTTTCTGGCAAGTGGGGGGCGCTGCAGGATCTCCGGCAGCTCCAGAGAGAGGGCGCGGCGGTCCAGGCGGGACAGCAGAAGAGAGTGTGGGAGCAGAGACTGGTGCTCTGCGGGGTGGGAGTGGACACTGCGGACCCTCAAACTGCCCCCGATGACCCCTGCGGCCCTCAGACCCCGGCCAGAACGCCCCGCACTGTTCCAGCTGCAACGACGGCTCCAGGACGCCTGAGGGGGAGGAGGGCGACCCCAGTTGTGGTAGTGGGAACTGCGGCTGTGGCGCTGCAGAGGGTATAAGGACACAGAATTGTTCATCAATATATTGGTTTGTCAATCTACTGGTTCGTCAGTCTATCGGTTCATCAATGTATCAGTTCATCAATGTATCAGTTCATCAATGTATCGGTTCATCAATGTATTGGTTCATCAATGTATCAGTTGATCAATGTATCGGTTCATCAATGTATCGGTTCATCAATGTATCGGTTCATCAATGTATCGGTTCATCAATGTATCAGTTCATCAATGTATCTGTTCATCAATGTATCGGTTCATCAATGTATCAGTTCATCAATGTATCAGTTGATCAATGTATCAGTTCATCAATGTATCGGTTCATCAATGTATCGGTTCATCAATGTATCAGTTCATCAATGTATCGGTTCATTAATGTATCGGTTCATCAATGTATCAGTTCATCAATGTATCAGTTCATCAATGTATCAGTTGATCAATGTATCAGTTCATCAATGTATCAGTTCATCAATGTATCAGTTCATCAATGTATCAGTTCATCAATGTATCGGTTCATCAATGTATCAGTTCATCAATGTATCAGTTCATCAATGTATCAGTTCATCAATGTATCAGTTCATCAATGTATCAGTTGATCAATGTATCAGTTCATCAATGTATCAGTTCATCAATGTATCGGTTCATCAATGCATCGGTTCATCAATGTATCGGTTCATCAATGTATCGGTTCATCAATGTATCGGTTCATCAATGTATCGGTTCATCAATGTATCAGTTCATCAAAGTATCAGTTGATCAATGTATCGGTTCATCAATGTATCGGTTGATCAATGTATCAGTTCATCAATGTATCAGTTCATCAATGTATCAGTTCATCAATGTATCGGTTCAAATCTAGCTGTCAGTTCATCAATGTATCGGTTCATCAATGTATCGGTTCATCAATGTATCGGTTCATCAATGTATCAGTTCATCAATGTATCGGTTCAAACCTAGCTGTTGGTTCATCAATGTATCAGTTCATCAATGTATCGGTTCAAATCTAGCTGTCAGTTCATCAATGTATCAGTTCATCAATGTATCAGTTCATCAATGTATTGGTTCAAACCTAGCTGTTGGTTCATCAATGTATCAGTTCATCAATGTATCAGTTAAAATCTAGCTATCGGTTCATCAATGTATCGGTTCATCAATGTATCGGTTCATCAATGTATCAGTTCATCAATGTATCGGTTCATCAATGTATCAGTTCATTAATGTATCAGTTCATCAATGTATCGGTTCATCAATGTATCAGTTGATCAATGTATCAGTTCATCAATGTATCAGTTGATCAATGTATCAGTTGATCAATGTATCGGTTCATCAATGTATCAGTTGATCAATGTATCGGTTCATCAATGTATCAGTTGACCAATGTATCAGTTCAAATCTAGCTGTCAGTTCATCAATGTATCAGTTCATCAATGTATCGGTTCATCAATGTATCGCTTCATCAATGTATCAGTTCATCAATGTATTAGTTCATCGATGTATCAGTTCATCAATGTATCGGTTTAAACCTAGCTGTTGGTTCATCAATGTATCAGTTCATCAATGTATCAGTTCAAATCTAACTGTTGCTTCATCAATGTATCGGTTCATCAATGTATTAGTTCATCAATGTATTAGTTCATCAATGTATCAGTTCATCAATGTATCAGTTCATCAATGTATCAGTTCATCAATGTATCGGTTCAAATCTAGCTGTTGGTTCATCAATGTATCAGTTCATCAATGTATCGGTTCAAATCTAGCTGTTGGTTCAATGTATCGGTTCATCAATGTATCGGTTCATCAATGTATTAGTTCATCAATGTATTAGTTCATCAATGTATCAGTTCATCAATGTATCAGTTCAATGTATTGGTTCAAATCTAGCTGCCGGTTCAATGTATGAGTTCATCAATGTATCGGTTCAAATCTAGCTGCCGGTTCAATGTATCAGTTCATCAATGTATCGGTTCATCAATGTATCAGGTTATCAATGTATCCATTCAAATCAATCTGTCGGTTCATCAGTTTATCAGTTCATCAATGTATTAGTTCATTGATGTATCGGTTCATCAATGTATTGATTCATCAATGTCTCAGTTCAAATTAATTTGTCCATTCCTCAGTTTATCAGTTCATCAATCTATCATTTCATTAGTCTATCTATCTATACATCAGTCCGCGTCAATCAATCAATCAATCAATCAATCAATAAATCAATCATCTATTCATGTTTGTCATGTACATACACCGTATGTAACGGTTCATCCATGTATCGGTTCATCAATGTATCTGTTCAAATCAATCTGTCGGTTCATCAGTTCATCAATGTATCGATTCATCAATGTATCAGTTCATCATATCAGTTCACCGTGTCAATCAATCAATCATCTATACATGTTTGTCAATGTATGAATGAACAAACATACAAACCAAACAATCAGTTTATCTACATGTTTGTGAATTTATCAGTCAGCCAGTCCATCTGTTTGTCTGTTGATCAATCAATCAATCAATGCATTCATCTCTGTTTGTCAATAATCCATCTTCAAGTTCCTCTATCAGTGTCTCTCTCAGTGGAACTGTAGCTGTAGTGCAACAGAGCAAAAAAGAAAACTTTATCTGGAGAAAATAAAGTGAAGGTAAAAGATCTGATTCCTAACCTCCTTAAACAGTGAAGTTGAGTTAACTTTACAGAGTCACGTGTGTGGGGTAATTGCAGGCGGCGCGTTTCTGATCTCGCTGACTGCATTTGCTCATTTTTAGCAGCAGGAGTGGTTAAAGCAGTTGCCATAGAAACGTGTGTTCTCCGCCGTCGAGCTGTCGTGTTGACCTCACACACAACATACCACGCTTCATATTGACGAACACGGCTGACCGTCATGAAGCGGAGATACGCTACATTTGATGATGAGTGATGCATGCGGTACAAAACATTTTAATTGAACACTTGTGCATCTGTTAGACGCGTGTGTGCTCTCTGATCACTTTCTGTCTGAGCATTGCTGGGTTATAACAGAGTGATGTTGAATTCCCAGAGACTTTTCCCCACCGCAGTCTTGCGACGGCACGTGTCTTCAAGAACAACAGCTCCTCAACGCACTATATTTAACCCACGCTCGCCTCTCTCTATCTCTCTCTCTCGCCATACCTCAATTAAAAGAGCGGTTGCCATGGAAACCCAAAAGCCTTGGCTGAGCGTCCGTCACACATTATAAAGAGAATTTCAGTCTCTTGCAAACACAGATTGCTTGAGGGATTTTCTAATTGCACGTCTGTAAGGTGACGTGAAGTGCTTTAAATGTGCTTTTTTTGTTTTGTTTGATGTTTGACGTAATCTCAACTGGAACATGAAGAGAGGGCGGGGCATAAAGTAGCTCCTGCCCTTTTCAAAAATCAGCCAATAGCATTGTGTTTTTAATCACAGCTCTGCCAGTGAGAGTGGTTGAGCTCAAGCACATCAAATGAAAAGCAAATAAGAAGTAGGGGGCGGGGCATGTCTGATACTAGAGAGCATTTGATTGGTCAAAAGATTTGATGAGAAACTGAAGTATGAGGAGACGACAAACATATTTGTTGATGCACTTATGCAGAAGTGACAAACAGCAAACATCGGATGTTTATATCTTCTACATGTGAATGTTGTCACTGTTTTGGACCATACTAGATTATGGATAGCATTAAGGGCTGAGACACACCAAGCCAAAGAACTAGTGTCAATGAATACTGAATGTTGTCAGCTCCTGTCTGGACCAAAAAGCTTCACGCGAACACACCAAATGGACGGCAGCTGACTGAAACACGAGTGTGTGTTCTGCACCTGCGCTACACAATGTGTTTCCACACCTGCAGGGGGCACTATCTGTTTTCTCATTCCACATTGGAAAACCAGAAGATGAAATGTGCACAGACGAAGCACAAGCAGACAGAAACGGATATTTATTCTGAACATAATTTTGAATAAAATGTGGATTTATGTGGAATAATTTGAGAAACATTAAATAATTTTTTTTTTTAAACTTTAACTTTTATTAAGGTTTACTATGCAAATCCAATTAGATCCACTTGTTTGGTAAACAAAGTCTGATATAATATATCTACTAAAAGGCAGAACATATTACTTTGTATTGTAAATAAATCATATAAATGTGCAAATTATTCAATAATTAATATAAAAACTGTATAAATATATATTTACACACATTAACATAAGCAAATAAATAGACTTAAGAATGGGCTTAAAAATCCCTACTGACCAGAGAGGAGGATCTCCTGCCCAGGCAGATTGTGCGTCTGCGGTGGTTCTGCTCAGAGAAGCTGGTTCTGGGTTTCTCCTCCGCCAGCGGCTCCAGCTCCAGATGCCCGTTAGGAGTGAGCGAGGGCAGCTTCGGGTCTGCAGGAATAAAACAGCAGCCAGCCAAAGCCAACAGCAGATCTCAGTCCATCCACATACATTGTAAAGCCCTAGAGAGACACTACTAATGTCTGTTTATGAGCCCCTGATGAGCCTCTGGCTCTCTACAGCCACAGAAACACTACAGTCCATCAGAAGAGTCAAACAATCACACAAGATTTAATGTTGTTTCATTCCCATCACAGCACTACACTGGTGTTCAGCTGATTATAGTTGATCGGTTTAATGTTGAGAGTGAATGTTTAATGATCGTACCAGAGAATGTGAGCGAGTCTTTGTGCTTTTCACTTCCATTACAGGACGATCCTTCATCTTCATCTTCATCAGAGTATGAACGATTGGCGTCTCCCTAAGACACATTTGAGAGAGACGAAAGTGAAAACAGCCTTTCTGCAGGTTTCAAGTCAAATTTAAGATCTTTTCAAGACCATTATGAATGACATTTTAATGGCCTAAATGGCCTGAAGATTTAACTTGCCTCATCAAAAAAAAAAAATCCAATCGAGTTATTTTTTTAGCCACACATGTGCCAAAACAAGCAACTCTAGTTGCATACGTGCACTTTAACATAACATTTCTTTAACAAGTTTTTAAAACAATAATAAACTAAATGCATGCACCGGTCAATGTTAAACAAATGCTATTTTAAGCAAGATAATTAAACCATATTGGTAAAATATAATAGTTAACAAATACCATTTTTATTAAAAAGTTCATTTTGATTGGGTAGCTTTACATGCACATAGGAAAAGACGCGTTTAAAAAGATTTAAAGTCTACAACACAATATTTGAGTCAATTTAGGCCTTTTTAAAGCAGGGGTGCCCAAACTGTTTCTTATGAAGGGCCAAAAACCAAACTTGATTGAGTGTAGTGGGCAGAAGGTAAATATACCAAACTCTATTACATTAAAGGTTTCCATGGGTAAAATTCCTAATTTATTTAATATTTAAAAATAAACAGAAAACATTTATTTATATTTACAAAAATGCTGTATATATTTTTTTTAAATTTATAATGAACGTTTTAAAGTTATTTATTTGTTTACTTAAGTTTTAATGCCATATCAGCAGCATTGGCTATATTCATGGCAAAAACATATACTAATAAATATACAATATAGAAGCATACAATAAAAACAGTTTCTTAAACATACATTGTAAAAAAACAACAACAAAAAGTATACAAGTAGCAATAACACTGAAAGAGTCATATACAATCTTTTAGTCTGATTAAAGATAAATATTCTAAAAGTGTTCCAGAAGGTTCCTTTTCAAACATTTCACTTAAAATATTTCCAGAATAAAACCGTTCTCTAATATCATTTAAAATTACACATTCTATTAAAATATGCTTTACCGTCAAAATATTTTTACACAACTCACAAACAGGTTTTTCTTCTCCTTTCAATAAATATGCGTGTGTGAGTCTCGAGTGTCCGATTCTGCATCTCGTATGTACGACCTGGTCATGTCTACTTTCAAAAGGGTAATTTTTTTCTTTCATTTACAAATGGATTCACTTCATACAATGTGTTATCCCTACATTCATCCCATTCCATTTGCCATTTCTCATTAATATACCGATTTAAAACAGGTTTCACATCAGACACAGGGATTTCACATTCTGTTATATCTAACTGTAAGGCTTCCTTAGCTGCACGTTCATTTCCAATGAATCGTTTTAAAGTTAAAAGCAATCCCATTTATTACAAAACGGAGTTACACTAGTCGAGCTTCACCTGTTTTTGTCTTCATTGGCCTGCCGATGTCTTCTGTATTGTCCTCTATGTGTCAGTGACAGTATTTATATTTTTTAAAAATCAGATTTAATTAAAACATTTAATTTAATTTAGCTTTTAACAAAAAAGGTTACGTTTAATTGGAAATGACGATCTCTGTTAAAGGCATTTGGGATGGTAGGCCAAGTCAAAGGTTACAATGGGCCAACTTTGATCTGCGGGCCCTAGTTTGGCCATCTCTGTATTAAAGCCTGAAAGTGAAGACATTTAAGACAAATATACCATTCATTCATTTACCTTCAGCTTAGTTCCTTAATTATCAGGGGTCGCCACAGCGGAATGAACCACCAACTATTTGAGCATATTGTTTTACACAGCGAACGCCCTTCCAGCTGCAACCCAGCACTGGGAAACACCCATACACACTCATTCACACACACTCATACACTACAGCCAGTTTAGTTGATCAATTCCCCTATAGCGCATGTGTTTGGATTGTGGGGGAAACCGGAGCACCCGGAGGAAACCCACGCCAACACGGGGAGAACATGCAAACTTGGCTTGAACCAGCGACCTTCTTGCTGTGAGGCCAGAGTGCTAGTCACCATGCCACCTGACATGTATACCAGATATACTAAATTAAATGTAAGACGTTTCATACAATCTTCACTTCTTGTTGTCAGTGTGTGAATTGAGTGAATTAGGCCTTTATTCACCTCTAGAGCAGCGTGAGACACTCTTTCTTATGGATGGATGAGCTTTATTGGACTTCTTTTAGACTGCTGATAAAGAAACCAGCCAACCATTGAGTTAGCAGAGCTGCAGAAGCCCAAGATGATTTAAAAATAACTGGGATTTGATTCAACTGACAGAAGAAAGTCAAACACCCCCAGAACGCCTTGAGGGTGAATAAATCATGCGCTAGCTTTCATTTTTTGTGTGAACTAACCCTTGAAGCAGAACATTTTAGGCGGAGGATTGACAGGAGGTGCTGCAAATGTACAGTATGGTAAAAAAAACGCAGTGTGTTAGTGTGTGTGTGCTAGAGTTGTTCACCTCGGCCTGAAAGCCCTCCACCAGTATGGCCACCAGCAGATTAAACAGCACATAGTTCCCGAACGTCATCAGAGCCACGAAATACAGAGCGGCCAGAGGAGACGTGGAGGCCATACCGTTATACAGGACCACATTCCAGTCCTCCTGCGTCAGGATCTGCACACACACACACTGATGTTTGTAGTGTACTGTCTCTCATCTCCCCCTAAACTCAACCCTCACA
Source organism: Danio kyathit (assembly GCA_903798195.1). NCBI lineage: Eukaryota > Metazoa > Chordata > Actinopteri > Cypriniformes > Danionidae > Danio > Danio kyathit. The sequence goes on along the minus strand of LR812524.1, from coordinate 970,599 downwards.
GTAAACACTCTGCACATTTACATCTTCACACTCCATTCTGACTGATTTAGGAGCCCTGTTTTTCCATGGGGTCCAAAACTGTCCCCACAAGGTCAGAATTTACTGGTATTGCTATAATAGTGGGGACATTTGGTGATCACTATACAAATGCATAGACAGGCACAGACTGAAATACGCACACACAAACATACTGTACATGCGCAGACACACACACACACAGAGAGACACACACACACACACCGGCATAAACACATGCACACAAACACACATGCACAGACACCAACACACACATGCGCACACACAAACACACGCTCTCCTGTACCTGAAACACAGTGACGATGGCCCACAGCAGAGAGTCAAAGTTCTTGCGGTCTGGAACCGTGTCTCCAGAGTCATTCTTCAGACTGAACTTACAGCCAAATATATGCATTCCCAGAATACTGCAATAACACACACACACACACACACACACACACACAGAGAAAGAGTCTGAACAGATTCTACTCATCAGTCTGAAGATGACGAGGAAGACAAATACACATAGAAAGTCTGAAGTGTGTTTTCTCATCACTCTGGAGAAGAGAAAGACACACACACACACACACCTGAAGATGAAGATGAAGAGCATCAGCAGCATGCAGAAAGTGGCCACGTTGTCCATGGTCTTCATCAGCACCACCAGTTGTCTGCGCAGCGCCGGCATGAAGCGCACCAGCTTTAACACTCGCAGCAGCCGGAACGTGCGCAGGATGGACAGACCGCCGTCAGACTGACCCACGATCTCACACACACTCAACACACACACGCTCATGTTAAAATCTCTCTAAAAATGCCTCTTCATTTGCAAGTCACTTTAGAAAAAGCAAAATAAAATGTTAAATTATATCCCTAAAATTAGATAAAATTAAATTAATGTATTAAAATAAAATAAATTAAATTAAAACAAACTAAAATAATACTGTTAAATTAAATAAAAAATAAATTTAATTAAAATAAATTTAAATAAAAAAATTTAATTAAATTACATTCAATTAAGTTTTTTATTATGGAGTCAGAAATGACTCAAAAGAAATTCACGCAAAAGACACGATGTACACATGCGTAGCCAAATTCACATGCATAAAACTAAATTCACGTGCGTAAAATATTTATTTATATTCACAAAAACAATTCACATGCTCAAAATAAAAATACATATTCATAAAATACGTTTCACAAATGCAAAACCCCATTTGCAAGTGTATAAGAGTGTACAAAAACTTTTGAATGTTTAAAACTTGAGAGTTCATCCTGAATGAGAATGTGCAAATCCTTTTTCACGTACGACTCCCCCTGGATACGTGTGTGTGTATTTTTGAGACTGTCCTGGCAGAAGCAAGCAACTCGTAACCTTTCAGCCAATCAGATGAGAGCTGTATTCGATGTCACCGACTCTGCGCTCCTTTTGCGCAGACGGTTTCCCTCCAGCATGGTGAATGGAGAAAGAGATGGACGGGAATCAAGCCAGAACTATTAAATCCCCTGACTATCATTGACCAAAAACTTAATTTACATTATATCTAATGAAAGTAAACGGGCTGTTGTTGTGCTTTAGTAATATGTAGAATAAATATAATATTAATACTTTTCGGAATCTTTTTCAACACAAATCGGAGCCTCCCCAGCCGGCATTTCAACGGTGATTCAACGTTGAATCAACGTCAGGTCTATGGTTGGATCAACGTTGAATTACCTTTCGATTTTGCAAATTGGATCAACGTTTATATAGTGACGTTGTTTCACCGTCGGATCACCACCGGTGATTCACCGTTGAAATCACGACGTTGTTTCACTCTTACCTTCTTCATGGGTGAATTTTGGTCGTTTTGTAGACGTTGAATTAAGGTTGAATTACCTTTCGATTTTGCAAATTGGATCAACGTTGATACCTTGACGTTGTTTCACCGTCGTACATTTCAACGCAAGTTAAATAGAAATTACATATAACACAAAGTCCATAAATATAACAAACAAATTATTACTAATAAAAAAACACAATACAAATACACAACTTAGCCTGTGTATCAATTTATTCAATACACCACATTATCATTTATTCTAAATATACAGCAACATTTACAGCATACAATCGTTCATTAAAACCATGCAGGTTACTGTACATGCAGTACACTCAAATACACAAACATTTAAATGGTCACTTTTTAATTAGGTTGCATGAGTTGAAGTTAGTTATTATATACTAACATGAACAAAGAATGAATACTTACAGCATTTATTAATCATTTAATTAAAGTATGTCCCAATGCTATTAAAATAAAAATGTATGCTTGTTAACATTAATACACTGAGCTGACATGAACGGTATTTTCTTTATATGAAAGACGTTTTAAATGTATTGTTCTTTGTTCATGTTAGTAAATACATTAACTAACACAACCTTATTGTAAAGCGTTACCATCTTCAGAAAGACAGATAATAACTAACTAAATAACTAAACTGTCACCTACACAGTCTCCAAAATACAATTCTGTTTACAAAGTTTACAAAATACAATTTTTTTTTTTTTTTAAAGTGGCTGCAGTAAAAAAAATCATAAAACATCACTCACAGCTAAGAATCACAAGTAAAATACATTACATCTGTTTAAGGTTTTATATGTTGAGAGAAACGCTTGAGGTAAAAGCTGGCACCGGGGACAAAAAATTAAATGTAAAACACTAAAAATAGGCAACGCAGTGGCGCAGTAGGTAGTGCTGTTGCCTCACAGCAAGAACGTCGCAAGTTCGAACCTCGGCTGGGCTGGGTCAGTTGGCGTTTCTGTGTGGAGTTTGCATGTTCTCCCTGCGTTCGCGTGGGTTTCCTCCGGGTGCTCCGGTTTCTCCCACAGTCCAAAGACATGCAGTACAGGTGAATTGGGTAAGCTAAATTGTCCGTAGTGTATGAGTGTGAATGTGTGTGTGGAAGTTCCCAGAGATGGGTTGCGGCTGGAAGGGCATCCGCTGCGTAAAATCGTGCTGGATAAGTTGGCGGTTCATTCCGCTGTGGCGACCCCGCAAGGGACAAAGCCGACAAGAAAATGAATGAATGAACACTAAAAATATCTGTATCTGTCTAGCAGTTAAATACATCTTTTATTTTCAAACACCAGGTGAGTATCCTACAAAATCAATAATGAGGTCTGCCACTCCAATTCATTGTGAATGAATGACTTGACTTTCACAATAGTGAAAACTCCTGCTATAATCTATAAATCTGACATTGCACCTTCACTTTGCAGGTCTGCATGCTAAATATTTAGTTGTTTTTGTCTTTTTGCATAAAGTACATCTATTGTGTTTAGCATTACTGCAGCAAAACGGAGCACCTGTGACAGTGGAACATCAAGAAAATGTGTAGAATATATGATTGGATTCTCTCCCACAAACACAACAGTTACACCTTGACATGTTCACATTATTTGACTTATTATAGCCTATAACTTAAATAATACAACAGTAATTTGTTATTCCATTACTTTTAGTATCATTAAAATTGCATGTTCACATGGGTCCTACAATGATGGCTCACGTTTGTGAATGTAGGACTATTCACCTAGTAGATAAATTTCACTATTACATTGGTCTTTAAAAAAATGTCACATTAAGTATTCACATAAGTTATGTTATTAATTACTTGTGTCATCCCAGAGACCTGTTCATCTTCAGAACACAAACTAGAATATTTTAGATTAAATGCTCCTCATCCTCTACAGACAGCAATGGTCCCGAGATGGTCATAGTCCAGATAAGGCACAAAAAACATTGTCAAAACATTCCATGTGACTTCAGTAGTTCAACTGAGAACATGCCAAGCTACAACAACACTTTAGTGAGGCAAAACAAAACAGTAAATACAAAATTGTTTGCGTATATCTCTCCCACATTAGATCAGCGTGTGTTTACTATGAGCAGTAAGCGCACACCCTAACCTGTTGTGTGTTTACTACGAGCAGTAAGCGCACACCCTGACCTGTTGTGGCAGAGGCAAACAAGTTATTTTTACAGTACTTTTGATGCACAAATGTGTTTGAGTTTTGTATGATTACAGTTGAACCACTGAAGATAGAAGCAATGTTTTGACAAAGTTTTTAGTTCCTTTTCTGGACTTTGAACATCTTGGGACCCTTGCTGTACATGGAGAAAGAGAAAACTATAGCTTCATAGCAAATGAGTCAAATATCACATCGAAATCACCAAAACAAGCACAAACCAATGTTTAGTTTGGAGAGAGAGAAGGGAGGAAGAAAAAACATTTGCAAATTCTAAAAATAACTTTTCTCTGTAATTTTAACACAAATTTCACTGTAACAGGTGCTGTTATTTTGCTCCAGTGACACCTTCAGAGAACACCGTAGTCAGACATCCATAGAAAAGCAGAGATTTTGGTGTGGTGTAGCAGAACTGCAATAGACGTCTGTCCAGGCTGACACTGGTTTAGGCCATCGGTATGTCCTTGATACCCTCAACTGGAGCTTCCAGAAAACCTGCAATAAATGAAATACTAGGTTACAACCAAGTTGGTATCTGCTATTATACAAAGTGAAATTCAAACTCAAATTTATTTTTAATTGAATCCAAATTTGTCCTATAAAATCGTCACATTCAATAATTTTGACTCATCCATCTGAATATTCCTACTTCACTGATCTTGTTTGGGTTTCATTTACATTTAATTTGATAAGATTAATGATGCAAAATTTCTATTTTTAAATTGAACGCACATACAAACCACACACAATTAGGTACTGCTACGAGTAAACCGCAGTATACAAGAGAGACAAACAGACACAAAGGAAAACAAAACACACACCAGAACATAGTATAACAATCAATAAAGAAACGAGGACAAAGCTGGTTTGTGAACACAGGCAATTATAAACAGAACATTATTTACCGACCAAAGAAAAAAGAAACTTGACATAAAATTAACTTAGCAAACTTACATACGGGCAAAGCCTTTTCCATTCAATGCTGTGTAGTGCACCTCTAGTTAGGAGAACATATCTAAAGTAAAAGGAAACAACAACAGTGAAACAACAGTAGTTCACTTTATAATAATTATTATATTGCATGTTTAATATATTATTGATAACATTGCTCAGTAAAAACTTAAGGTTATTTGATAACTGTTTCTCAAAGTCACAATGTGTAGCCAGCTTTTTTTAGGATAATTCCTATAGTCATACATAAGATTTATCAAGAGGAATTTGCAACAAGCAGACAAAAAGGTTGAGAAGAAAAAATATTAACTATAAGAGACTCGAAGAACTAAGAGAAGTGAAGAATTAGGTGTGATATCATCAGGAAGCCTTTAGTTATCACCGGTGCCAGCATTTTCCAGAATTCAAATTTCAGATTCTCGAAAAAATTACTTGGCTGCAGTAAAGAATCATGAAACCTTCACCACATCTAATAATTACAAGTTGTTGTAAACCATTACATGTACTGTAAAAGCTGTTTAAAGTTTTTTAGACATACAGGTTGAGAGAAACTCTAGGAGCAGCACTTTTGCAAAAGCCTGCATGTAGGACAGAGAAAAGGGATAGCTCAAAATATACATTCTGTAATCATTTACTCACCATGTTGAACAAAAGAAGATATTTTGAAGAAAGCTGGAAATCTATAACCATTGACTTCTACAGTATTTGTTTTTTTCCAACTATGGATGTCAATGTTTACAGGTTTTTAGCTTTCTTCAGAATAGCCTCTTTTGTGTTCAACAGACTAAACTCATAATGGTTTTAAACCACTTGGGGAGTAAAATGTAAGTAAATTTTCAATTTTGGGTGAACTATCCCTTTCAGTTTGAAAACACCAGAATTTTTAGGTAGACCCTTTTCACAAGACAGTTGATGCATTTCATTTGTCATCTTAATCCTCAAGTTTTTAATATTTAGATTGTTTTTAAATAGCATGTTTATTTGTTTTTATGACTTCTCAATGACATCACATGTACTGCTGCTACACATATATCAGTATTTTTTTAAGAATACAAATTTCACTGTAACGGGTGCTGTTGTTTTGCTCCAGTAATACCTTGAGAGAACACCGTAGTAGTCAGACATCCATACAAATCATTGGCATGATGTAGAACTGCAGTCGGTCCTGGCTGACAGGTTTAGGCCATCTGCATGCTCTTCATGCCCTCAACTGGACCTTCTAGAAAACCTAGAAAGTTAAAACACATTACACCTCTTATCTGCTACTGTACAAAGTGTAATTCAAGCATTCATTTCTGACTTAATACATATTTGTCCCATAATATTGTCACATAGCATAACCTCGCAACATAATATCACAATAATAATATCAATCTAACAATATAATATCACACAACATAGCCTAACAATCAATAAACAAACAGATTAGAAAGACAATATCACCAACCAAAGCACCAAGATTTTTAACAGATAACTTACAGATAACTTACAAGTTACAGTAAACTTACATATGGACAAAGCCTTTTCCATTCAATGCAGTGCAAGTTAGAGCGTCTCTGGAGTAAGTTACATCTCTACAAGTAAACAACATAGATGTAAAGTTGGTTTTATATTCGGATATTCAGACATTCTCCTTAATAATATAATTTCAGAAAAGTATTCTTTGCAAATTCTAAATAGGGAAATCATATTAGCAGCAAATGACTATCAAAGTACAACATTGTTCACAGTCAATTAGATAGTGTTAATGTTGTTTTGAAGTCATACTTCCATGCTAATTCCGATCGAATATTCAAAGTAACATGGTAAACAATGTAGAGACTTCTAAATGAACGAATGTGCGAATATAAAACCAACTTTACCTCAATGTAAACAACAACAGAACAGTGAAACGACAGCAGTTCACTTTGTAGTAACAATACAGCGTATAAAAAAGATATTGTCTTATAACGTTGCTCAGTAACTTTAAACCGCGTTTGGAGTTTATCGATTTAAATTTGCCAATTAAAACAGGTAAAAACACTAATTTAGACTAAAGTTAAACATGTAGCATTAGCTCGAGATTAGCTGCTGCGTCACCGGAGCGCAAACAAGACTAAAAACCAAACTGGAAAGTTTTAAATGCTTCAAAATTCGAAACACTACAACTCAAAAGTCACCTTCAAGATTAACTGTGTGTAAAACAAGACTGGGGATAAATAAAACATGTAAAGCATCGAAAAACATGCTTACCTCTGAATTCTGTTGCACTGCAGGTGTCCGTAATTACGATTCAAACTTCCCATGAAGCGCTGCGCGTGGCCGCGTGCGCCGAGTCCTCCGATGATACCATGGTAACCACCAAAAACGTTGTTGAAAATACGCTTATTTCACGCGACCGCCATTTTAGAACACGAAAGCGAGGCTGCGGTGGGAAGAAAGCCGGAAGTATAGGATCAGCACTGTAAACATTGCAACAATATGCTGTGTGCTATAAACCTCCAGCTGTTGCTGCGACTTCAAAATGCAGAAATGGTGTAAACATCACTTTAATATCATTCAGTTCAGTTTAATATAAACAATTAAAAGCATATTAGGCATCAAACAACATCATAATCTCTTTAAGAGTGATACACTTAAGTGTCCTCCTAGACTTCAGTCCAGGGCAGCAGGTAAACACCGTGGGGACGCTTCCCTGCTTTAGCCTATGTAACCCGGTGAGTGATAAAACAGTGCAGTCCTCTGTAGCACATCTTCGTGTTGTCTTTAACAGTGTTGTCGCGGTACTAAAGTTTTAAAAACCGTCAATTTCCCGCTAACATTTTTGCGCCGCTGAGCGCGCTCATAAACAGCTGATTTGCGTAGTATTCACCAGTGCTCAACAGAATGGCTGTGAAGGTCCTCAGTTCACCGCTCTTCACAGATTGAAAACACACATAGACTGATATTGGAGCGCTTAAAAGCCGTGAAGATCAGCGGATTCATCAGCGGATCGCTTGTCTGTGTTTGCACTCAGTAAACAGCAGTGCCGGTGAGTTTGGTGAACTGATGACCTTTACAGCCAATCAGAGTGTTTTCTGTTGAGCACGTGAACACAATGGCCAATCAGCGCTGTTTAAGAACTCCGTGAACAGTGTCTTAAATGTTTACGAGAAATTGGCGTTTTTTTTATATTTCATTACAGAAATTTTTTATCGTGTCAACTCTAATATAGTGAAAGAATCAGTTCATTAACTTGAGTTTGATGAATGGCATCTAAAATGTGTGTTTGGGAAAGAAAACGTTAGCTAAGTAGTGCCATTTCCCTTAACTTAGCTGAAAATGAGGTCAAATATCCCTTTTTATTTTCACTATTCATTCAGAACGGACCTTAGGGTCACTCGGCAGGCGCTGAAATCATAAATTTGTGTCACTTTCTCTTCGCTGATAAGATATACAGCCAGGTACACAACATTCCTCTGTGACTCAGGCGATACTTCCGGGTTTCTTCCCACCGCAGCCTCGATTTCGCTGTTAATAATGGCGGCCGCGTGAAATCAGTCTATAGGGTGAAGCCACGACGTTAATTCAACATACAGATCACGATTAAAAAATGTCAACGTTGACTTGTTTAATGATTTCTGTAACTTTTTTCAACCATTTATCATTCAACATTGTTTCAACTTTGAAACAACAACTGACGTATTTTCAACCGCATTTCAACGTTGAAGCCTGGTCATATGCAGGAAGTTTTTCAACCGTTGAACATTAAACGTTGTATCAACATTATTTCAACGTTAAAAACACACCTGACCTTATTTCAACCATATTTCAACGTTGAAGGTCGGTCGTGTGCCGGCTGGGTCTCGGATCATTTCAAACATATTTGATGCTGTTCATGATTTTAAATCGGGCTGATCACTGCTCTGATAACCTGCCCTCCAACCTACAGCCGCATCACCGAAGAGAAGAGCTGAGGAGAATCGCGTCAGTTTTAATAAATTCAGTTAGAAGGAGTTTTTAACTGCGGTCACGCCATCTGCGGTTCCGAGAGAGACGGTCACGCTATCTGTGCTTCAAATTGCAGTGCGCGTCTACTCGGTGTTGCGCGGTAAATTAAAGACGCGTGTGTTTAATGCGCTGCAGTTTTAATCTTGTTTCACTTTTATTCGCATATGAATTCAAATGAGAGATAGTCATAAATGGTCACTTTTATTCATGTTTGGATAAACATGTTGGAGTTGGCAGGAAACTACTTGATTTAATTTTTTTTTATGATTTTTCTAATATGACTCTTCAGTAAAAAACACTGTATTTTTCATGATTTTAGCGTGCTATTATTCAAATATGAAACAGTAATATGATATGAAAAGTGAGCACAGTGGTAACATAACAATTGTACAACAACATTTTTTAACAATAGCAACATTCCACATGAAAAAGGGAAAATATTTACCGAAAACACAAATAAACCAATAAAACAATCATAATAGTACAGTAAACCCCTAAATAGTAGGTTGTAAATATGAAAACGAATGTGAATAGTTATGACAGCCGGGTAATGACTTTTAAATGCTATTAATTTTGTTGTTAAAGTCGCAAATACAACACAATTATAGCAAAACAAAGAAAAAATAGCATAGCCTACATGCAAAGTCATGATTATTATATATCCAAACATGAATAAAAGTGACCATTTATGACTCTCTCATTTGAATTCAGATGGCGTGACCGCAGTTAAAAACTCCTTCTAACTGAATTTATTAAAACTGACGCGATTCTCCTCAGCTCTTCTCTTCGGTGATGCGGCTGTCGGTTGGAGGGCAGGTTATCAGAGCAGTGATCAGCCCGATTTAAAATCATGAACAGCATCAAATATGTTTGAAATGATCCGAGAGGCTCCGATTTGTGTTGAAAAAGATTCCGAAAAGTATTAATATTATATTTATTCTACATATTACTAAAGCACAACAACAGCCCGTTTACTTTCATTAGATATAATGTAAATTAAGTTTTTGGTCAATGATAGTCAGGGGATTTAATAGTTCTGGCTTGATTCCCGTCCATCTCTTTCTCCGTTCGCCATGCTGGAGGGAAACCGTCTGCGCAAAAGGAGCGCAGAGTCAGTGACATCGAATACAGCTCTCATCTGATTGGCTGAAAGGTTACGAGTTGCTTGCTTCTGCCAGGACAGTCTCAAAAATACACACACACGTATCCAGGGGGAGTCGTACGTGAAAGAGGATTTGCACATTCTCATTCAGGATGAACTCTCAAGTTTTAAACATTCAAAAGTTTTTGTACACTCTTATACACTTGCAAAAAGGGTTTTGAATTTGTGAAACGTATTTTATGAATATGTATTTTTATTTTGAGCATGTGAATTGTTTTTGTGAATATAAATAAATATTTTACGCACGTGAATTTAGTTTTATGCATGTGAATTTGGCTACGCATGTGTACATCGTGTCTTTTGCGTGAATTTCTTTTGAGATTTTTCTGACTCCATAATAAGCATATCGCCATAACAGAATTATTCTGCTTGTTGCTTTAAAACATGTTCAAGAGTTCACACTTAGCTGATGATTGATTATAAAGCTTGTTTGGCATGCTGTCCCGGGAGAGAGCCCTGAGCTCAAAAGATCCGAGCCCGGGGCTCCCTCCCGTTACAAGGCGAGAGGGGAGTTTGAGCTCACGTAGAACTCGAGAACTCCCCTACTGTAGAAGCTAATGAACATATAGATATTGCTCTTAAGAGATAGCTACCTGCTAAGAGCCTGACTATGGTGCTAATTTGGATTAGTCAATTAGCTTAAGTTGCATGTTTTTGGACAGTGGGAGGAACCCGGGGGAAACCCACACGAGCACGGGGAGAACGTGTAAACTCCACACAGAAACATCTGCTGGTTTTGTTAATGGCCAGAACCAAAGACGTCTGCTGCTGTGAGGCAACAGTGCTAACCACTGGGCCACCGTGCCACCCAACTAGAAAAGGAGGAGGAGTAGGGGTGGAAGGGGGGGGTTCTTCAAATCGAAGATGTCTGTGGTATGAAACCTAGGGCTCCTATAGTGGCCTAGGAGTCGTCTGATTGGTGAATAATCAATTGGATAATGCGGGACAGCTGCAAGCAATCATAAGCACGTGATCCTCTCAAAACTTTGAGAGATGAGATTTGAGAAAAGGTTATTATAACTAATCAAGGATGCCAAAAGAGACCAAGTGTCAATATGGTTATTCATAATGTTACAAATGTTGTTTAATTCAAATAAATGCAGCATTTTGAACTGAAATCATCAGAAAATCCTGAAAAATAAAATGCATCACAATTTACACCAAAAGATATGAAGCAACAAATCAGTTCTCTACTAAACTCTACTACGAATCATAAACTCATAGCATCGACATATCAGAATGATTTCTGAAGCATCATCTGACACTGAAACCTGAAGATATCAGTGCTGCACGACATTGGAAAAATCAGACAATGCAATGTTTAGTGTGTCTGCAATAAATATTGCGAGATACAGTTGAAGTCAGAATTATTCGCCCCCTTTGAATTTTTTTTCTTTTTTTAATATTTCCCAAATGATGTTGAACAGAGCAAGGAAATGTTCACAGTATGTCTGATAATATTTTTCTTCTGGAGAAAGTCTTATTTGTTTTATTTTGGCTAGAATAAAAGCGGTTTTATATTTTTTAAAAAACATTTTAAGGTCAATATTATTAGCCTCTTTAAGCTATATTTTTTTCAATAGTCTCCAGAACAAACCATCATTATACAATAACTTGCCTAATTCCCCTAACCTGCCTAGTTACCCTAATTAACCTAGTTAAGCCTTTAAATGTCACTTTAAGCTGTATAGAAGTGTCTTGAAGAATATCTAGTCTAATATTATTTACTGTCATCATGACAAAGAGAAAATAAATCAGTTATTAGAGATGAGTTATTAAACTATTATGATTAGAAATGTGTTGGAGAAATCTGCTCTCTGTTAAACAGAAAATGGGGGGAAAAAAATAAACAGGGGGGCTAATAACTCTGACTTCAGCTGTATATAAACACAATTTCCCCAGATGACTTGAAAACTGCTGTTTTGGAAAGAATTCCTTAAATTGGATTAATTAAGATGATTCTCTAGAGGAGTTAATTATGCATCTAATAAACAAATTACAAGCATAGATAAATACACAAGAGCAAAGACAAATGTGTGATTATGGTGTTTTATGGTTTTCGGTGAAGTCAAATAGTGTTCAGGTACAGAATTTAATTAATCAAATGTAAAATAACACTGAAAATAATAATTCAATACAATTATTCTTTAGGGCCACACAGTGACTCAGTGGTTAGCACTGTTGCCTCACAGCAATAAGGTCGCTGATTCGAGTGCCGGCTGGGTCAGTTGGTGTTTCTGTGTGGAGTTTGCATGTTCTCCCTGTGTTGGCGTGGGTTTCCTCCCCTTATAGGGGAATTGATTAACTAAATTGGCTGTAGTGTATGAGTGTGTGTGTGTGTGTGTGTGAGAATGAGTGTTTCCCAGTGCTGGGTTGCGGCTGGAAGGGCATCCACTGTAAAAGATATGCTGGTTATAGTTGGTGGTTCATTCCGCTGTGGCGACTCCTGATAAATAGACTAAGCCGAAGGAAAATGAAAGAATTTTTTTTTACTTTACTAAAGTTTCAAAGCGTATAATTCTGTGACCCTGAATACCTTGAACTCTGTCACGCCTTGAAAACACGTGCAAATGATGAACTTTCACTGCATTATGGCTAACCCTGCAATAACTGCACAATTCTCATGTGTTCTGAACTGTCAACTATTATCACAACTCAACACTGCATATGCTGAGATGCGTCTCGTGCGGATATGCTCAATGTGATATCAATGCTGAAACTATATTACTGCGCAGCCCTAAAAGAAATGATGCCTAACATTCAGCTTTCATTCATTCATTCATTCATTTTCCTTCGGCTTATTCCCTTATATATTGGAGGTCGCCACAGCGGAATGAACCGGCAACTATTCCAGCATATGTTTTACACAGCGGATGCTCTTCCAGCTGCAACCCTGTACTGAGAAACACCCATACACACTCATTCACACACACACTCATACACTATGGCCAATGTAGTTCATCAGTTCCCCTATAGCGCATGTGTTTGGACTGTGGGGGAAACCGGAGCACCCGGGGGAAACCCACACCAACACGGGGAGAACATGCAAACTCCACACAGAAACACCAACTGACCCAGCCGAGACTCGAACCAGCGACCTTCTTGCTGTGAGGCGACAGTGCTAACCACTGAGTCACACACAAACTCAGCTTCACATCACGAATATAAACAGACATTTCCGAAACAGAACTCCGATGCTTTTGACATCACATTATGAGTATTTCAGAATGTGTTTTGATTAATATTGCCTGAGCCCCTTGTTTAGCATGTGTAACAGCAGAAAAGATTGTCCACTCATCATCATTATTATCATCATTACCTGATGATGACGATGACTCCGTCAAAGATGTTGTAGGGGTTTGCGCAGGTAATTAAAGCAGCCGAGCGCAGTCAGCTTGAGGATCATCTCCAGCGCAAACATACTGGTGAACACAATATTACTGATCTCCAGGACATTAGTGAGCTCCTCTGGCTGAACACACACACACACACACACACACACACACACACACACACACACACACACACACACACACACACACACACACACACACACACACACACCATTAGCTGAAGTAATGAACCAATCAGGAGAGCAGCTGCACTGGATCACATGAAGCAAACAATATTTAAAAACCTGTGTGTGTGTGTGTGTGTGTGTGTGTGTGTGTGTGTGTGTGTGTGTGTGTGTGTGTGTGTGTATGCATGAGTGTGTGAATGCCTGTTTGTGTTTGTGTGCATATGTATGACTTTTTAAAAAGAGTGCGAGTGTGTCTGTGCCTGTCTGTGCATGTGTGTGTGTGTGAGTATGTACGTATATGAGTGAGTGTAAGAAAATGTGTGTGTGTCTGTGCATGCGTTTGTGTAAGAGTGTTTCAGAAAGCATAAGTGAGTGTGTGTGTGTGTCTGTGCACATGTGTTTGAGTGAGTGAAAGAGGCTGGCATGAAGGCTGGCATGAAGGCTGCGTGAGTGTGTATCCATGTTTGTGTGTGTGTGTTTGTGTGAGTTTTTGAGAGAGTGCGAGTGTGTGTTTGTGTCTGTTTGAGTGAGTGTAATATTGTGTATATGTATTTTTGTGTGTGTGTGTGTGTGTGTGTGTGTGTGTGTGTGTGTGTGTGTGTGTGTGTGTGTGTTTTTAAAGAGTATGATCGAGTGTGTCTGCGTGTGCGTGTTTGAGTGAGTGTAAGAGTGTGTATATGTATGTTTGGGTGTGTATGTTTTTAAAGAGTATGAGTGAGTGTGTGTGCATGTGTGTTTGAGTGAGTGAAAGTGTGTGTGTATGCGCGTGTGAGTGTGTCTGTGCGTGTTTGTATGCGTGTGTGTTTGAGTGAGTTTAAGTGCGTGTATGCATGTTTGTGTGTGTGTGTGTGTGTATGAGTTTTAGAGAGTGTGAGTGTATGCATGTTTGTGTGTGTGTTTTTGAGAGAGTGAGTGAGTGTGTGTATGTGCGCATGTGTATGAGTGAATGTAAGAGTGTGTATGTGTTTGTGTATGTATGAATGTTTGAGAGCGAGTAAGTGAGTGTGTGTGTGTTTGGAAGTGTGTGAGTGTCTGTGTATGAGTGACCGTAAGAGTGTGTGTGAGTATGTGAGTGTGTGCACATGTTTGTTTGTGTGTGTGTGTGTGTGTGTGTGTGTGTGTGTGTGTGTTTGTATGCATGTATGAGTGAGACTGTGTGTCTGTGTATGAGTGTTTAAGTGAGTGTGTGTGCGTGTGTTTATGTGAGAATGTTTGCGTGTGTGTGTGTGTGTGTGTGTGTGTGTGTGTGTGTGTATGTGAGAATGTTTGTGTGTGTGACCTGTTGGTGGTGCTCTATCCCCATGCTGATGGTGTTGATGAGTATGGCCACCATGATTCCTCTATTGAAGTATTTGCTCTCCACGATCCCCCACAGTTTGACCCTCATTTGCATCCACAGCTCCCGGCTCCGCCTCTGACACGCCCCCTCCTCCCCCTCCGCCTTCTCAGAGCTGTCTGCCTCCTTGGCCGCCACCTCCTCTGGCTCCTGATTGGCTGCTGAGGTGGTGGGTGTGGCTTCATCTGCAGTGAGAGAAGAGTTTAGATCTGCATCATTATAAACCTTTCAGCACACACACACACACACTTTACTGTATCACACACATGCTCTGTTTTAAACACGTGTTAAACCTGCAGCTGATCACAGAGCGCTGAACAGATCTTTTAACCCCAGTTTCTTTGCAAATCCTGTTCTGTGGACATGTTTATACACGTTACCATGGAGACATGTTAATATGCGCCTGTCAATCAATTCAGTGGGTGGGGATAACCGCACTCCTACATCACGTTGCGGTAATACATTTGTTATTGTTTCCACAGCTTCCTCCTCACCCTGCGTCTGTAGGCTCTTCTCTCCGCCATTGATGTTAGTTTTGCTCTGGTTCTGGTGTGTGTTCCGGCTGCGCTGTGTGTGTGTGGGGCAGAGCAGTGTGAGGCAGCGGCGGCGGCTCTTGCGCAGCACGTGGCACAGCAGCTGGAAGATCTCCTCGTAGCAGTTTCCAGCCTCCGCCATGGAGCTGAGAGTGCTGCAGGAGCCACGGACCGCTCTCTGCGCCTGCATCAGCTGATGCTCGCGCTGCTTTGTCTCCGAAAACTGCGTTGCGATCACCACCAGACACAGGTTTATCATGAAGAACGAGCCCACCTGAGGACCACAAACACAACAACACATTTACTGTGTGTGTGTGTGTGTGTGTGTGTGTGTGTGTGTGTGTGTGTATGTGTGTGTGTGTGTGTGTGAGAGAGACCACCAGACACAGGTTTATCATGAAGAACGACCCCACCTGAGGACCACAAACACAACAATGCATTTACAGTGTGTGTGTGTGTGTGTGTGTGTGTGTGTGCGCATGCATGTATACGTGTGTCTGTGTGTGCTTTTCCTTGCATGTGTGTGTTTGAGTGAAAGTGAGTGCACGTGTGCATGTGCATAATGCATGTGTGTGTATCAGTGTGTGTGTGTGCACATATGCATGTGTGTGTGTCAGTGTGTGTGTGCACATATGCATGTGTGTGTGTGTCAGTGTGTGTGTGTCAGTGTGTGTGTGCATATATGCATGTGTGTGTCAGTGTGTGTGTGTGTGTGTGTGTGTGTGTGTGTGTGTGTGTGCGCATGCATGCATGTATACGTGTGTCTGTGTGTGCTTTTCCTTGCATGTGTGTGTTTGAGTGAAAGTGAATGTGAGTGCACATGTGTGTGTGTGCATAATGCATGTGTGTGTATCAGTGTGTGTGTGTGCATATATGCATGTGTGTGTGTCAGTGTGTGTGTGTGTGTGTGTGTGTGCGTGTGCGAATGCATGCATGTATACGTGTGTCTGTGTGTGCTTTTCCTTGCATGTGTGTGTTTGAGTGAAAGTGAGTGCACGTGTGCATGTGCATAATGCATGTGTGTGTATCAGTGTGTGTGTGTGTGCATATATGCATGTGTGTGTGTCAGTGTGTGTGTGTGCATATATGCATGTGTGTGTGTCAGTGTGTGTGTGAATATATGCATGTGTGTGTGTCAGTGTGTGTGTGCATATATGCATGTGTGTGTGTGTCAGTGTGTGTGTGTGTGTGTGTGTGTGTGTGTGTGTGTGCGCATGCATGCATGTATACGTGTGTCTGTGTGTGCTTTTCCTTGCATGTGTGTGTTTGAGTGAAAGTGAATGTGAGTGCACATGTGTGTGTGTGCATAATGCATGTGTGTGTGTGCATAATGCATGTGTGTGTGTGTGTGTACTTACTATAATCAGCAGAATAAAATAGAGGAAGTTGTAGAAGGAGTGAGCATCCATCACATAATACATGATCTCCACCCAGCCCTCCAAAGTGATGACCTAAACACGTGCGTGCACACACACACACACACACACACACACACACACACACACACACACACACACACACACATTAGCATAAAACACGTCTACAAAATGGAGCAGTTTTACTACTACCAAACAATGACAACTGAAAGATGACGATCCAGGCATATCTGATGTTGTAAAAGACACACACACACCCGCACACACACACTAGCAGAAAACACTCCAAACACTACACAATGACACCTGAAAAATGATGATCCAGGCGTATCCGATGTTGTAAAAAACACACACACACACACACACACTAGCAGAAAACACTCCAAACACTACACAATGACACCTGAAAGATGACGATCCAGGCGTATCCGATGTTGTCGAAGTTGATGGCTCCTTTGTGTGGGTTTTTGTGTCCTGTGTGGCAGCGGGTGTAGTACTGGTGCCAGTTCACACACAGGCCGGGCGGGACGGCGCTGGCATTGAGCACGGGTTCAAGCAGGATTCCTGGGGCCTGATGGTGCATGGGTTCGAGCAGAATCCCCAGGGCCTGATGATGCAGCAGGTCGTCCACATCCAGACAGCACCGGTGTCCGGCCAGACGGCGAGCTGGTACGTCCCCACAGGACATGATGCCGTTATCCTGCGGCAGAGAGCAGATGAAGGGCCGCTCGTCCTCCTCGTCCAGAGCGTAGTATGGAGCCGGAAGAGACACACCGCTGGAACTGTACAGTCAAAACAAAACGATTACAAAAGACACTAAATAATTTTTCGAAATGGGCTCATGTTTGTGGTTACTATGGTAGGACATGTTGGCTTGACTGATGAGTTGACGATAATAGAGTTGACAATAGATTTGGCGATAACAGAGCTGACGATAACAGAGTTGAGGATAACAGAGCTGATGATAAAAAAGCTGAAGATAACAGAGTATATCAACAGTTACAATGTACAATAAACCACTGTACAATAACAGTTGACGATAACAGAGTTGATAACAGTTGATGATAACAGAGTTGACGATAACAGAGCTGGTGATAACAGAGTTGATAAGTTACCAATAACTGACTTGACGAAAAAAGTTGACAATAACAGAGTTGACGATAACAGTTGATGATAACAGAGTTGACGATAACAGTTGATAAGTTACCGATAACTGACTTGACGATAACAGTTGACAATAACAGAGTTGACGATAACAGAGTTGATGATAACAGTCTTAACATAATAGATTTGACGATAACAGAGTTGATGATAACAGAGTTGATGATAACAGAGTTGACGATAACAGTTGACGTAATAGAGTTGACGTAATAGAGTTGACATAATAGGAGTTGATGATAATGTTAACGATAACAGTTGACATAATAAAATTGACGATAAGAGTTGACGATAACAGAGTTGAAGATAACAGAATTAATGTAATAGAGTTGATGTAATAGATTTGACATAATAGGAGTTGATAACAGAGTTAACGATAATAGAGCTGACGATAACGGAATTGACCATAGCAGTTGACGTAATAGAGCTGACAATCGCACTTGATGATAAAGTTAACGATAACAGAGTTAACAATAACAGAGTTGACATAATAGAGTTGACGATTATGGAGTTGACAATAACATAGTTGACGATAACAAAGTTGACAATAGATTTGACATAATAGGAGTTGATAACTGAGTTAACGATAACTCAGTTATCGTTAGCTGACGATAACGGAACTGACGATAGCAGTTGACTATAACAGAGTTGACGATAAAGTTGACGTAATAGAGTTGACAATCAGACTTGACGATAACAGAGTTAACGATAACAGAGTTGGCATAATAGAGTTGACGATAACAGAGTTGACGATAACAGAGTTGAAGATAACAGAGTTGAAGATAACAGAGTTGAAGATAACAGAGTTGATGTAATAGATTTGACAAAATAGGAGTTGATAACGGAGTTAACGATAATATATCTGACGATAACGGAACTGACGATAGCAGTTGACTATAACAGAGTTGACGATAAAGTTGACAATCGGACTTGACGATAACAGAGTTAACGATAACAGAGTTGACAATAGAGTTGATGATAATGGAGTTGACGATAACATAGTTGACAATAACAGTTGACATAATAGATTTGACTTAATAGGAGTTGATGATAACGGAGTTGACAGAGTTGATGATAACAGAGTTGACGATAACGGAGTTGATGATAGAGTTGACCATAACGGAATTGACGATAGCAGTTGACGTAATAGAGTTGACAATCGGAGTTGATGATAACAGAGTTAACGATAACAGAGTTGACATAATAGAGTTGACGATAATGGGGTTGACGGTAACATAGTTGACATAATAGATTTGACATAATACGAGTTGATAACTGAGTTAACGATAATAAAGCTGACGATAACGGAATTGACGATAGCAGTTGACTATAACAGAGATGACGATAACAAAGTTGACGTAATAGAGTTGACGATAACAGAGTTAAAATAACAGAGTTAACAATAACAAAGTTGACATAATAGAGTTGACATTATAGATTTGACATAATAGGAGTTGACAATAACGGAGTTGACTATAACGGAGTTGACCATAACGGAGTTGACCATAACGGAGTTGACCATAACGGAGTTCCATAACGGAGTTGACTATAACAGAGTTCCATAACGGAGTTGACTATAACGGTGTTGACTATAACGGAGTTGACTATAACGGAGTTGACTATAACGGTGTTGACTATAACGGTGTTGACCATAACGGAGTTCCATAACGGAGTTCCATAACGGAGTTCCATAACGGAGTTGACTATAACGGAGTTCCATAACGGAGTTGACTATAACGGAGTTGACCATAACGGAGTTGACTATAACGGAGTTGACCATAACGGAGTTCCATAACGGAGTTGACTATAACGGAGTTGACTATAACAGAGTTCCATAACGGAGTTGACCATAACGGAGTTGACTATAACGGAGTTGACTATAACGGTGTTGACCATAACGGAGTTCCATAACGGAGTTGACTATAACGGAGTTCCATAACGGAGTTGACTATAACGGAGTTGACCATAACGGAGTTGACTATAACGGTGTTGACCATAACGGAGTTCCATAACGGAGTTCCATAACGGAGTTGACTATAACAGAGTTCCATAACGGAGTTGACCATAACGGAGTTCCATAACGGAGATGACTATAACGGAGTTCCATAACGGAGTTTACTATAACGGAGTTCCATAACGGAGTTGACTATAACGGAGTTCCATAACGGAGTTGACTATAACGGTGTTCCATAACGGAGTTGACTATAACGGTGTTGACCATAACGGAGTTCCATAACGGAGTTGACTATAACGGTGTTGACCATAACGGAGTTCCATAACGGAGTTGACTATAACGGAGTTGACTATAACGGAGTTCCATAACGGAGTTGACTATAACGGAGTTGACTATAACGGAGTTCCATAACGGAGTTGACTATAACGGTGTTGACCATAACGGAGTTCCATAACGGAGTTCCATAACGGAGTTGACTATAACGGAGTTCCATAACGGAGTTGACTATAACGGAGTTGACCATAACGGAGTTGACCATAACGGAGTTGACTATAACGGAGTTGACTATAACGGTGTTGACCATAACGGAGTTCCATAACGGAGTTGACTATAACGGAGTTCCATAACGGAGTTGACTATAACGGAGTTGACCATAACGGAGTTGACTATAACGGTGTTGACCATAACGGAGTTCCATAACGGAGTTCCATAACGGAGTTGACTATAACAGAGTTCCATAACGGAGTTGACCATAACGGAGTTCCATAACGGAGATGACTATAACGGAGTTCCATAACGGAGTTTACTATAACGGAGTTCCATAACGGAGTTGACTATAACGGAGTTCCATAACGGAGTTGACTATAACGGTGTTCCATAACGGAGTTGACTATAACGGTGTTGACCATAACGGAGTTCCATAACGGAGTTGACTATAACGGTGTTGACCATAACGGAGTTCCATAACGGAGTTGACTATAACGGAGTTGACTATAACGGAGTTCCATAACGGAGTTGACTATAACGGAGTTGACTATAACGGAGTTCCATAACGGAGTTGACTATAACGGTGTTGACCATAACGGAGTTCCATAACGGAGTTGACTATAACGGAGTTCCATAACGGAGTTGACTATAACGGAGTTGACCATAACGGAGTTGACTATAACGGTGTTGACCATAACGGAGTTCCATAACGGAGTTCCATAACGGAGTTGACTATAACAGAGTTCCATAACGGAGTTGACCATAACGGAGTTCCATAACGGAGATGACTATAACGGAGTTTCATAACGGAGTTTACTATAACGGAGTTCCATAACGGAGTTGACTATAACGGTGTTGACCATAACGGAGTTCCATAACGGAGTTGACCATAACGGAGTTGACGTAATAGAGTTGACTATAACAAAGTTTACAATAACAAAGTTGACAATAACAGTGTTGACATAATAGAGTTGACATAATAGATTTGACATAATAGGAGTTGACAATAACGGAGTTGACTATAACGGTGTTGACCATAACGGAGTTGACCATAACGGAGTTCCATAACGGAGTTGACTATAATGGTGTTGACCATAACGGAGTTGACCATAACGGAGTTCCATAACGGAGTTGACTATAATGGTGTTGACCATAACGGAGTTGACCATAACGGAGTTCCATAACGGAGTTGACCATAACGGAGTTGACGTAATAGAGTTGACTATAACAAAGTTGACAATAACAAAGTTGACATAATAGAGTTGACATAATAGAGTTGACATAATAGATTTGACATAATAGGAGTTGATGATAACAGAGTTGACGATATCAGAGCTGACGATAACAGCGCTGACGATAACGGAGTTGGCATAATAGAGTTGACGTAATAGAGTCCATGATAACAGAGTTGATAAAAAGAGTTGACGGTTATATAGTTGACAACAAAGTTGACAATTACAGAGTTGACAACAGTGTGTGTGCGCATAATAAAAATAAAATGTTAAATGTAAAATGCTTTGTGACTGGAAACCTTTGATTCTAATACTAATTGTTGCTGAAATAATTGCATACTTGTACTCATTCATGATGAGCACTGTAGATATTATACATGCTTATCTATTTTTAATATTGATCTTAATTTTTCATACTGTTTTCACCAAATTTATTCTGAATGCCCAAAACTGAGGAATGTTTACAGTTCGGAACAACCTTCAGTTTGAGACACTAAAGATGCTCCCTGAACAGTCTGCTCAGTGGGGTTTGGAACGGAGCCAGAGTTTTCATCATAAATGTGTTTGCAGTGATTTTCCAGGGTTTCTGGGGAATATGAAGACCAACATCCCAGAGCGCAGAAACACACACACACACACACACACACACACACACACACACACATGAACAGAGTGAGCGGGTCAGAGGTTTTATTAGCGCTCCATCTCTATGATCATAAAGGTGGCATTCAGACGCTTTTAATAAACTAGAGAGCGCAAACGCACAGATCAAACACACAGAGCAAATGAATGATATTCAGAAGATTACAGAGAACAAACATCATCAAAGAGAAGCGCAGAGTTCATTCATCTCCATCATATAAAGCTGATCTGAGGACAGCAGATGCCGATGCTCATCTCTTCACAACACTCAGCAGGACTGCTTTAAAGGAAATTCACTTACACTTCAGTTTACAGACCAATTCTCACTAATAACTAGAGGTTTTTTACCTGCCTATTATTAAGATATTGACTGTTTATTAATACTTATAAAGCACATATTACTGCATGATCACTAATCCAACACCTAATACTGTACATAAACAACTGTTAATAAGCAGAAAATTAAGAGTTTATTGATGCAAAAATAATAGTTAATGTTTTATTAAAAGTGAGAATTGTACCTTAAAATATAGTGACAGAAAATCATAATTTATTTCAGAAATTGTGTGTTAAATTGATCAAAAAAGACAGTAAAGACATTTTTTTTATTGAATCATTCTCAAATGCATGTCAAGACCAGAGTCGGTTAAAATTCTGACATTTTACATTGCATTTCTTAATTTTTAGTTTCTCAAAAGCCTAAAATTCCATCAAAGTGCAGCTAAAATCATTAAAATATAATTTCTGTACTATGAGAATTTTTACACAGCAAAGGTGGTACAAAACAAATCCTGAAGCAGCAAATATATATATTTTTAGATTATTTTTGCATAAAACTTTTAATGTGGCATGATGTCTTTACTGTGGCTGTGCAAAGATGACTTTATATATAATATAATGTAATGTAATGTATTACACTGTAATATAATATAACAAAAAAGGGTGGCTCAGTGGTTAGCACTGTGGCCTCAAAGTAAGAAGGTCTTGGTTCGAGTCTCGGCTGGGTCAGTTGGGGTTTCCCCCACAGTCCAAACACATGCGCTATAGGGGAATTGATCAACTAAATTGGCCGTAGTGTATGAGTGTGTATGGGTGTTTCCCAGTACTGGGTTGCATTTTCATTTTAGGGGGGGCTCAGCTCCTTATAAGGTAAAAAAAAAAAATGTATATATATTTATATATATATATATATATATATATATATATATATTTATATATATATATATATATATATATATATATATATATATATATAACCTAATATCAGAATCAGTTTTATTGCCAAGTGTGCTTCACACACACAAGGAATTTGTTTTGGCTACAGAAGCTTCCAGTGTACATAAAGTGACAACACAAAATTAAATATGAGAAAAGAAAAGGCGATAAACATTAGACATTAAACAGAGATGCAGTAAGTAAAAAATATCTGAATGTTGAATTGTATGTACAGATGTGTTGTAAATATACAGGTTATAAGGTGCTGTGTACCAATGCGAATAGAGAAAGTATTGCATTACAGTTGCATATAGTATTGAATTAAGTATTGCATTATATATTGCATTAAAGTATAACATTTATAAGTAGTAATTTAATAGTAATACACTTAAAAATGTTTGTTTATTATGGGTTGTATACTAGTATTCCACTGTATTACAGACAGGCACAACCATTTGAGTTCTGAATAAGCCAAATAGGCTCAGCCCCCCTGTTTACTGTAGTAAAAACCACTTTCTAGATTCAAGTGCATTTTTGTTTCCATGTATTAAATAAATAAACTGCCACTTTCCTAATTAAATGACACACATAAATATATAGTTTTAAACTTACAGGCTAATTCACATATTTCACCATCTGAATGATAATCATAAATAATAAGTATTGTTTTAATACTGGACAACACTTGATGTTTCTATCTCTGTCAGTGACCGTTAAACGAGTACACTGTGGTTCTGTCACAGTGTTTAATCCTTTCTGTGCAAGACTGTTTGGTATAGTTAATGCCACATGAACAGTAATGTGTTTTAAATTGGAAGTTCATTTTGAAATAAAAACAGCGAAATGTTCGTTAAGAGTTACATTTTCAGCTGGAGGAAACCGCTGTGCTGATGAGGTGAACGCCGAGAAAACCCGACTGCTCATCCGTGACATTGGGATACAGGTGACACAAGGTTATTTATATCAAAGAACTGCAAATAAGCAGATATTATAACAATTTATCAATAAACACACACCTCCCTCTCTCGCTGTCCACGGCTGTGGTTTGCTGATCAAATGAGAAACAAAAGACGGGGAGGAGCCAAATTCTGCCGCCGATTTCTTATCAAATTTAAAGGGGAATGAGGCGATAATTTAGTATACAGTTTACGAGCTAATCCCAAAAGTTTTAGGGGGGCTGAATAGAAACATAGGGGGGGCTACAGCCTACCTAAAATAGGCCTAGCAACACCCATGGCTGGAATAGTTGGTGGTTTATTCTGCTGTGCCGGCCCCTGATAAATAAGGGACTAAGCCGCAGGAAAATGAATGACTGAATGGATGACTGAATGGATGACTGAATGGATGAATGAATGGATGAATGAATGAATGAATGGATGACTGAATGGATGAATGAATGAATGAATGAATGAATGAATGAATGAATGAATGAATGGATGAATGACTGAATGGATGACTGAATGGATGACTGAATGGATGAATGAATGAATGGATGACTGAATGGATGAATGAATGAATGAATGAATGAATGAATGAATGAATGAATGGATGAATGAATGAATGGATGACTGAATGGATGACTGAATGGATGACTGAATGGATGACTGAATGGATGACTGAATGGATGACTGAATGGATGACTGAATGGATGACTGAATGACTGAATGGATGACTGAATGACTGAATGAATGACTGAATGAATGAATGACTAAATGAATGAATGATTGACTGAATGAATGACTGAATGGATGACTGAATGAATGAATGAATGAATGACTGAATGAATGACTGAATGAATGAATGAATGACTGAATGGATGACTGAATGGATGACTGAATGACTGAATGGATGACTGAATGACTGAATGGATGACTGAATGACTGAATGAATGACTGAATGAATGACTGAATGAATGACTAAATGAATGAATGATTGACTGAATGAATGACTGAATGGATGACTGAATGAATGAATGAATGACTGAATGAATGAATGAATGACTAAATGAATGAATGACTAAATGAATGAATGACTAAATGAATGAATGACTGAATGAATGAATGAATGAATGAATGAATGGATGACTGAATGAATGAATGAATGAATGAATGGATGAATGAATGAATGGATGACTGAATGGATGACTGAATGAATGACTGAAAGACTGAATGGATGACTGAATGGATGACTGAATGGATGACTGAATGACTGAATGGATGACTGAATGACTGAATGAATGACTGAATGAATGAATGACTAAATGAATGAATGATTGACTGAATGAATGACTGAATGGATGACTGAATGGATGACTGAATGAATGAATGAATGAATGACTGAATGAATGACTGAATGAATGAATGAATGAATGAATGACTGAATGGATGACTGAATGGATGACTGAATGACTGAATGGATGACTGAATGACTGAATGGATGACTGAATGACTGAATGAATGACTGAATGAATGACTGAATGAATGACTAAATGAATGAATGATTGACTGAATGAATGACTGAATGGATGACTGAATGAATGAATGAATGACTGAATGAATGAATGAATGACTAAATGAATGAATGACTAAATGAATGAATGACTAAATGAATGAATGACTGAATGAATGAATGAATGAATGAATGGATGACTGAATGAATGAATGAATGAATGAATGAATGAATGAATGAATGAATGAATGAATGAATGAAAGATCAGAGCTGTGAATATATTTACCCAGAAATGTTTTTTTATTTCTCTATTTTTGATCAAAGCAGTGGAATCCTGGTGAGCAGAAGTTTTTCACACACACACACACACACACAGTTTTGTCTGCAAGCACCCTTGTGTGTGTGTGTGTGTGTGTGTGTGATCTCTGCAGGAGTCAGTCAGTCAGCATTAGAGCTGCTGTTCTGAGTTCAGTGGGCTCTGCTAAAGACCGATGGGATGGAGAAGTGTTAAAAATAGAGCTGAAGTAAGGCAGGAGATTAGAGAAGCAGAGGATCGTGGGAACACTTTACTACTGCGATACAAGACGGAGGAACGTCTTCAACAAAACTCACAACACGGCAAAATAAACAAACTAACTCGCAGTGGAGCAGAGGCGTAGACAAACCACTTCTCTCAGAAATAAATAAAGGTGCAAAAGCTGTCAGTGGGGGGGGGGGGTCACTTCAGGTACAGATTTGTACATATTGGAATCACAAATTAGGATCTAAATATTTTATAAGGTGCAGCACTGTACTTATGTGGTGACAGCTTTATTTCTGAGAGTGTGTATGACACACTGCAGTGAAATGGGTTATTGATAAACAATATATGCAGGACTTGAGACTGGATGTTGAAAAGTGGGCGTGGCTATTTTGAGAAGAGGCGGGGCTAAACTTGAGTTTATGGTTAGCTGGGCGGGGTTTGCAAGTGACTGACTGGAGACCTGCGTATACATCCAGACTGATTATACTTTAAAATTTAATTAATTCATGAGCTAACAACTTACAGAGAGCACTCCTAACACTCAATTACCTTGAAAATTTTTACGTTTTTTCTGTGTTGGTGTGGGTTTCCTCCACAGTCCAAACACATGCGCTATAGGGGCATTGATGAACTACATGTATAAGTGTGTGTGAATGAGTGTGTATGGGTGTTTCCCAGTACTGGGTTGTGGCTGGAAGAGCATCTGCTGCGTAAAACATATGCTGGAATGGTTGGTGGTTCCTTCCGCTGTGGTGAATAAATGAATAAAATAAATGAATAAAGAGACTAAGCTGAAGGAGAATGAATGAATGATTCTTCATGTTGTGTATGAGGAATACAGCATGCAATCTGTGTGTCTGTCTGTGTATGAGTGTATGTTTGTTAGTGTGTGTGTGTGTGTGCATGTCTATTTGTGTCTGTGTGTCAAGTGTGTGCTTATTTGTGTCTATCTGTGCATGTGTTTTGTGTGTCTTTTGCTTGTGTGTGTATATTGTGTGTGTGTTTGTTTGTTTGTGTGTGCGTGTGTCTCATCTTACAGTCACATTAGAGTGTGTTTAGTATTTTCTGGTGACTCTCTGCTTTCCTCCTTGCTGAAACACACACTCTCCATTATCACAAACGTGACACAACAAGGTCAAAGACATAATTCTACCAGCAACCCCTGCTGTACGCCATCACTCTTCACACACACACACAACATTACAGGAGCCCCATATTTCACCACATAATCAACACACACACGCACACACACACGAAACTATATTCTGCAAAAGATTTTTAGAACCACTAAAATAAAGTCAGTTAATAAAAGTATAGAACAAAACACACTTTAAATCAAAGCGTATGATATATTTAAAAATAAAATCAACATTGTGATTTACACTCACTGGCCACTTTATTAGGTACACCTTATTAGTACCGGGTTGGACCCATTTTGCCTTCAGAACTGCTTTAATCCTTCGTGGCAGATATTCAACAAGCTACTGGAAATATTCCTCAGAGATTTTGCTCCATATTGACATGATAGCATCACACAGTTGCTGCAGATTTGTCGGCTGCACATCCATGATGCCAATCTCCCGTTCCACCACATCCCAAAGGTGCTCTATCGGATTGAGCTCTGGTGACTGTGGAGGCCATTTGAGTACAGTGAACTCATTGTCATGTTCAAGAAACCAGTCTGAGATGATTGGCGCTTTATGACATGGTGCGTTATCCTGCTGGAAGTAGCCATCAGAAGATGGGGACACTGTGGTCATAAAGGGATGGACATGGTCAGCAACAATACTCAGGTAGGCTGAGGCGTTGACACCATGCTCAATTGGTACTAATGGACCCAAAGTGTGCCAAGAAAATCTCCCCCACACCATTACACCACCACCAGCAGCCTGAACCGCTGATACAAGGCAGGATGATCCATGCTTTCATGTTGTTGAGGCCAAATTCTGAGCCGAGCATCCGAATGTGGCAGCAGAAATGGAGACTCATCAGACCAGGCAACGTTTCTCCAATCTTCTCTTGTCCAGTTTTGGTGAGCCTGTGTGAATTGTAGCCTCAGTTTCCTGTTCTTAGCTGACAGGAGTGGCACCCGGTGTGGTCTTCTGCTGCTGTAGCCCATCCGCCTCAAGGTTGGACGTGTTGTGTGTTCAGAGATGCTCTTCTGCAGACCTCGGTTGTAACGAGTGCTTATTTGAGTTACTGTTGCCTTTCTATCAGCTGGAACCAGTCTGGCCATTCTCCTCTGACCTCTGGCATCAACAAGGCATTTGTGCCCACAGAACTGCCGCTCACTGGATATTTCCCCTTTGTCGTTTACATTCTCTGTAAAGCCTAGAGATGGTTGTGCGTGAAAATCCCAGTAGATCAGCAGTTTCTGAAATACTCAGAGCAGCCCGTCTGGCAGCAACAACCATGCCACGTTCAAAGTCACTTAAATCCCCTTTCTTCCCCATTCTGATGCTCGCTTTGAACTGCAGCAGATCCTCTTGACCATGTCAACATGCCTAAATGCATTGAGCTGCTGCCATGTCATTGGCTGATTAGACATTTGCGTTAACGAGCAGTTGGACAGGTGTACCTAATAAAGTGGCCGGTGAGTGTAACTCGTTGCAATTAAACTAGTGGTGTTAATATTTTGGTAGTGTCAGTGAGTTAGCGGTATCAGTAGGTTAGTAGTATTGATAGGTTAGCTGTATTAGTGGGTTAGTAGTGCTGTTGTGTTAGTAGTGTTAGTGTTTGAGACTCACAGTGTGAAGTTCTCCTCCGGATAGCAGCGGTTTCGCAGGAGTCCCGCCCACAGCTGAACGCCGATGATGCCGAAGATGAAGAAGACGAAGAAGCAGAGCAGCAGCACATTCCCCAGCATGGGCAGCGTGTCCAGCAGCAGATTCACCAGGATCCTCATGCCTGACACAACAGCAGCAGATTAAAGCCATAGTTCAGCAAAACATGAACATTTACAGATTTACTCTGAATCTTCCCTCAAATCTCAGCTCAGCTTTTTTCCATTCCTCCTTCAATTCTTCAACTTGAGTGTATGGTGTGAAACTTTACAGGAGCATCATCTGGAGACAGACTTTCTGACATGTGAAGAGCAGCGCAGGCGTTTGTGAGTGACACTCCGGCTCTGATCATCCTGCAGGACTGAATCTGCAGCTCCAAACTCTGTGTTTGTACAGCAGAGAGCTGACGGAGAGAGCTCAACAGCTAACCACACTCATTCATCACACTCACACTGCACTGAGAGCCACTTAGCATCCAGAAACACACAGATACCACTCAACAGACTGGCACACGCACACTAAACCTCAAGTCAGAGCTCATGAGGATGAGGATTAATTAACATGTTATACATGTTATATATGATCATAATGTTTGTAATTTGAATATTTGTAATGGACTTTGTTATTCTGGTTATTTTCCATCAGGTGTATATCTGTCATGAATCCAGACTCTTGCATTATCAGAGGAAACGGCTTTTATAAGGTGGGCATTAAATGATGTCTACTCAATCCCCACTTGTGCTCTAATCCTGCTAATGGAAGAGTGTGTGTTCGTCTGGGTTTTGTTGATGTGCTTTTCTCCTGCTTTTATCATGTTCAGGTTCATCTGCAGGTCCAGTGTTTAATCCAGCGTCTCATCAGCTAATGCTCCTCTGCAGATGCTCAGGAGGTTTGAGTCTCTTTTCACACAAACACACACTGATGATTCACTCACACTCAACTGAATCACCTGACAGAGACTCACTGGTTTGCCCCTGTGACTCAATCATGCTCAACTGAATCATCTGACTGAGTGACTCACTCTGAGAGACTCACTGATTCATCACTACTGATTCATCACTGCTGATTCATGCAACCTCTACTGAATCATCTGACTGAGTGACTCACTCTAAGAGACTCACTGATTCATCACTACTGATTCATCACTGCTGATTCATGCAACCTCTACTGAATCATCTGACTGAGTGGCTCACTCTGAGAGACTCACTGATTCATCACTACTGATTCATCACTGCTGATTCATGCAACCTCTACTGAATCATCTGACTGAGTGGCTCACTCTGAGAGACTCACTGATTCAGCACTGATGATTCATGCAACCTCTACTGAATCATCTGAGTGATTCACTCTACAAGACTCACTGATCCATCACTAATTCATGTAAACTTTACTGAATCATCCGACTAAGTGATTCACTCTGAGAGACTCACTGATTCATCACTGATGATTCATGCAACCTCTACTGAATCATCTGACTGAGTGATTCACTCTACGAGACTCACTGATCAATCACTGATTCATGCAAACTCTACTGAATCATCTGACTAAGTGATTCACTCTGAGAGACTCACTGCTGATTCATGCAAACTCTACTGAATCATCTGACTTAGTGATTTACTCTGAGAGACTCACTGATTCAGCACTGATGATTCATGCAACCTCTACTGAATCATCTGAGTGATTCACTCTACAAGACTCACTGATCCATCACTAATTCATGCAAACTCTACTGAATCATCTGACTAAGTGATTCAGTCTGAGAGACTCACTGATTCATCACTGATGATTCATGCAAACTCTACTGAATCATCTGACTAAGTGATTCAGTCTGAGAGACTCACTGATTCATCACTGATGATTCATGCAAACTCTACTGAATCATCTGACTAAGTGATTCACTCTGAGAGACTCACTGATTCAGCACTAATGATTCATGCAACCTCTACTGAATCATCTGAGTGATTCACTCTACAAGACTCACTGATCCATCACTAATTCATGCAAACTCTACTGAATCATCTGACTGAGTGATTCACTCTGAGAGACTCACTGATTCATCACTGATGATTCATGCAACCTCTACACAAACATCTGACTGAGTGATTCACTCTACGAGACTCACTGATCCATCACTGCTGTTTTACTCATGCCCAACTGAATCATCTAAATTAAAGATTCACTGATTCATCACTGATGATTCACTCATGCTCAGCTGAATCATATGACTGAGTGGCTCACTCTGAGAGACTCACTGATTTAGCACAGATGATTCATTCACACTTGTCCACTGAATCAACTGACTCCACACTGACACTGACTCACTCTGAGAGACTCATTTATTAACACTAGTGATTCACTGACATCAAATGAATCATCTGACCAAGTAACTCACTAATCAACGCTGAGGATTTACTGATTCAGCATTGAGGATTCATTCACACCCTACTGAATCATCTGACCAAGTAACTCACTCTGACAAACTCACTGATGATTCATGCAACCTCTACTGAATCATCCGAGTTACTCACTCTGAGAGATTTACTGATTCACCATTGATGAATCATTCACACTCTACTCAATAATCTGAATCATCAGTGGTGAATCAGTGAGTCACTCAGTCATTCACACTCTACTCAATAATCTGAATCATCAGTGGTGAATCAGTGAGTCACTCAGTCATTCACACTCTACTCAATAATCTGACTGAGTGACTCACTGAATCCCCACTGATGATTCATTCACTACCAAATCATCTGACTGAGTGATTCACTGCTTCATTCACACTCAACTGAATCTTCTGATTAAATGACTCACTGGGGACTCTGTTGATGGCTTTGAGCGGCCGCAGGACTCGCACAGTCCGGATCGCCGTCAGGTTGATGTCCTGCAGATCCAGTGAATACTCCACCACCCTGAACACACACACACACACACATTAAATACACACATTTAGACAGTCAATCACAGTACAGCTTGTGTTTTCTGCATCTCCTCAAACACCCACAGCTGCTATGATGAGCTCTGACATCTGATCATATGCTCAACACATTCACATACATGCAAACACACACACACACACACACACTTCAGAGCTGGCGTTCATTACTGATCTCCATCTGTCCTGCTTTTACATCATAGCAAGATCTGCTACTGTACACTCGCTTCCTTTATTTGATCACAAATACAGCAAAACTGTGAAATATGATTAGTCTAAAGCAGAATTAAAAACCCTAAACCGTCAGAAACCCTTTCAATAGGAGTAAATGATCAAGAAACATTTATTATTATTAATGCTGAAAACTGTAGTGCTGCTCCATGTTTTTGTGGAAACTGTGATGCACGTCATGTTTCAGGATTCACAGATGAATGTTATATAGAGAAATACGTCTGTAGCATAATATAATATAGTTTTTATTCCAGCCAAACTAACAGAATTAAGACTTTCACCTGAAGAAAACTACAATAGAAATCCTGTGGGGAAAGTCCATTAAACAGCACTTGGGAAATATCTGAACAACAATCAAATCTCACAGGACAGAATGATTTTTTTTCTCCAGCCGTACATTCATTTTCCTTCGGCTTAGTCCCTTTATTCATCAGGGGTCGCCACAGTGGAATGAACCACCAACTATTCCTGCATATGTTTTACACAGCAGATGCCCTTCCAGCTGCAACCCAGTACTGGGAAACACCCATACACACTCACACACACACTACGGCCAATTTAGTTCATCAATTCCCCTACAGCGCATGTGTTTGGACTGTGGGGGAAACCGGAGCACCTGGAGGAAACCAGCGTTCATACAGGTACAGCCTAATGAAAATCAAGGACTTTTAAGCACTTTTTTCAGCACCAACTTTTATTTTCAAGACTGACATGCAACATATTAAACACCTGAAATGTCTTCTCAGCAACCCATAAAAACATTGCATAGAAATTTACAGTTGAAGTCAGAATTATTCGCCCCCCTTCGAATTTTTATTTCTTTTTTAAATATTTTCCAAATGAGCAAGGAAATGTTCACAGTATGTCTGATAATATTTTTTTTTCTGGAGAAAGTCTTATTTGTTTTATTTCGGCTAGAATAAAAGCAGTTTTTAATTTTTTAAACTCATTTTAAGGTCAATATTATTAGCCCCTTTAAGCTATATATTTTCTGATAGTCTACAGAACAAACCATCATTATACAATAACTTGCCTAATTACCCTAACCTGCCTAGTTACCCTAATTAACCTAGTGAAGCCTTTAAATGTCACTTTAAGCTGTATAGAAGTGTCTTGAAGAATATCTAGTCTAATATTATTTACTGTCATCATGACAAAGAGAAAAATAAATCAGTTATTAGAGATGAGTTATTAAAACTATTATGATTAGAAATGTGTTGAAAAGCATCTCTCCGTTAAACAGAAATTGGGGGAAAAAAATAAACAGAGGGGCTAATAATTCTGACTTCAACTGTACACAAATAAAAAACATTATTATTAATAATAATAATAATAATAATAATAATAATAATTAATTGTGTATTAATAATTAAAAATAGAATAAACCTGCACTAAATGTGATTGTGAAATGTTTTTTTTTTTGTACTCAAGTAAAAATACAATTACACTGCTAAAATAATAATTTTAGTAAATAATACTAATATTGGGTAAAGTACAGAGTACTCTTAAAATACTACTCAGAATACTAGTTAGTTACTTTTGAAGAAAAAAAAAGTCTGATTTTCATTACGGCCCTTTTTTAGGTGTAAACTTATTTGAATGGTTTAATTGCTTAAATCACAAAGCTACATATGCAGGAATTTTCCGGATTTTTCCTTTGATGACAATTCATCTTTTTCAAGGCATAACTACCACATGCACTAAAAGGCCACAGAGACACTTTTTGTCCATTTTTAAACAATATTCTTAAGCTTTGAAAGATTTAATTAAAGTATATGATGAAAAGATTTAAACACTATTTTACACTATTTTTCTTATTTGCTCATTCTTGTTTTTACAATATGGCAAATGTGTTTCTTAAATAGCTTTACAGCACATGAAAATGTAATTTTACACTTGATCTTAAACTGAAATAATTTTACAAAAAAGACAAGTACACTGTCAGTAATAAAATAAAAAAAAACTAATGACTTCGTTTCACTCGAGGTATTTGAAATAAGACAACACTACATTAAAGCAGTGTTTTAAGAGCCTTATTGTTTATTTTGATAAGTGTAACAGATTGCTTTGACCTGTAATGCCTGCACAATTTAGTGACGCTTTAAGACAGATCAGGATATGGCTATTATGTATAAACACAAATACCTCAAACAGAAACATTTCTAGCGTATTTCTTCTGTCGTAAAGAAATAAAAAAGTTCCAGCTTTGCTAAAAGTTTCACTTCACGATACAGACAAATAGGAAGTCCGTTAGCATTGTTATCGGTCATGCATCAATCTAATTCTAAATACTGGATAGTTCATTCATTCATTCATTTTCTTTTCAGCTTAGTCCCTTTATTAATCTGGGATCACCACAGTGGAATGAACCGCCAACTTATCCAGCATATGTTTTACGCAGTGGATGCCCCTTCAGCTGCAACCCAGTACTGGGAAACACCCATACACACTCTTCACACACATACACTATGGACAATTTAGCTTACCCAATTCACCTGAACCGCATGTGTTTGGACTGTGGGGGAAACCCATGCAAACACGGGGAGAATATGCAAACTCCACACAGAAACATCAACTGACCCAGCCGAGGCTCGAACCAGCAACCTTCTTGCTGTGAGGAGATCGTGCTACCCACTGCGCCACCATGACGCCCCATACTAGATGGTTTTTGACTAAATTTAGTCAAGGAGCAAAGATAAATAGGCTAATTTCTACTTTAATAGCGAAGAGATGGCGATTGTATACCGTCTGAGCACACACACGCGATGATGAGAGGACTTGCAGTGCATTTGAAAAAGCCTATTTAGGAGCTCGCACAGCGTACATGACTGCGCTCTCGTGTTAAAATAAAGCACTCGCAATACCTGCATTCCCACGCTGACATTCAGACTGTATTTAGAAGAGTGACAGGTCAGAGATGAGTAAACTCGCTGTCGGAGAGAAGAGAGCGAAACGTGTGTAGATCGTCGAAATGGCAGGAAGTATGTCTGCGGTTTAATTACTCTTGCTAATAACATAGACATCTCTATTAGGGTTGTGAACCTACACTGGTCTCACGGTTCGGTTACGATTATCATGCCATCGATTCGGTTCAATTCGATATCTCGGTGCATCACGGTGCATTGACGATGCTTTCCATACATATTTAGATTTTTTTCTTTACAACACAAGAAATTATTTTTTATTCAAATCTATATATGTTTAGATTTATATATTACTTGTAATACAATTTTGTCCTTTAATACAAGGAGTCAGATATATGAACTGTACCTTTAATTTTACCTGCTCAAAAAAAAAACACTCTTTGTGAATGAAAACTCCAATACATGCTCAGAAACCAGCACGAGCAATTCATAACAGTTTCATAACAAAAAAACTAATGTAAATATTATCCCGCTTGCTTTTTAAGCGCTGGCAAGTTCTTACACCCCTATGATCGGTCATTGTCTTCACCCGCTCAACAGAAAGGGCTGCGCTTGGCTTTAGAAACGAAAGCGCTGTTCACCCATGAGTGACGCGGGAAAAACAGCCGCGGGTCAGTCTATATGTGTATAATACGCGGTTATCAGGTAATCCATAATAGAACAAATACAACACAATAAACTCACACCACAGGCACGCTTGTGTCTCGATCCACAAACAGCCGAGAGGAGGGAAATTTACCTCACGAACATGAAAGCGGGTCAAATGCCCAAAGTGTGTGTGTGTGGGAGAGAGAGAGAGAGAGTTAGAGTTTTACAGCATTTCTCCCTAGTAGTGAAGTAGCGGCTCGTGCTTTACCATTCCTCAGTGTCAGTGAAAGATCTGCTTTTTAAGTACAGTAGTTGGAGTGTTTATTTTACTCGCCCTCGCCTCCTTCGCCATAGTAATCTACCGCGACATCGCACATAGGGGATAAATGATGTCAGTGCGTAATAACCGGTTATGATCTATTACTGAACCGATATCGAATTGTCCCCATCTGCATCGCGGT
The DNA here is from genome assembly GCA_903798195.1 of Danio kyathit. Taxonomy (NCBI): domain Eukaryota; kingdom Metazoa; phylum Chordata; class Actinopteri; order Cypriniformes; family Danionidae; genus Danio; species Danio kyathit. The sequence goes on along the minus strand of LR812524.1, from coordinate 934,145 downwards.
GCACAGAAGAAATGATTAATATTGACACCCCTAATCTCTATAGTGAAAAGCATTATTTCAATAAAACATTTGTTTTTAAGTTGCTGTTTTTCCTGTCATTGCAGCACAGAAAGGTCTTTGTCCCGCCCTTACGTTTTATTTAAAACCAGACAAGGTCGACTGTGATTGGCCACTTTTCATATCAGTCAAATCACCGCTTCGGTAGTTTGTGCAGGTATTTTTGCATGAAATTGTCACAAAAGTTCACAAACATTTGTATTTTTCCAGCGTGAAAATTGCATGCAAATCCTCCTTGTTAATTTTAAGCACTTTTCAACAAAAAAAGCTAATTTTCCAGGTATTCCAGAACTTAAATTTCTAAAAGCCAAGCACTTTAAGCACCCTGTGCGAACCCTGGGAAACCCACGCCAACTTGGGGAGAACATGCAAACTCCACACAGAAACGCAAACTGGCCAAGCTGGGACCTTCTTGACGCTACTAACCAGGGCTTGACATGAACTTTTTTGATCAGCAGCCACTGTGGCTAGTAGTTTTCCACCGTTACTAGCCACTCACCATTTTTACTAGCCACAATTTTGTTGTTGGGAAAATATATTTTATATGCATAAATTTGACTTTGACATGCTAAAATGACTTCATTTCGATTGTGTTTTTTCCACTTGCCTCCTCGTTCATTTCACTGTGTTTTGTTGATGAGTTTACTCAATGAGCATGAGCAAATGGGTTATGCTTTTATAAAAAAGTGTCGCATTGCAGTTAGCTTTCTTTCACAGGACTTTTCAGAGCTCAACACAATAAGGATTTGATTTTTTTTTTCTCTGGCCACACCAAACTTATTATTTCCTTGTAGGGCTGGGCGATATGGCAAAAAAAAAAAAAATCTCGATTTTTTCATAAAGTTTGACCGATTCACGATTTCGATTTCGATTTTTTTATTTATTTTTTTATTAAAAAAATTTTACTGTGTAACTACCTTACCAGCTTACCTTGTTCATTTAAATTTAAATAAATGCTGAAACTAGTTTTTTTCATGCTCACTTGTAAAAGAAAAGCAACCATGTGACTAAACGCAGTTATGGCACTCTCTCATATAGGGATGCTAAACATAGCTACAATAGAAGTCACAGCAGGTCATATGTTATGCAGCTTTGGGCAAATTTTATTTGGAGAGAAAATGACCAAAATGTAACGTGAAGATTGAAAAGGATTGGAGGGGAAATAAATATTTCAAATCTCTGTACATAACAGAAAAATAAACAATGATAATGCAACAATAGTTTATCTGTATTAGTGGCATGGCAGAAATATATATTTAGACAGGCCTTGTCAAAGTGAGCGGGCACTTTCACTAATAAAAATATAGCACTTAAATTATTTCATAACAATCAATAAAATAACAGCGGTTTTATATCAAAAGTTGGTAATGATATAAAATATACTACATTTTGATGGTAAAAAATAACCATTTAAACGATTTCAGTATTTAAACATTAAATAATGAATGCATCAAGTTTAATATAAAAAAACGAATGAAACAACACACAGCATATCAGGATATAAAGGACTATATTTAGCAGAATGCTGCTCTTTTTATCTTTGTAATTTTATAGTTTTATTTTTGTTATTTTAATTATTTTTTGTCTTCATAAATAACTAACGAGCTATAGACAAATATCTGCTTGACGTTTTAGAAAATATTTGTGCGTAGCTCCACCACCCAGTATATATTAAAGATCACAGTGAACAAAAAAAAACCTGTTACATATCTCTCTATATTTAAATGTCTATCTTATATTTAACTGAATCGTATAGCAGCCTATAGCTGAAATGTTGGAAATTGCTTAATTTATTTTTATAAAACATTTGTCGATACGTATTGATATTTTTTGGAGTAAAAACTGCCGACATTTAAGAATCCATATTTATTTTATTCATTCATTCATTTTACTTGTTTATTGGTGCATATATGGGTTATGATTTAATTCATACAGTACCGTCCTTCAGGTGGTGCGCGGGTATAATATACAAAACCAGCCATCTGGGCTTTGAACTAGGTGCAATTATTTCTTTGTGTGTGTGTGTGTGTGTGTGTGTGTGTGTGTGTGTGTGTGTGTGTGTGTGTGTGTGTGTGTGTGTGGAGCGATGGGTGCGCGGGCATAAGTGACTAAAAGTGACTCCACCTGTCGAGCCCATCTCGCAGCTCGCACAGGAGAGACAGACGGCTGCGGGGACGCGAACAACAGCACGACGCGCGTGCAAACATTAGCGAAGCTGGCTGGCTGCGGAGCTGTTGTTGCTCTAGCGGGAAAATGTCCCGGTGTTCCCAATGGCAAGTCCGCCCTGGCGCGCTTCCGCTAAATCAGCTGGTAGCTCATCAACAGAGCCGCGACGTCAACACACAGAATCAGCACAATTCAGCACGGTTGTCCAACAGTTTAGAACGGTTTGGCACGATAGTGGGAAAGTGGCTTTAATATTTTTATTTAAAAAAAATGCGATTCTTCGATTTTGTAAAAAATAAAATCGTCTTAAAACGTAAATTTGAATTAATCGAGAAAAAAAAAAAAAAAAAAAAAAAAAAAAAAAAAAAAAAAAAAAAAAAAAAAAAAATCGCCCAGCCCTATTTCCTTGCCACAAATTTTAAATAATGTGTCAAAACAAGCAAAATACTGCTGCATAAATACACATTTTATTTAACAAAACATTTAATATATATATAATCACGCATCTAAAACTCTGCACAGTGGTCTGTTCTGGCTCCCAGATCACCCGTTAACTATGCATACAACAACATATTAAAGCAATATTATTGTAAAGGATGATTATTAAACTATATTAACAAAATAACAGCAAGTAAAAGAAAGCGGGTAAAACACATTCTGTGCACGATAATGAAAGGATGATGCCGCGCACACGGTTAATGTTAGGCCAATCAATAATCTGTTTAAAGAATGGTTAAAGCGAAAGCGACAACAACTGCTGCTGCTTACAAAGAATCTCGAGCCCTTGAAGGACTGTGTGTGCACGAGCATCGCACTAGTTTCGTCTCCAGGCACGGTTGCTTCGAGTGAGGAAACAGCACAGGAGCTTTTAAAGACTCACGCGCATCAAATCACCTGTGTGCGGGATACTAAAGCCCTCGTCAGTGAGTGAGGAAAGCCTGTCTCACCGTGCACGTGATCCTCTCATTCGTTATTCACCTGCTTTCTTCTGCTGGCGTGAAAAGCTGTTTTTGTCAGTCGTGCTGCTTCTCGATTCTAAGACCACATTTGTACGCATATAGACAAACGGTCAGAAACAGTCTAATCTGTAGTGACGATGAGCCAGCACTGGCCATTTAAGAATGAGTTTCAGCCAGCCAAAGTAGCTAGTGGGAGTGACTGTCTAACCGGCCACAACCGAAATCTACCCGCATTTGGCGAGTTGGCAGGTGTTAACGTAAAGCCCTGCTATACTAACCCACAGTGCTAACCACTGAGCCACCCATAGCTGTACATTCATGTCATATTTTTCTCACCCTGCCATCACGATGAAGAAGTCCAGTCTGTTCCAGGTGTCTCCCAGATAGCAGCGCTCCCCGAAGATGCCCAGAGCCAGCATCTTCACCACCATCTCCATCGCAAAGAAGATGTAGATGAAGGCGTCGAAGGCCTGCAGAGAGAGAAACACAGATCAGATCTTTATTAGAGTTTAGTCTTGTTTCTAGACCCAATATCTAACAACTGAGTTTTATTAAGAGTGTTCCAGACAAGCAAAAGATACTGTTTAGTTTTCAGAAATAACATGGTAGGGTGGATGTTAATAAAATACAATTAATGGATAATTTAATAAATACCATAAATATTCTCATCAACTTCCAGCTGCAGCTGTATAAAAACCACTGACCTGCAGGACCTGACAGCGCTCAGATGAGCAGTTGATGTTCTCACAGGGCTGATACATGCCTAAAGTCACACAGTTGAGGAGGATGACCAGCATACTGACCCGCTCGAACCATGTGCAGCACACTGAGTCAAGGAGAACAACCACACAACAACACACAACACAACCAGCACAATCAATACAACATAATAACAAACACAACCAGCATTAACAACATAACACAAACAACACAACCACTGCGAATGACAAACACACCATTAAACAGAACACAACCTTTTCATTCATCTCCCATTACAATTACACAAGCAAGTGTTGAAGCAGCTCAGAGAAATGTGTGGGGAAGTAAACAGTAAAGACACAGGTGGGCAATGAAGATGATTACTGCTGGAAGAACACCTCCTCAGGTGAAACACACACTCATCCTGCAGCTCAAACACACACACACACACATTCTGCAGCTCAAACACACACTAATAATCTAATAAAGATTTAAATATCAAAAGTTAGTAATATCTATAGAAGAATCACCAAATATTATCCACAGCTTTGTGTCAGTAAAAGACAAAATAATCATGTCGTTTATGATAGAACTTCATAAGTGATTAAATGCAACGCAAAATTATCACAAATAAAGCAAATGACAAACACAAAATAAAATACACACAAATAAATAAATAAACACAAACATAATACAATAAATACATACAAAATAAATACAAATATAAAACAAATATATATTGCATGCATTTCTATGTGACGTCACACAGCTCACAGGAACACACACACACACACACTCTCAGCGGCCACATCAAACTCCAGCCAAACGCTCTCATCATCTGCTCTGATCTCCACGGCAACAGCAGAGTTTAAATCAAGTTAATGGAGAGCTGAAGCTGTGCGAGTCTCTGACAGAACAAAACAAACAAACATCCACATCACACCTGCATCCACACACACACACACACACACACACACACACACACACACATCTGCTCAGTTGAAGCGGGATTACAGAAGCCTGAAGGAGAAACGTGCAGCAGTTCAGCAGACTGATGCTTCACAAGCACTCACACAAACACACTCAGGCCATGTCCACACACACACACACACACGCACACACACGGGTATTTTTATAAATGGAGTTTTCCCCGCTTTCATTAAAAAAAGAATAATCTCACATGAAAACGACAAAATTTAGAGAGTGATGCATGTTAAGAGCACGCCGACCCAACAGGGGGCGATAATGACACTTATGTTGGGTTCACACCAAACGAGGAGTAAATTGCACAAAAATCAAAACATAAATCTTCATCCTGGCCAGAGTTTTCAGAAAGCTTCGGTTTCAGTCACCCAATACGGTGTTTTCAGTTGAACAATCAGTGAAAAAAAAAGTCCAAGGTTTCCGCTACATTCATTCATCCGTGGCGGGCCCCTACGCCAAAATTCATCCCGCCACGGCTACATTACAGCTTCTTTTTTAAAACATTTAGTCGTGTTTTTTATAGCGGATTATAAATCGCACCAAAACATATTAGAGGTAAACCGCGCAAACCTTTCTGTAACCGTAGTATTGCTGTGCGCTATTTGTTCAAGGTGACATGCTGACTGACTCTCTGACAGACTGACTGACAGGTGCGTGAGTCTAGCAAGCACCGCGTAGCTTTCAGTTAAGATGAACACAGTTTCCATAAGTATACTTTATTGCTAAAGGTCAATGGCTCTGCATACAATGACTTTATCTTGCTGGAGTTTAATGCCGTTTCACTTTACTTCAGGACGCGTTAATGTCGGAAAACGCACAAAAACGCACTAAATTGCGCTTCAGCAGCGCTTACTGGAGAGCGCACAAGAAGATCTGCACTTGAACGTGTAAATTTGAGTGCGTGCAAGAAGTTCTGTGCTCGAACAGAGGAAATCGGCGCGCAAGCAAAGAGATTCGCATGCTCGTATTACATGAATGCTATCTCGACTTGTAATACTGCGTGTAATATTTGTCTTTGAAATAGTTGGCAGATCTGTGTAAAAAAAAAAAGTCCTGCCGCCACTGCTGGAAAAAATCCTAGAGGAAACACTGAAGTCCGTTTTGAAAATACTGTGTCGTAATGACTCACTGATGTGGATACGCACAAATCAAACAAACAGAGAGTAATACTTTTACAAGACGTCAGGTTACTAAAAATGAATGTGTGAGTGAATCTTCCCTTACAGGTCTTGTGAAGTGCAAAAGTCCATTATTATTTGATGTTCAACAATCCCAACGGAAACAGAAAGACAGGGCGGGACAGAGTAGCTCCTCCCCCTTTTTAGAGTAGCTCCTCCTCTTTATTTTAAAATAGCCAATAGCTACACCCAGACAGAATTGGTGCACACAATTGCAGCTTTTTAACCCATCATTATCTATTTACTTATATTGTGTGTAGAAATAGTTAGGTTTTTATAGAAATATTAGTATTATCAACTAATGTGATCATGATTCATTTACAATTTATTTTAGTAGACATGTTATACGAGAGACTTTGTTTACCAAGACAAGTGGATCTAATCGAACTTACGTTCATTCATTCATTCATTTTCTTGTCGGCTTTGTCCCTTGCGGGGTCGCCACAGCGGAATGAACCGCCCGAACTTACGTTGTAAACCTTAAATAATAGTTAAAAGTTTGTGTTTATGTAAAAGTTTTACACTCCCAAAAACAGTCTGCTTTTTTTTAATTCTGTGCCGAAAAGCAGAATATGTCTGCAGATTCTCTCTGGTGCTGCCAAAGCGTTGCATTATATTACAACTGTGCCAGTCAGAGCTGCTGAGCCAAAACCATAAATGTCAGTCTATAATCTCTAATAGTAACACTGAGTCTGAGGGCGTACTCTTACTATGTACAGTTGCCTTGAACCGGGCCAAAGCACGCTTGTCCCCCCTCCCGTCTCCCCCGACGGCCCGCACTCACATTACATTCGGGCCTGGGCACGCTTACGTCATCTATGATGCGCTGCTCAGTTTAGGAAGAGAAGCGCTCTCGCTCAGCACAGTGGAGATTTCTTTAGTTATATCGTTTAAGTCGTTTGATATGCGGTGACACGCAGTCTAATATTTCGCAGAACAGATCAGCCTCTTCTGACGCTCAAAGTCCTCATGCTGCAGGAATTAGGAGGTTTGCTGAAGGTGCAGCTGTCGTGCAGTGAGGGGTTAATGTCTTTAATGAACTACGACAGTTTGTGTTCATTGAACAGCACGAATGATTAATTAATCCATATGATACAGTCCTTTAAAAGTCACGTCTCGCTTTCAGTTTCGGGTTTAGGCACGCTTGCACTCATACTGCAAGAGTACCGCGCCTGAGCCCAAGTGAAACACGTTCAGGCCCACCTCTTCTAACCGGGCCAGGGCCGGCCAAGTGAACCGTGCTTGAGCCTGGTTCAGAGCACTCACACTTCTCAAACGATCCAGGAAACGGGCCTGGGCACTGTTCGGATAGCATAGTGTGAGTACGCCCTGACTCTCTGTTTCTAAGATTTAAAAATAGAGCAAATGGAAATCACACAGAACCCGCCTGATCTCATAAGGACACATAACTCTTTTACGTTTTGTCAGTTTAGTGGCTTATTCGTATGAAAATGTATGATTTTAAAATGGGGGTTTGGCACCAAACCCCACCCCTAAACCCAACTATCATTGGGGCATAAGCGAATCATACTAAATTGTATGAATGAGATAGGAATTCATAGGAATTAGCCACTAAATCAAAAAGTTATGAATTGTCGTGAGAGTTGCACAAAACTCATCTTCACATCTAAAACCGACGCAATACTTCCACTCAGTGCTTAATCTGTAAATTGCGAGGTCCCCGAACAGATCGGGGTAACGGACCCAGCATGTTACCCTAAGATGGAGAGGTGTCGCGCATGAAAGTGGAGAGTGGGGTGGGGTGTTGCAGACGAAAGTGAAGGGGGGTTTGTGGCGAGGCGTTGGATGGCAGAGGGGTGTCACGGAGGAAAGTGAAGAGGGTTGGGGAGTCGCGGAGGAAAGTGAAAGTGAACAGCGGACGAGGAAGTAAGGCGGGTTGAGGAGAGTGATCAGATTTCAGAGGTGCCGGATCCAGAGTGTTCTGGCACAAATTAAGCCCTGCTTACACTGCAATAAAACACCTTTCTTACTGAGAGTTTTTGTCTTATTTCTCTTTCAAATATCTAAATTCTAGACAAACACAAAATATTGTCTTGTTTTAAGAAAGAATGAGTCAATACGAAGTGTTGTGCAAGTCATTTTGACTAAATAATCTGCCAATGGGCAAAACAAAACAATCTTATGTCAAATCACAGAGCAATATTATTTATCTTCCCTCATTGTCAGATTATTTTGCCTGTTTTAAAGAACAACTCATTTCATTTTGACTCATTTTTTCTGAAAACAAGACTATCTTTTACATGTCTATAAAATGCTTCTTGATGTAAGCTTCTTGAATGTTTAGATATTTGGACTAGAAACAAGACAGAACCTCGAAGTAAGAAAAGCAGTTTTGCAGTGCAGATCATCACAGCTGAACCACTGAATGTTTTTGGTCTTTTCTGGACTTTGAGCCTCTCTGGAGCCTTGCTGTCAATGGAGGATTTCAGCTAAATATCATAATTTGTGTCTAAAGATGAACAGTCTCAGGATTGGAACGACATGAGGGTGAGCAATTAATTACAGAAACGTCATTTTTGTGTGAACGGACCCTTTCATCTGAGAGAGAGATTTTCATCTGAGATTTCGATAGTGTGGGGTTTGACTGATTGATCTGTGGTGCTGAACTGTTCTGTGGTTTATCAGTGTGTGTGTGTGTGTTTTCTGTATCAGTGTGTGTTTTGTGAACCCGCGAGCGAGCGTTCCTGAACACCCAACCGTCCTGTTGCCGTGGTAACCATCCAGACCCAGCAGCGGCTCCTCGGAGACACTGTTTGAGATGCAGGAGGAACACAAGACACAAATAAACTACAACTAATGTGTGTGACAGAGAGAAACTCCCTCAAACTAAACACACACACACACACACTGATGCTCTGGACTGAGCAGGAAAATACACACAGATCAGAACAATAATTAAATAATAATCATAATTTTAGACTCGGAACTCTGACATACCGTCCTATAGGTATAATTTATAAGAGATGCAATGCAAAAAATCTCATTCTTTAAAATTATTTTGCCAACAATATACATAATGCATAATTTAATATTATAAAAAACGTCAAAAAAAAACTGTGATATACTGTACTACTGGTCAAGAGTTTGCAAATTTATATTTATATATATAAAGAAAGAAAAAAATTCAAAGGGGGTGAATAATTTTGACTAACTGTGTTTGTATATATATATATATATATATATATATATATATATATATATATATATATATATATATATATGTGTGTGTATGTGTGTGTGTGTGTGTGTGTGTGTGTGTGTGTCTGTGTGTGTGTGTGTATGTATATATATATATACACACACACACACACACACACACACATACATACATACATACATACGTCAGAATTATTCACCCTCCTTTGATTTTTCAATTTTTCTTCTGGAGAGTCCAATAAAAAGCAGTTTTTAATAGTTTTAAACCCATTTTAAGGTCAATATTATTAGCCCCCTTAAGCAATATTAGTTTTGGATTGTCTCCAGAACAAACCACTTATACAATGCCTTTGTTTACATGGACATCAGTAATGTAACTATTTGCCTTAATTTGAATAAGACAATGATATGATTAAGGTGTTTACAGGAGTTGCTTTTTGATTGTTCCTTTCATGATCCTGTTTTACATGCTATAGCTCATAATTCGATTAATGTCATCGCGTCACCACGCTATCCAATATTTCCTCCAGAGTTTCATGTAATTTCGGGTGTTTCATTTTTAATTTGTCGACTTTAACTGCAGTTTGGCACTTTCACTTTCATTCAGGAACATGGCATGTTTGCCCCCGTGATGAACAAGATATTGGATGAGAGTATGAACTGCTGGAAGAGTGTTGTTTTAATAGAGTTTGATTGAAAAAAAAACCTCTGCATTTCACGATGCAGGTGTCTGTGGTCTTCACTGACTCGGTAGGTGCAGAGAATAGTGTCAAACAGTTGTGTGTACAGACTATCCTGTTGCAAAATGCGGCGAAAAACTTACATGACGGTAATAGTTGGATTGCGGTGTTTACATGTCTGTACTGCACTTCAATAATGCCACTAAAATCGGCATACTCCACATGTCTTAATTCTATTTCTCTTTAGTTTGATTATGACCCTAATCAGAATAAATTAATCAAAAATCGCTGTTTACATGGTCGACTCTTAATCAGAGTAGCAGCTTAATCGCATTAAAATCAGATCCATGTAAATGTACTCACTGACTACATTTACATGAACACCAATAATTCGATTTTAATGCGATTAAGACAATACTCTGATTAAGAGTCGACCATGTAAACAGCGATTTGATTAATTTAATCAGATTAAGGTCATAATCAAACTAAAGAGAAATAGAAGACATGTGGAGTATGCTGATTTTAGTGGCATTATTGAAGTGCAGTACAGACATGTAAACACCGCAATCCAACTATTACCATCATGTAGGACTTTAAGCCGCTTTTTGCGACAGAGTAGTCCACAAACACACACACACCCAGACACAGACACACACTCTTTGCACCTACAGAGACAGTGCAGACCACAGACACCTGCATCGTGAAATGTGGAGGTTTTTTTCCTCCATTCAGCATGCGGTATGAACTGCCATTAAAACAACTCTTCCAGCAGTTCATATTCAAATCCAACATCTCGGTCATCACCGGGGGCATGCATGAAATGTTTGTGAATGAAAGTGAAAGTGCCAAACTGCAGTTAAAGTCGACAAATTAAAAAATGAAACACCCGAAATTACATGAAACTCGCAATGACGCTAATCGAATTATGTGCTATAACATGTAAAACGGGATCATGAAAGTAACACTCAAAAAGCAACCCATGTAAACACCTTAGTCTTATTATTCTCTTAATTAGATTAAAGCAAATAATTCGATTACTGATGTCCATGTAAACGTACTCACTGACTTGCCTTCTTAATCTAATTAAGCCTTTACATTTTAGTTTTAATTTTATTGTTGCAAATTATCCAGTCTAATATTGTGTGCCAAAAAGAAAAGGAATCAGTTATTAGAAATGAGTTATTAAAACTATTATGTTCAAAAATGGGTTGAAAAAAATCTCTAGACTTTGCAAAAAGTAAAATAATTTCACAAAAAGGCTAATAAATTTGCCTCCAACTGTATGTCATTATAGATTTGATCCACACACTGATGTTTGCACTTGTTTGATCTCGTTACAAGCAGAATGTACAGCGCTAAAGAGTCTCTCTGTGTGTGTGTTGGGTTAATTGCATTATAAATAGTCCCAGTGAAGGGATTTGTCTTGCTAATTAGTCTTTGCGCTGGTGTTTTCCACCGTCAGCTCTGTAAATGTCAGCAGCTCATTCAGTGTCTACACAGGTGAAACGCTTCGCTTTCATTCTCTGCTGTTTGTTGAACATCGCCGTCAAACGGATGAATCCAGCCCTTAATCTTCCACAATCAAACACACACACTCTGATCGCGGCGGAGAAACTGACAAACACCAGCATTTAAGTCCAATTAAACAGCGTGAGAGAAAACTGAAGGGCAGCACCGAGAGATTTAACACACTCTCATCTTTACTAGTCAAATTACTCAACAAATAAATAATAAATGCAAACGAACAATCCTTTGTGATCTAGAAAGAGCCTTTAAAAGGAGACCTGTCATGCAAAAATCACTTTTATAAGGGGTTTAAACACAGTTGATGTGGGAATATATCCAGCCTTGAATGTGATTAATCTTTGTCCAGCACTAATTGTAATATAATAAGGGTTTTATTCATCTGAAAGCGTCAATTAATACATTTACAGAGGATTTGTATTTCAACAATGGAAGTAAACTATCATCTAAAATAGTCAAAAATCAATTACAGGACTGGTTCTATAATCCATTTTTGACATGGACATTAGATGTCAATTTGATGTTGTTTTGACTTCAAGACAATATACACTACCTGACAAAAGTCTTGTCGTGAATCTCAGTTGTAAGAGCAACACATAATAACTTGACTTCTAGTTGATAACATGGAAAAAGAGTCAGAAGGTGGATTTCTCTGATGAATCGTCTGTTGATCTGCATCTCAATCATCACACATACTGCAGAAGACCTACTGGAACCCACATGGAGCCAAGATTCTCACAGAAATCAGTCAAGTTTGGTGAAGGAGAAATCATGGTTTGGGGTTCATTCAGTATGGGGGCGTGCGAGAGATCTGCAGAGTGGATGATCAACATCAACAGCCTGAGGTATCAAGACATTTGTGCTGCCCATTACATTACAAACCACAGGAGAGGGACAATTCTCCAGCAGGATAGCGCTCCTTCTCATACTTCAGCCTCCACATCAAAGCTCCTGAAAGCAGAGAAGGTCAGGTGCTTCAGCCCAGCCCAGCCCAGTCACCAGAAATGAACATTGAGCATGTCTGGGGTAAGATGAAGGAGGAGGCGTTAAAGATGAACACAAAGACTCTTGATGAGCTCTGGGAGTCCTGCAGGAACGCTTTCTTTGCCATTCCAGATGACTTTATTAATGCTTGATTTGAGTCAGAGATGTATGATGCAGTCCTCCAAGCTCATGATGGAGTCAGACACAATATTCATTCTGTTTCCACTGCAGCATCACTTTATATTCTATACTGGACATTATTGAAGGTTCAGTGATGAGACTTTAGTCTAAGCAGAGTCAGACCGCACTGTCCTAATGAAATCATTCAACATCAAGACATGATCAGATTTTATTGAGCTCAAATAAGCTAAATCTAGAGGCCTTTGCCTTTCATATGAGACACTTCTGACACCAAATCATCAACTAGAAGACAACTTATTATTATTTGCTGTTCCTAAAACTGGGAAAGGCCACAAGACTTGTCAAGTATTGTAGGAATGCAAAATCCAGTGTACATTTGTAACTATAGATGTCACTGATATCACATTGATTACAATTTTTAACATGTTTTTTAGCATCTTTTTTGATATCGTTTTGACATCAAGGAGCCCGCTAGGAAGGGATTGTTCACCCCCAAAAAAAAAAAAAAAAAGTAGGAATTTCTTTTTCTGAGAACCTCATTCATTCATTCTCTTTTCGGCTTAGTCCCTTTATTAATCTGGAGTCGCCACAGAGGAATGAACCACCAACTTATCCAGCATATGTTTTACGCAGCGAATGCCCTTCCAGCCGCAACCCAATTCACCTGTACCACATGTCTTTGGACTGTGGGGGAAACCAAAGCACCCGGAGGAAACCCACGCGAACGTGGGGAGAACATGCAAACTCCACACAGAAATGCCAACTGACCCAGCCGAGGCTCAAACCAGCGACCTTCTTGCTGTGAGACGACAGCACTACCTACCGCGCCACTGTGTCGCCTTTCTGAGAACCTAAAATGATATTTTGAAGAATGCTGGAAACCTGTAACCACTGACTTCCATAGTAGAATAAACCACAATCATTCTAGTATCCAGCATTCTTCAGTTTAACTGCAGAAAGAAACTCAGGTTTGTGATGGATGAGCAAATGATGCCCAGATCTGCAGTTTTGGGTGAACTGTCCCTTTAAATGAGCATTTTTTCTCTTCAAACTGAAGCACAATTTATCAAATGATGCTTGTAATGATGCTTAAACAGCAACCGACAGACAAATTAAATTAAAGATTCAATGAACGTGATCTGAACATCATTCATTTTCTTTTCGGCTTAATGCTTTTATTAATCAGGGGTCGCCACAGAGGAATGAACCACCAACTTATCCAGCATATGTTTTACGCAGCGAATGCCCTTCTAGCTACCCAGTACTGGGAAACACCCATACACACTCATTCACACACACACTCATACACTAGGGCCAATTTAGTTCATCAATTCACCTATAGCGCATGCGTTTGGACTGTGGGGGAAACCGGAGCACCCGGAGGAAACCCACACCAACATGGGGAAACTCCACACAGAAACACCAACTGACCCAGCCGGGACTCAAACCAGCAACCTTCTTGCTGTGAGGCGAACGTGCTACCCACTACACCACCGTGCTGCAGCTGAACATCATTTTGTAGAATAATCTACTGAAAATGTCCCCACGAGCTCAAAATATACTGGTGTTGCTATACTTGTGGGGACATTTGGTCACACGCACAAACACACACTCATTAAAGTTGAGTCACTAAGGTGTGTGTGTGTGTCTTGTATTCCACACTGCTTTATTGCATTCCTGCATTGGGCTCTCAGATACTCTGTGTGCTACTACATAGCCGAGTTGGGCATTTCTCTCGGTCTTTCGCTGAACCCAGTCGACCAATCACAACAGATTACAACAGTCATCGGACCAATAAGCGCAGATTAGCCTCATGCAAAGGATGAGTTTGAGAGTCGTTGGGATAATAAGGTAAACATAAATGCAGATTATAAGACAATGAAAGTGTTTTGACCTTGCATGCAGGTCAGCCTGCTGTTAGAGACCCCCAAAACCAAAATATGACCTTTAATAATGCATAATTAGGAGTTATTTAATATGTTTACTCAGTGTGACTGCTATAATGACTATAAAAGTTCCTTTGATTCAACAACAAAAAAAAAAGTTTAGGCAGCCACAATGTTTTAGTTCGAATGTCCCCACAAGTATAGCAATACTAGTAATTTATGACATTGTGGGGACATAAGGAACAGTATTTCCCCATAAGGAAAACTGCTTCTAAATCAGTCAGAATTGAATATTTAGAAAACGTAAAAAAAATGTCAAATGTAGGGTTGAGTTTAGGTAGAGAGGAGAGAATATACAATTATTATAGTAGAAACATCAGTACATCTATGGGAAGTCCCCATAAAGATAGCTGTATGCGCCTGTGTGTTTGTGTGTGTGTGAGGTCTCTCAATCTCCATGGCAATAACATCTGCTGTGGCTCGTTATTGAAAGCAAGGAGAAAAAATAGAACAAAGAAATTGGGAAAGAAAATCAAGCAGACCAAGAAAGACGAGCGAACACGAGGCTGTTAATGATGGATGAGGCACACAGATGGAGAAACGACTTCACACACACTCTGTCAACAAACACACACCATCAACAAACAAACACAGACTCCATCAACACACACACACAGTCTGAAGATCAGCCCATCCAGACTACAGGATCAAGTGTAGCGTTTCTGCAGCAGCACAGCACACACACACACACACACACACACACACACACACACACACACACACGCTCCTGAAGTGCGTGTATATTTTAAGCATTTTCGACTCATTTTAGCACAGTTATTCGGCAAAATGAACGTTAAAGTGAGCGACGTTCGTCTGACAGGTCCATTTGCGACAGCACCCTCCCAATGGATATTGGATAATCACTCAATTTTGGGGATTTACACCTACCTAACTTTAAACAGTAACAGTTCCTGACTCCAGTAAGCTACAAACACAAACTGGGTATCATTGGAAAGACACTTTGAGCTTTACTGTGGTAAAAGAGGAAGTTATATGTTAAAAAAAATATAAAAAGTTATACATTATGAAGTTATGAGAAAAAAATTTGTATAGTGTTCAATATTTGTTTTTCCATATACAAACACAGGAAAACATTAAATGTAATGTCCTAGAAAAAATATGACTTAAAAAGCCAAGTGTCTCATGAGTTTATATTTCAAATTTGATGAAGATAGCATGCAAAATGAGATTTCTGTCAAATGTTTTCTGAGACTATATCGGTGTCCTCCTTTCCCTCGCCGTCAGAGGCACTTTCTCAAAAACAATCATCCCAAACTGAAACCTTTACAGTTGCTGAATAATTTGGTCTACATTCACAGTTTATGCATCTTTGAAAAGAAGACACTCTGGGCTTTATTATCCATCATCTAGAGTTTATAATGCTAAAAATAAAAAAAGTTAGAGATGCTTAAGTAATGTAAAAAATATGCACTGCACTAAACATTTTATTATTTCATAAACAAATGTGTGAAATTAGTCCTGAAACAAACACATAATATGTAGGTCAAAAGCTACGTATCTCCTGAGTATATGTTTTGAATTTGATGTCAAAATCATGCAAAATGAAATTTCTGGAATTATTTTTCTGAGACAATGTCTTGTGATTTTCTCCCTCTCCTAGTTTGTGGAGAGGTCTGATGACCACACATGTACTGGGGTTTCTAACACAACTGTTTAGTCTTTTCACATACCACTAATTTTTAATTGTAAAACAATAGACAGCAACGTATATTATGAATGATTTATTCGAGCACAAGAAGTGCATTGTGTGAAATAAGTCCAGTGCATATGCAACAAAAAAGTCTTAGAAGAGTTATGCTCTCTCACTTTGCTCCTGTCTGCTGCTTGTAATCCACTCCAGCAGATTCAGCTACATGACAAAAAAAAAAAAAAACAGAATTAGGATTCTATTGTAAACAACTGTATTTTCCCCCCTTGAGTAGCAAACATGATTTACTCTGATGCCCTTTTATTGATAGGATAATTATTACAGATAGCTTAGCTATCAGCACCCATTCGATAAATGGCAAACATATGATAATGCCAAACATTACTGAAAGATTATCGCTACCGGAGAGACATTCACACTTATACAAGCAGGCTTCACAGAAGAACTGAGACGTAAACAATGTAATACAACTCACCATTAGAAAATACCAGAGTACTCTTCACCCAGGTCATGTAAGTATCAGTTCTCCTCAGAAATATTCTCTTCTCGCTTCAAAACAATCTCTCAAAACTCTCTTCAGCAGAACAAAACTTTTGACGATCTATTTTCATTGTTTACCAGCCGCTCTGCCGTTAGCTCAAACTGTTAGCTGCTGTGCAGCAGGGGCAGGTGCGTCGCGTGATGATTGACAGATCGCTGAGCCAGTGACAGCAAAAAGACTGCAATAACACTACAGCCGACCAATAGATGTGTGTATATTGAATATATCATGCAGCCATTGGCTAAACTCTCCATCAGTCAAACTAAGTAGGAAGTAGGAATCGGATGGTTGTTGCTAGATCGGATACGTTTGCGGCCAGAAGTTAACGAGAATTATTTATGAAATTTCTGATTTATTGTATTTTATTATCGTCTACCCCCACCCCAACTCTAAACCCAACCATCACAGAAGCGTAAAAACAGTAGGTGTACAGAGTATTATTTATGATATCTATTAAATTACCCAATAAATTGTATTTTTTAACCCCCTACCCCCACCCCAACCCTAAACCCAACCATCACAATACTGTAAAAATATTAATTATTGTTATACAGTGTCATAAAAAAAATGCCGCTATATTAATGTGCATATCGCACTTCCGGCCGGCCGCGTATCCAATCTAGACTTTACCGAATTGGATGGCAGCCTATGCAGAGTCAAAACACTCGGCTTTGTTTAGATTTTAGTAACTATAACTTTGACTTTTTATTCAGTTTGTGGTCTCATTTTATCTGTAACACTGTAAGCTATGACATCGAGTTGCCTTTTACTACAAAGATGCCGTTTTCGCGTGTAAGTAACATGGTAAAGCATGGTAAAACAGGTCTCCGGCAGAAATGGTGACATAAACAAATGAATAACCACCCATAATTCAGCACTATTGTGTCGGTTGACTAAATGTGCTAGATGGGATGTTTTTACCTTGGGACTCTTACCTTTCAAAATAAACCGTGATGTACAGCAATGAATGCATGTGTGTGCTGTTATGCACTCCATATCTAATTAGCATTTTCTGTTCAACTTACACAAAATTTAGCAAATAGGTTTGTTATAAGCTTTCCATTGAAAAACAACTAGCTGCAATGGCTGCTCGAGGGTTGTAGCTTTAAACTGATGTACAATATGTCAAGATTACTCATGTCCATCTTGATGTAATCTATTGATAAACATTGACATGTGGAAAAACAGCGCCCCAGGACGCTTGCGTCGAGGGTGATGGGTAAAGGATAAACAGCTCCCGTTAATAATTAACATGCTTTCACTTTCAAATTTGACATGAACCATACACTTACCAGTAGGAATGATGACATCTCGCCCTACTCATAATTCTCTCTTCATATAGCCATACATATGCCTATTACATATCCATCATACACTGTGATTATAGCCTGGTTCGGATCGTATTGCTTTCTCACTACAATCGATCGTTCTCACTATATTTGTAGTATGTTTTGAGTGGTTTGTCAGGGTGTTGTTATGGTCCAAATGCTTGTCAGGGTGTTGTTATACAGTCATTAGGGTGTTCTGGGTGTTAACACTATTGAAAGCTATTCAGTATGCATGATTTATCTGCAGTTATCAGAATCAGATAATCATTTTTTTATGTGATTATTACTGGAATGATAAAAGGTTTTGCAGGTAAAAACATGGATTATTTCTGCTGGTTTCATGTGTGTGCTGCTAACCATGAGGGGGTTTGACTGGCACTTTCAACATGATGTAAGATGTCACACACAGCAGACACATGTGTTAGAGGAGTTTACAGAGGGAAGACAAGATGTCGGCAGTGTGGGAGCTTCTCACCCTCAAAAAAAAGAGGACACCAAAATTGCAATTTGTAAATAAATCTGGAAAAAGAGCGACTGTAGATGTTTCAGCACAGCCAGTCATCTCTCTATGTGCATCTCTGTCTCATTAAAAACAGACATTCAGAGCAGATGTAGTGAGCTGGTGACTAATGCTGACTAGGACTGCACAATATATCAAACAATTATCACTATTGCAGTTATATTCTCTATTTCCACCTGGGGGTACTCATCCCGAGGCCCTCAGACTATGCAGCACCACTGATTCGATCCAAGACCAGCGATGAGATGATCCCAATGTTTCCATAATCCCGGACCAGGCCGTATCCTGAGCAGCTGCTGTGGTGGTCATGGTGGAGTGGAGAGCATGAGATTCCGGTGACGCTCCAGGGATAGATGAGTCTTCACTGAGGTCCAGTGTTCTCCAGCCTCCAGCGTCTAAACTGCAGATCTGCACAAGGCGTTTGGCCATAGGAGAAATGCTCATGCCCAACTGAGCCTGGTTTCTCTCCAGGTTTTTTAATTCTTCACTTTCGCCAATTGGTGAAGTTGGTTCCTCGCCGCTGTCGCCACTGGCTTGCATGGTCACCTCGGTCACCTCGGGATGAGTACCCCCAGGTGGAAATAGAGTATAAAGAGAATAATTAGCGTAGCTGCTGTTCATAGTGTATATAAACCAGATGCAAAAACCTGCGTGGGGCACATCATGCATCATACCGCTATGTGCTGCACTGAGTGTATGCTTTGCTAAAAAGATAGGTCTTTAATCTAGTTTTGAAGAGCGAGAGTGTGTCTGAGCCTCGGACATTATCAGGAAGGCTATTCCAGAGTTTAGGGGCCATAAATGAGAAGGCTCGACCTCCTTTACTCGACTTTGCTATTCTAGGTACTACTAGAAGCCCTGAGTTTTGAGATCTTAAAGAGCGGGTTGGATTGTAGCGAGACAGGTGGTTGGTTAGATAAACTGGAGCTCGATTATTTAAAGCTTTATAGGTAAGGAGTAATATTTTAAATTCAATACGAAACTTAACAGGCAGCCAGTGTAAGGAGGATAACATTGGGGTGATATGATCATATTTTCTATAATATCGTCGCAAAACTCAACAACGATATTGCATATTCTTCCAGTAGCACTAATGGTGACTTTTGCTTTCTTGTGTGACACAGACTCAGATCTGAATCTTCTCCATAAACACAAGACGACGACACCGAGAGAGAAGCAGGAGTCAGAGAGACTCACTCAGCCACGAACACTGATGAAAAAGGGTTTGTTTGTCTTGGCGTCGAGTGTTTGTTTGTCATTTAGTGATTCGATGTTAAAGCTGAAGTCGGATGTTAATTATATCTGGTCTCGTCTCAGTGAATCTCAGCGATGCTGTTAACATGACATTTAGCTGATAAACACACACTGATCACAGCCGCTCCACCTCGGAGATCAGTGACAACAAACATTATTCAAACATCTCACAATATACAGATGATCAGCGTCCTCACACACCTCATAAACTTGTGAATTGTGGGGACATTAGACAGGTTTCCATTGTTTTTATACTGTACAACCTGTGATTTATATTGTCTAGCTGCTAAAATGTCCTGTTTGGTTGCCAGGGTGTTGCTAGGTGGCTGATATGGAATCTGAATGGTTTCCATGGTATTGCTAGGTAGTTGCTAATATGTCATGTTTGGTTGGCAATGTTGCTAGGCTTTTCTGAATAGTTTTAGGGTGTTACTTGGGTGTTCTGGATGGTTGTCAAGGTGTTGCTAGGCGGCTATGTAATCTGAATGGTTTCCATGGTGTTGCTGGCCAGTTCTAAAATGTCCTGTTGGTTGCCAGGGTGTTGCTAGGGTTTTCTAAACAGTTTTAGGGTGTTACTAGGGTGCTCTGGATGGTTGTCAAGGTGTTGCTAGGTGACTGCTATAAAATCTGAATGGTTTCTATGGTATTGCTAGGTAGTTGCTGAGATGTCATGTTTGGTTGACAATGTTGCTAGGGTGACAGAGTTACTAGGGTGTTCTGAGCGGTTACCAAGGTGTTGCTAGGTGGCTGATATGGAATCTGAATGGTTTCCATGATATTGCTAGGAAGTTGCTAAGATGTACTGTTTGGTTGCCATGGTGTTGCTAGTGTTTTCTGAATAGTTTTAAGGTGTTTCTAGGGTGTTCTGGATGGTTGTCAAGATATTGCTAGGTGGCTATTGAATCTGAATGGTTGTCAAGGTGTTGCTAGGTGGCTATGGAATCTGAATGGTTTCCATGGTGTTGCTAGCCATTTCTAAAATGTCCTGTTTGGTTGACAGGGTGTTGCTAGGGTTTTTGAACAGTTTTAGGGTGTTACTAGGGTGCTCTGAATGGTTGTCAAGGTGTTGCTAGGTGGCTGATATGGATTCTGAATGGTTTCTATGGTATTGCTAGACATTTACTAAGATGCCCTGTTTGGTTGCCAGGGTGTTGCTATTGTTTTCTGAATAGTTTAAGGTGTTAATATGGTGTTCTGAATGGTTGTCAAGGTGTTGCTAGGGGGCTATGTAATCTGAATGGTTTCCATGGTGTTGCTAGCCAGTTCTAAAATGTCCTGTTTGGCTGACAGGGTGTTGCTAGGGTTTTTTGAACAGTTTTAGGGTGTTACTAGGGTGCTCTGAATGATTATCAAGGTGTTGCTAGGTGGCTGATATGGATTCTGAATGCTTTCTATGGTATTGCTAGGCACTTGCTAAGATGTCCTGTTTGGTTGTCAGGGTGTTACTAGGGTTTTTCAAATAGTTTTAGGGTGTTACTATGGTGTTCTAAATGGTTGTCAAGGTGTTGCTAGGGGCCTATGTAATCTGTATGGTTTCCATGGTGTAAATCTGTAGTTTGTAAAATGGCCTGTTTGGTTGACATGGTGTTGCTAGGGTTTTTTGAACACTTTTTATCGTGTTACTATGGTGTTCTGAATTGGTGCTCAGGTGTTGCTAGGTGGTTTGTAGAGTGTTCTGAGTATTTCTATATATTACTATGGTGTTCTGAGTGGTTGCCAGGGTGTTTTCAGATCATTACTAGACTGTCCTGGAAAAACTACACAGGCTTATATTAAAGAGAAGTACACGGTAAAAATGATCTAATCACTGCAAGTTTCCATTCATGCAGGCTGTCAAAATAGTGCTTGAATGAATTCCTCCATCTATTGTCATCTTCGGTTTCTAAGCTGACAGTGTGAGCTGAGCTGACGGAGACAGTTTCAGCACACACATGAAACACAGAGAGACTGGCTGATCATAAGCTTCATTCCAGCACACAAACACCGTCTGACAGCCGGACAAACACCTGAGCGACTCTTCAGAGCTGCTCTGATCTTAATAAAAGACGTCTGACATTTAGAGACATTATTCACTGCCAGAGCTAAAGAAACACACCAGCACAGAGGAGAAGAATAAAACTGAGGACAAGAGACACTGAGAGAAAGAGAGAGAGAGAGACGGGTCATCATATCATCTCTGCAGATAGAAACACTGCTGATTGAAGAAGTCCAGCATCAAGACTGAACACTAAACTCTGAACACTAGCGGTGTTTCCAGGTAAAGATGCTAATTAGATTCATGCACAATATGGCATTAATCATTAGTGAATAAATCAGCGAGAAACAGAAGAGAATAAACCCCTCAGCTCAGAGAATAATCCGACTAAATGCTGTGTAAGATGATCGTTGAGGAGACTAAAGGCTGACACTCAGATTCCTGCTCCATCATAACACACATTATGAGTACAGAGAAGCTTTAAGAAGAAAATATCCAGCTGTAATATCTCACACACGCTGTAATTATATTCTCAACTTCTGAGTGAAAACACACAGACTGAAGCGAACGCCTCCGCCGCTGATTTATCATTATATTCCGTCATTATACTTTCATCACAGTTGATGGTTCATTATTATTCACAGTTATGCTGAAAGTCACCCTGGAAAAGAGAAAATGTTCATCGCTGCAGCAGAGCAACACGTGTGCACACATTCATCCTCTCTCACACACACACACACACATCAGGGGTCGCCACAGCAGAATGAACCACCAACTTATCCAGCATATGTTTTACACAGCAGATGCTCTACCAGCTGCAACCCAGTACTGGGAAACACCCATACACACTCATTCCCACACACACTCATACACTACAGCCAATTTAGTTCATCAGTTCCCCTATAGCGCATGTGTTTGGACTGTGGGGGAAACCGGAGCACCCGGAGGAAACCCACACCAACACGGGGAGAACATGCAAACTCCACACAGAAACACCAACTGACCCAGCTGAGACTTAAACCAGCAACCTTCTTACTTGTGCTAACCACTGAGCCAGCATGTCTCCCCTCCTGAGAAACAACAAACCGCAATATAAAAGCGTGTGTGTGCGCGTGTTATTTGGTTCTGTGAAAGGATATGGGCTGGACACCATGCGGATGCACCAGCTGCGAGGAAACGTGGTCTGTTTGAGGCAGAAGAAGACGATGGGCATCAGTTCTGGATACGGGACCACCAGAGCACTAAACCCACTGCTGACATCATCAGCCTCTTCCTCTTGCCCCGCCTCCTCCGGTTCCAC
Organism: Danio kyathit; assembly: GCA_903798195.1. Lineage (NCBI taxonomy): Eukaryota > Metazoa > Chordata > Actinopteri > Cypriniformes > Danionidae > Danio > Danio kyathit. The sequence goes on along the minus strand of LR812524.1, from coordinate 911,063 downwards.
AGGCTCCGCCTCTTCTTCAATACTCCCATCCCAGCCCGGAGCGGCACACAGCTCACCCTGAGGCTCCGCCCCCACCACAGCAGGCCCCTCCTCCTCTGATGTCATGGCTCTGGACACGCCTACAACAAACAAGAGATGATTAATGAAGTGAGAGTTTAAAGGAGAACATGACAATTCTGGGGATAGTTTCTAGAAACTAGTTATTGCTGTATGCATTTATTTATTTTTAAGTTTGTGAAGCGATTGGTAACAGTGAGTGAATATAGAGATTGATATAGATTTAAATAGAGTAAATATAGATATGTGTATTTAGAGAGTAAAAATAGATATAGAGTAAATATAGATATAGATGGAGTAAATATAGATACAGAGTGAATATAGAGATTGATCTACTGTAGATAAATAAATGCATGAGATTATAGCTATATCTAAATCAGTGAATATAGAGTTAAATATAGATGGAATATAGAGATAGATAAAGATATAAAGTGAATGTAGAGATTGATATAGATACAGAGTAGTAATGGGCGATATAAACGTTATGCGATATAAACGATACAAAATTGGCCTACGATAGAGATTCTAATTCTATTGCACTATCGCGATAATGCATGTTTGATGACGCAATCTACCCGCGAAATTAAGAGCAACGAGGTGCAGCCGGCTGCAACGCATCATCTTGAATAAACATGGACAGGGCTCGACAGTGCGACCATTTCGCTCGCATTTGCGACAAAAAATAGACGTGTGCGAACTGGAAAATTTATTTAGTCGCACATGTGCAATTTTCTTTTTTAATAAGCTCGATTGATGACTTAATTCACTCGGCCACGGTAAAACAACATGCTCTTCACACTAACTTATGGTGTATTACGTTGGAAATCTATTGTGACTGTAGCACATGCTGACGCTCTCAACAACAGCACTAAGCAACGCATGGCACCGAATGGCGACGTGTCGCACAACTTGCGAGCCTCATGCATGGCATATCGTGGCTTGTCACACAGATTCCCACACAGCGCTTCCCACACAGATTTTACCTGGGCGGCCGATATATTATTGGGGCGGCCCGGTTCTGTGTTCGCGAGAAACTGAGAACACTCTGCCACAGACTCACATTCTCTGCATGCAGACCCACAGAGACGCGCTGGATACAGAACTGTTGTCCTGCCTTTATAGCAGCTTTGAGAAGAGCGCGAAGACTAAATAGACTGATCCAGCTCATTATTTGGGGTGACAATACATTCTCTTTTCCCTGGACATGTCAGAGAATCTGCTTTCACTTTCGATATTAATTGTATTCATTTTTTGCATTACTTCATAAGCAAACTTTGTCTGGTGCGTCTCAATCTCTCAGCAGCACTACAGCAGACAGAGAGAGAGAGAGAGGGAGAGAGAGAAAGAGCAGATCAAGACACCAGTTTTAATTTCATTAGGAGAACAAAATGTTTAAAATCAAATGTGTTACCTTAGGCTGCAGGTTAGAAATATGTTTTCATTTAAAGTATCTGCAATACACAATTTTATTTGACTAATTTAATACTGGAAGTAATTTCAGTACAGTGTAAGTTCCTTAACTAAACACCAGTTTTTTTGTTCTCTGCAACTTGGCATTTAGGAACCAAGGACTTAAAAGAAAAGTCTTTCTTTCTAAAAGGCACTACATTTAGTTTATTTATCTGCAACATTGTGTTGTTTAATTACAGTTTTGCTTTTGCACAATAAATGTTCTCAAAATGACATGCAACGTTTCTTTATTTCTTAAAAAAAATAGCAGTTTGGCTTTCCTAAGGGTCTCTGTAACCTGTTCTGAAATGGTTCTATTATAATTTATATATCGCAATATATATCGTTATCGCAAGAGGCTGCAATGTATATCGCAATATGGATTTTAGGCCATATCGCCCATCGCTAATACAGAGTAAATTTAGAGTGTGTGTGTGTGTGTATGTGTGTATGTGTGCGTCTAAACGTCAGCTACACAGTTTGCGGTCTCAGGTGTATAAACACATTAAATTACGTTATCATTAATATAATAAAGGGACAGAATAATTCAGAGAGAGAGTCAGTGCTGCAGTCTGGGGGTTTCAGGACAGACAGACACAGCTGGGTGATCAACACACACATACACGCACTCAAGTAAGCACACACTCATTCTCTCTCTCTCACACATTCACACACACATTTCCCTCTTACACACACACACACACACTATAGGCAACTCTCACAGGATCATTTTTTGTGTTTGTTTACAGGATAAACATCATTAATCTTGTATTATTTATAGTTGATTCCCCAAGTGGGGCTGATAGAATTGATAGTGATAGAAACCCAACAAGTCTCTTTTATTTATTTTTAATTACTGACATTAAAATAGGACCCAGATCCCTGCAATTCTGAGGCCCACCGCAACGTGACGTATAGTGTGGTTTACCCGCCCACCGAATTGAATGACAGGTGTCATGTCTCAATAGTAACATGGGTACACATATCCACAAAACATTTTTTTTTGTAAATAAAGTGGGATTAAAATATTGTTCCAACTCTCTGTGATGTTTATAAGCAGGTTTGTAAAATCGATGTGATTAACCGCTATAATCACTACGATCGCATGCTGTCAGTAAACACTTATATGTCTGTGTGTGTGTGTGTGTGTGTGTATACTGCAAACAGCATTTCAGAAAGGTTTGAATAAACTCCTCCACAGTTACATCAAATAAACCAAATTGGTATTTTTGACTAATGAGCTGTAATTCAGCTTCATCTGAGTCTGTCACTGACTGCTGTTTATCTGAAGTGATGCATGATGAGAAGCAGACGCGCACGTGAGAGCGGTGGCCGGGGAGAAGCAACTCAATTTAATTTAAAGCCACAGGTTACAAAAACAGCTACACTGTACTCAGACACCAAAATGGGCTGATTGTGGAGGCTTTAATAAATAAAATGATGAGTATTTTGAGTTGAAACTCTACAGACCATTCTAAAGACACCAAAGGATTATCTTACATCTTGTAAAAGGGGTAAAATAGGTGCCCTTTCAGCTCAAGTTTCATTGGTGACTTGTTTATTGAACTGTATAAAATCATGCACTGATATTAACTCATAAATAATTAGTGGTGTAACAGATCACAAACCTCAAGGTTTGGATCAAGTTGTCATTTTTTTGTCACGGATTGGACCATTTTTCGGATCAGCCAAAAAGGGGAGGAGACAAATGTAATTTGCCTTCCATTTATTACAGAAACAGCACTGCAAGACACTTCTGGGTTTAACAAACTGAACTTAGAACCTGTAATGTTATTAAAAATAAAATGAAGAAATAATCTGCTGAATAAAAATAAATTGTAAAATATTCAGTGCTAAAATTCACTGTTACTACTGTTGCTAATAACGCTAAATGTAGAAATCTAACTTTATAATTTGTACAACCTATATTCATGTTTAGTCTCATCTTCAATAAATGATTCAGTTCTTTACTCATTAAACTTCAAGTTTCATTGCTAGATGTATCAATGTTGAAGAATTATTCAGTGGCATATTTTTGATGGCCACCTTTTGGTGAAATAATGTAATTGCTGCCTACAACTTTCATTTTGAGCACATGACGGTGATTTTAATCTTTACCATAAACATCAGTGGTTTTAATAAACTATAAACTATTCTCCCAGTACTTCTGTGTTATTGGACTGTTTGTAACTTCATAACGAACTCAAAAGACTAAAGACTCAAACGCTTTCTTGATTTTTGCATTTTCAGATTTAAATGCAGCGATTCGAAGGATTAATAAACATATGCAAATCAGCATCATTTATAATGCATGTTGCGTGGGTGTTGAGATCCTGATCTTTTAATGATTAATCGTGCAGCTTACAATGAACGCATTACTGCAGGCTAAACAAGCAGTGACAGAAAACACCTTTAATAGCCCACCACATCCCCAATATCCCACCACAACTTCTTCTGTCATCATTATATTTTACAGGAAAGCCGAAATGCTTTCATACATGTGATTTGAATGGCACGACAGGCGATCTCTCTGCGATCGTTACAAATTTAAGATTAATCTACCAGTAAAAAAAATTTATTAATCCGCAGGTCAAGTGTGTTCTGAACCGTGGGTTGTGATCCATACGAATCAACCGTGATCTGTTACACCCCTATAAATAATTAACAATTACTTAAACCACCTCATTTTATAAAGGTAACTATATATATATATATATATATATATATATATATATATATATATATATATATATATATATATATATATATATATATATATATATATATAAACAGTGGTGTTTTCTACATGAACTACAGACTTATTCTGACTGCATCAGGAACAACAACCCTCATATTATCATAGACAATAAATATGACACGGCCTCAGGGGTAAACAGATCATTGGTGTGTCTCATCATTTATATTCGCTCACATTATAATCAGTTTCTAATCTGGAATATAGGAGAGAAATACTAAATGGTGTTTGTCTGAAATGTACAAATATGCTAAATGGCTTTTGTGAGAGTTTAGTGGATATAGTATGTGTGTGTGTGTGTGTGTGTGTGTGTGTGTGTGTGTGTGTGTGTGTGTGTGTGTGTGTGTGTGTGTGTGTGTGTGTTTCTCAGCAGCTGATGCAGGTGCCTCATTGTAGGTTCAAAACTAAATGACATGTACAATAATTTTCTAATGAACACCTGCAGGAATGACCTTAAACATCATGACACACACACACACACACACACACACACACACAAAATGACACATTATATTTCTATTATGAATTTGCCTCTATTTTTCTTTATATTTAAATGATATTTTCCGAACATGTGTTTAATCGGCCTGAATCTGCTCCTCCAGTCTCCTCTCAGAGAGATCTGACAAACTGCAATGCTCAGCAAGAATCCTGAGAGAAAATAAAACAGACACCGACAGATGTGTGTGTGTGTGCTGTGAGCGTGACGTGTGTTTACAGACGGAGCGGAGCTGAAATCTGCTTTATAAACATCCTGATGGACACACTCCTCAATCTCACTCAACACACACACACTTTCAGAAAATACCACTGCACAACCCTCAGCTCATTAGCATGCAGCACATATGACCCACAGCAGCCAATCAGGGCTCAGCTCATTTGCATACAGGTAGTTGACAAATAGTAAAATAATGCTTTATTCATTCATTCATTTTCTTTTCAGCTTATTAATCTGGGGTCGCCACGGCGGAATGAACCGCCAACTCATCCAGCACATGTTTCACGCAGCGAATGCCCTTCCAGCTGTAACCCATCACTGGGAAACACCCATACACACTCATTCACACACACAAACACACTACTGACAATTTAGCCTACCCAATTCACCTGCACTGCGTGTCTACGGACTTGTGGGGGAAACCGGAGCACCCGGAGGAAACCCACGCCAACACGGGGAGAACATGCAAACTCCACACAGAAACACCAACTGACCCAGCCGAGGCACAAACAGCGACCTTCTTGCTGTGAAGCAACATGCTACGCACTGCGCCCCCGTGCAGCCCTAAAATAATGCTTTGTATTACCTATTTATACAAATTAGTAAAACTGCTTAATGGTAAAACACCACTTTTGATGAAATAGTGGTCACGCTTTCTTTTAATGTTCATTCATACTGTCAATAAACTAATAACAAATCAATAACTAAGACTATATGAAACACACACACCTGATTCACAAGCACGTTTGCATGCTCAGAATGTTTTGAAACTGAAAAGTGAAGTTTTCAGATGTTTCCAGATGAACATTCCCTCTCACACACACACAGCAGATTCAGACATCTGTTCAGCATCGAGACCTACGCGTTTCATTATCCTCACAGTGAGACAGAAACGCAAAACGCCGCTGTTTAAAACATTCACACAAATATCACACACACACACACACACACACAGACACAGAACAGAAGCGCTAAACTGGACACAAACCACTTCCTGTCTGATCACATGACCTGCACTGAGGCCACAAACGCTCACACACAATGAGCATAACTAGAATACAACATTCCTTGTTCATTATCACTCGTGGTTTCATCACAGAGAGGCTATAGATCAGGGATGTGCAAACTCGGTCCTGAAGGGCCGGTGTCCTGCAGAGTTCAGTTCAAACCCCAATCAGACACACCTGGGCTAGCTAATCAAGCTCTTACTAAGCTTTGTAGAAACATCCGTGCAGGTGTCTTGAGGCAAGTTGGAGCTAAAATCTGCAGGACACCGGCCCTCCAGGACCGAGTTTGGGCACCCCTGCTATAGACCATTTCAAGGTGATGTAGTCACTGGCCCATGAACATTTCCTGCCTGTTGTCATAACTGAAACAAAAGTCAATCATTTTTGGAAACTATGATAATTAAAAATGTAAAACAGGAAATAGGTTAGGAGGACCATTGTTATTGTTTACATCCATTAAAATGGTCCATAAGCCACCTTCCAGAACCTTTTCATTGACTGTTCCTCACTGGTGGAATGATCTTCCCATTCCCACACAGACTGCAGGTTCACTGGTATCATCCAAACCACAACTAAAAACCCTGAACTCGAACCAGTCACAATTTGTAAAGGTTTGCAGTCATTCATGCAGTTTTATTATTAAATTAATTATTATTAAAATATAAATCACCCGTTTATTTTAGCATGATCATAACAAAGGATTTTTTTAATAATTTGCTGATTAAATAGAGTTTTGCAAGTTACTAACATCATAAGAAATAACTAATCAAATTTTAGTTGATGTGTAATGTAGCTGTGTGAACATAAACAACATCTCTGAATGTAAGACGCTCACAGTTCAATGCAAAGGGAGACATTGGCTTTTACAGAGTTAGTTTATAGCAAAGCCTACAGCGAACGAAGTTTGGGGACTACAAAAAAATACATCCGGACTGATGAGATTACAAGGGCTTCTGGTTATGCGCATTCATCACGCGCACACACCCTGCACAGCGAAGGGCCGTGGCCAGAGGCGCTGTAATGTTATAGCAGAGAAAGCTAAAATGCTGCTTCCACAGAGCTTGTTCTGTTTCTGTATTTGGGCTTCCAAAGGACACGACACAAAGAGAGAAGAGCTTACAGTTTAATTTAATGATGTTCCAGAGAATTATAAAAACACAATATATACAGCTCTAGCATTTGACAAAGGACAGCTTCCAGAATCTCTCCCAGTTCAGTGCTGGATTCAGCTAAAAACTCCTCCAACTATAATAGCAGAAACTGTGGATTGTGAGCCACAACTTGTAAGTGTTTTTATTTGCTAAAATTTATCTATATGTGAAATAACATAACATAGGGCTGGACGATATGGCAAAAATTTATATCACAATATACTTCTTAATTTCGGTCGATACGATATAATTCCGATATCAATATGGACAATATTAAAAAGCCAGGAAAAAAACTGGCAAGAACGCACACAATGAATGTCTGTACCCACAAATGTCTGCAAACTGAATTTGCAAAGTCTATAATAACATCCAGGCTCTTATAACTTTAAAAAAATAAAAATAAAAACAGTACAAAAAAAAAAAAAAAAAAAAAAAAAGTGTTCACTTTTCATTTAGCCTTTACAAACAAGAAATGTGAAAACGGTCAAATAAATAAAACTCTAGACTCAGCTTATTCATATATATATATATATATATATATATATATATATATTAGGGGTGTAACGATACACCAAAGGCACGGTTCGGTTCGGTTCACGGTTTTGGAGCCACGGTTCGGTTCGGTTCGGTTCGGTTTCTGTTTGCTGTGGGGTTAGGGTTGATGTCATCTTAACAGCAATGCTAAGGAACAATAGATTCAGGGCCGGCGCGTCCATTGAGGCGACCTAGGCGGCCGCCTAGAGCGGCATAATAATGAGGGCGGCAAACGCGCCCCGCCGCCCAACCCAACATACTGACTTTCATCCGCAACATCAACACAACACTGGCATAATAGGGGTCTGTCATAATAGTGAGGGCGGCAAACGCGCCCCGCCACCCTATCTAATGTAGAGGTGTAATCGGGCCATAAAAATTAGGCCCGATGGGGTCCGAGCCCGACAGAATTCAACCCGAGCCCGACATTTTGATTGACAGCTTTATAAAGCCCGAACCCGTTAATAACCCGACATTATTCAAATGTGCACATGGCATGCACACAGCTCTTTTGCCTTTTTTCAAGAATGAGTCATTTATATGTTTTAACATAATTTATTCATAACAAACATAGGGTATAGGTCACTTGGAAGTCGGAACAAAGAAATAAAATAAGTCCTCTGTAACATCGTAACATCTCAGCACTCTAAATAGACCTAGGTACATACACCTAGCCTTTAAATTGGCCAGCACACCAACGAAAGAAGTCTTTCTTAACAAATTAAATTAAAATAAATTCTAAATTATGACGGGTATTTGGCAATAACGAAATTAAGATAAAGGCTCTGCGGCAAAATGCCACTTCTCTTCACAATCTGGCATTAAGGCGACGGGGAAGCTGAATAACGAACGAATAATGCCAACATTAGCCTGTATACTCTGTCTACATTATGATTTTATGGTTTAATAATATTTATTTACAATTTAAAAACCCTTTACTCACCAAGATTAGGCTATGTGCTTTTGTGCAGGTATTGAATTCACTGTAAATGGCTTTAGCGCAGTCCTGCGCTCAGAATGCTGCATACCGAACCTTTTACTGCAGCTGCTAGGCTGAGATGCAGAGTTCAGATCTGGCTAATTTTGCAAGTTTTGGGTAGGATTGTTTGTTCATCTTCTACCTGCCAAGAACATCCGTTTAATTTTCCATGACAGCAGTTTCAATGTAGCGAATGACCTCGTCCTCTTCCCTAACAGCTTGCTGTACATACGTTGCTGTTTAGCGCTCTACCGTAATATGCAGTGTATGAGTGACCGCCGAAATACCTTGGCGGTTAGAATAACCTTTCCTTCTGGACTGGCGGCTGACCTGACCACAGTCAAAAACTCGCTCTTTTTCACTTCTCTGTCATCATTTGTTTCACCTTTGCAGGGATGGATTTTAATGTTGTAACAAATGATTTGATTACTTTCTCGTGCTAATCGAAATGCATCACATGACTATTAATTTACTGCGCCAGCTAAGCCTCAGCACTCCCGCTGGGTCCCGTCGGGCTCGGGCAAAGATCTTCAGCTCTAATCCAACTACTGAAGCGGAGGAGCGCATCTTCCTTTGAACTCGTTTTTCGTGTATTTTGCTAACATGATTATGAATTTCGTTGTTTTTGCTTAACTTTCGTTTGGGCAAAATTATTTTGCATTAGTTTTGCCCACTTTGAGAAATTTTGTGATTTTTGTACACTTTTATTTCGATTGATTTGTTTGTTGCTTTTTTGTTCAGCTCTTTCTCGTCATATTGAGCTATACCTCCTCAAGTTCACTTTTTTCTCAGAGTAAGGTGGATAGGGAAGATGTCTTACGACTTCCATTTCGCAAACAGTAGAAAATGTATTGTTAAAGACATCAGGTAAGAGGTGAACGTCATCTGTGTATTTTATTCTACAGTTCAGTATAGGGAAGAATAAGGCGCACGGCGCTGAAACCCTTTTTTTCTTTTCATCAGTTTCTAGCGAGGTAAGGGGTTAAATCCCTTTTGTTGGCAGTTCTGTTGTCAGTGTCTTTTGCGTACACCCTCACATTGTGAAATTTACCACATTTTTTAAATGTTATTCCTTATTAAGTTTCGTGAAACAGTTAGTTACGACAGATAGTGTGCGCTTTGTCTACGACACGAATTCCATTCCTGTACTCCACTGGAAAACCAAAATGTTCCCAAACAGGAGACTTAAATGTATTTGGGGGATCTGCAATCTCAATATATGCGAAGCAGCCGTCCTGCATGTAGTAATGGAGTGTGATCGCTCACTCAAGTCACATGACATGACATGCACTTGGAAAATACTATTCTAAATTCTAAAACATTAGAATATAATATTTAGAACAAAAGCTCATCATTACTAATACACTTTAATCAAATGTGATAAAATAAAGATGTTTTGGTTCAATTAGAGACAAGTGACGTCAACCTTAACAGTGGGCAGCAGGGGGCGTGACAGTATCGCGGTCCGCCACGAGAGTTTCGCGATACGTATCGTGGTTGGTGTATCGCGATATTTCGGTTCGGTTTGTAGTATCGTTACACCCCTAATATATATATATATATATATATATATATATATATATATATATATATATATATATATATATATATATATATATATATATATATATATATATATATATATATATATATATATATATATATATATATATATATAAGCTGAGGGTTCTATCTGTCCATTTATTACTATTTATTTAAAGGTTTAAAAAATATTTCTTATACATTTTATACAGTTTATTTATATCGACTAATATTTTATATTATTTTATATAACACATTTTCATTATTTAACAGATTTAATAGCTCTATTAATCACATTCTTTCTGATTCCTGATAAATATGTTTGTGAATTTTATTTTGTACGTTTGCGCGAGTGCTATATGCCAGCATGCAGCGAGTTTGTTTAATGTGAGTGTTAATTTGGGTGTTTAAGCGAGTATCGATTATATGCAAGGATCAAGTTTATATGTACGTGTGTGTGTGTGTGTGTATGTGGGTGTATGCATGCATTAAGTTTATATGTAAATGCGCAAGTTTCATACTTGTTTTGACCATTCAATAGTATAGGTGTGTATGCATGTCACATGTTTTATGTATATGTTGATAAGCAAAGTTTGATTTCAATCCTACACGGCGCCTCATAGCATCTGTGTTTGCTTCATTGCCTTCTCTTCTGACACCGCTGGTTTCAGTGTAGGGGAGGTTGGCTTAAACTTTTATGATGCCTCATCTTCTCACTCTCAGTTTGTTTTATCGGGTGAAACAGATTTGATGCGTTCCTGCTGTTAGTCGGGACCACTCTCTGGCACATTTTGCAGAGCACCGAAACTATACGCTTATCGGAACTGAAAAAGGTTCCACACCACTGCATTAGTCTTTCCCCTCTTATCAACTATTTCATCTGCATTCTTACTTGTGGATGCTTGTTCATTCGTATCTGCATTCAGGGCACTCATTTTGTAGCTAAAACGTTCTGCGACGGTCATGGAGCTTAACCAACTGCTGAGCACACTTGATAGGTTTGTATTTTAGAGAGCATGCGTGAAGTTCAGCTGTGTCCTCTTCATTTTCTGTCTGATTCAGCTACTGTTTACACCGTGCAAAAGCACGTGCTTGTAGGGGCGTGACATGGTGACGTGGAGCCGATCTGCCAATCACAGCACATTATGTTAGCTGACCAATCAGAGCCTCTTGAGGGCGGGCCTTTCAGAGGAACTAGGAAATATGACAGTGGTGTTCAAGTTAGCAGAGTAGCTGTATATAAATCACAGTAAGATATATGAAAAAACAACAAGTGACGCATGAGCACACACTGCTTTGCATCTTATAAACACAACCAAGCCTTAAAGGGTCACGAAACACCAAAACACTTTTTTTGAGCTGTTGACAGTCATATATGTGTCCCACGCTGCTATAAACACTATCAGGACACATATATTGCACTAAAAAGTGAAAATTGGTTGTTTTTGCGTTATTTTGAGCAAATTCGTTCTTCCGGTTTGAAATTAATTTTTGAAGCTGCGTCACGGCCATGAGATACTTAGGTGTAAATCCAGCCTGGAGAGTGGCTGTCTGTCTTTTAGAGGACATTCTGACGTATCTGAGTGTGCGGCATTAATTCATGACAAAGACGTGCTTCAAACCAATCAGCGCACTCTATTGTGTATGACGTGAAACTTCATTAATATGCATGATAGCTCCGGAGACTGTTTTCCAGTTTACACTGTTTAGACGGCAGAGAGACGCCACGTTGTGTTGCCAAAACAAGTGAAAGTACAAGAATTTCAAGACAAGAGTCGTAGGTGCTATTAGTGTGTTGCAACAAAGGTTTTGTTTTCATTTTCCCTCTATGAGAGAGCTGCTGAAATCACGTGTGGATTACAGTGCACGCGACAGAAATGCGTTTGTAAGGAACATTTTTACCCGAGAGCTTTTTCTCATCTGGAAATGGTGAAATCCGGATTTGCCGCTCGTCTCCTTTTAATAAAAAGACACAGCTCCAGTTTGATTGTCTGTCTACAGATTTGGTAAGTGTTTGCAGTGGAGTGCCCTTTGTTTAAATGCTGCTCTCCGAGTGTAAACATGTAAACACAAACTATTCCCGTCGTGCAGGATTTTTGCTGCATTTTGTGACAGGGTAGTCTATACACACACGGCTTTCTGACGCTACCTACCTACCTACTGAGTACATAAGTTACAGAGAAATGCGGAGGATTTTTTTTCTCTCATTCGCCATGCGGTATCAAATCAGCCTCTGTTTGTTTTGCCTGTGAAACTTAGCGCGTGCCCAAATGGAAACTCCCTCCTATGCAAATCTTATCCTCTTTCCCTCCCCCGACACTCCCACACTCCCAGAGCTGGACACGCCCAACTTTCCTGACTTTTTTCAAAACAGAGGTGTGAAAACACCCTGCTGAGACAGGGGGTTTCGTGGCCCTTTAAAATTACTCTCTGGACCACCCCTTTAATATGCCAACTGCTCATTGCTTGTAGTTTTAAAGGCACAGTACAACCCCCCCCCCCCCCCCCCCCAAAAAATCAATTTCCTCACACTTATGTGGTTATAAACTTATGAATTTCTTTCTTCTGGAAAAAGCAGGGAAATGAGGGCAGAATGTTTTAAGTGCACTGTCCCTTTAAGAGAGACCACATGCTCAACACTGAGCCTCCTCTACACTTGTATTTGTGTGTGTGAAAGAGCAATAGTTTTAGATCTGCCTGATATTCAGCTTGAGTATTCTCTGTGCTCTAAAAGTCCTCTAAAACACCAACATTCTGCTGTGAAGAGGGGAGGAGAGTCTGCTGGTTATGGAGAGACTGAAGGAACAGATGCAGGATCAGCATCAGAGCTGACACACAGACAGATAGTGTGGGTACAGAATAAACCTCGGGTGGCTTCATAACACAAAAGCACAGAGGAAATCACTAAATCTGGAACACAAACAGGACACTAAAATAAGATGTCATTCTCTGTCACAGCCAGACATCGATGAGGAGAAACATCATAGGAGACGGAGGAAAAGCAATGTACTGTATGAAACTGTCCTCATGCTGTCATGTATATAGTGTGTATGGAGTGGATCATGCGAGATAAAAGAAACAAAAAAAGAGCAGCGAAATCAGCATTGGCTGCAAGATCAACAAGTACACCTGACCTACACTCGTTCCCATTTGTAGCCAACGTCTCTGCTCATTTGCATAAGAGAAGAGTTTAACCTTCTGAACTCACCTCAATGTTACTGGGTGCGTTCCAAATAAAATACACTACAAAATGGCTTAGAACAGTGTAAATAGAAGAGCAGACACACTGAAAATGAATGATGAAGGGGAGGAGCTTATGGCGAAGGGGAGGAGCTGATGAATGGGAGGGGCCATCAATGGAGAGGGGCTTACGATTATAGGGAGTTGGTGCTGGTGAAGGGGCTTGTTAAAGGGGAGGAGCTATCAATGAAGGGGAGGGGCTTATGATTAAGGGGAGGTGGTGCTGGTGAAGGGGCTTATGGTGAAGGGGAGGAGCTTATGACAAAGGGGAGGGGCTATCAATGAAGAGGAGGTGGTGCTGGTGAAGGGGCTTATGGTAAAGGGGAGGAGCTGACGATGAATGGGGGGGAACTATCAATGAAGGGGAGGGGCTTATGATTAAGGGGAGGTGGTGCTGGTGAAGGGGCTTATGGTGCAGGAGAGGAGCTGATGAAGGGGAAGAGCTGATGATCAAGGGAGAGGATTCAATTCAATTCAATTCATCTTTATTTGTATAGCGCTTATACAATGTAGATTGTGTCAAAGCAGCTTCACATGGAAGATTATAGTGGATCTGATGATAAAGGGGAGGAGTTTATGACTAAGGGAAGAAGCTGATGGTGAATGGGAGGGGCTATCAAAGAAGGAGAGGGGCTTATGATTAAGGGTAGGTGGTGCTGAGGAATTGAAGGGACTGATGATGAAGAGGAGCAGATGATGAATGGGATGAGGGGATGATGGGAGGTGGTGCTGGTGAAGAGAAGGGGATTATGGTGAAGGAGAGGAGCTGAGGAAGAGAAGAAGCTGGTGAAGGGGAGGAGCTGATGATGAATGGGGGGGCTATTGAGGAAGGGGAGGGGCTTATGATTAGGTGGAGGTGGTGCTGGTTATGAGGAGAGGATTATGTTGAAGAGGAGCGGATGATAAAGGCGAGGCACTGATGATGAAGTGGTGGAGATGATGAAGGAGGGGAGCCAATGATGAAGGGATGGGTTCTTATGGTGAAGGGGAGAAATTGACCATGAAGGGGATGAGCTATCGAGGAAAGAGAGGGGCTTATGATGAAGGGGAGGTGGTGCTGGTGAAGGGGCTTATAGTGAAGGAGAGGAGCTGATGATAAAAAGGAGGAGCTGATAATAAAGGGGAGGGGCTGATAATAAAAGGGTGGAGCTGATGATGAAGGGGAGGGGCTGATGATAAAAGGGAGGAGGTACTGGAGAAGGTGCTAATGAATAAGGTAGAGGGCATGGTTATGAAGGGGAGGGGTTACAGTCTGAAGCCGCGGTCACACTTGACTTTACTCCCCATAGACTTCCATTCATACACACACGAATGCGTCAGACCAGCCTGATCTCACGAGAAAACGTAAGTATTTTACGTTTTGTCAGTTTAGTGGAATTCGTACGAGTTCAGTCGTACGAAAATGTACGATGTTAAAAAGGAGGCGTGGCACCTAACCCCACCCCTAACCCCAACCATCATTGGGTAATGAGCAAATCGTACTAATTTGTACGAATTAGATCGTACGAATTCATACGAATTAGCCACTAATCAAAAAGTTACGAATTGCCGTGAGATTGCGTTGGTCAGACCGGAAACGCAGGGTCATGCGTCAAATTTCGCAGGTTGCTGCAGTGCAAAGTTCAAGCTTGGTGAACTCTGACCTGTGAAACATGACCTCTCTGAACAGAAATTTAAAACATGGAGCAATTGCTCATATTTTTTAATGTCTGATCATCTTGTTTAATCCCGCCCCTTTTTTCACAAGCTCAAACTCGTGTGATCGCAGCTTTAAGCCGCAGTCACACTAGAGTTTGAGCTTGCGAAATTCTGTCGTACGGCGCTGCGAAAAGGGGCGGGATTAAACAAGATGATTAGACATTAATAAAGCGAGCAATTGCTCCATGTTTTAATTTTCTGTTCAGAGAGGTCATGTTTTGATCCTGGATTGGTCTCACGCAGTCAAGTGATGCGATTTCACAGGTCAGAGTTCACCAAGCTTGAACTTTGCACCGCAGCAACCTGCAAAATCTGACGCATGACCTTGCATTTCCAATTTGACGCATTCGTGTGCGTATGAATGGAAGTCTATAGGGAGAAAAGTCCAGTGCGACCACGGCTTAAGAGGATCTATTAATGAAGGGGAGAAGCTGATGATGAAGGGTAGAGGCTTATTAAAGGGAGAGGCTGATAGTGAAGGGGAGGAGCTGATGATAAAAGGGTAGAGCTTGTGATGAAGGGGAGGAGCTACAGATGAAGGGGAGGAGTTATCAGATGCTTAAGTTGGATTACTTCTGCAAGCAAAATTGTCTAACAGAGATGATTTCTTGTCCTCCTGATAGTGAATGTTGTTGTACTTTAGAAAGGTAGTCTTGGTTAATTTGATGATTTATTCTACTAGTGTAGCAGCTGTTAAATCTGGTCTTAGATCAGTTCAAAGCTCTGGTTTGTGAAAATAAACATCAGCGTTCCATTTGTGGCGGCAATAAACTCGTACACTACCCAGCTGAAGTGTGTAAGTGCATAAGTGTACACAACTTCTGTCTGCAAAATGTAAAAGTAAATCTTTTCTGAGGCTTTGGGGGTTCTACACATCTGCAGATTTCCACAGGAACATAAGACACACATCCAGAAACGATAGATGAGGGTCATTATGAAGAACTGGGGCACTGAGAATCACACGTTACTGGAGTAAAACTCTACAACCAGACAAACACACACACACGCAGAGCAGAGCAGTCCGTCTGGAGATCCAGCACAGATTCATGAAACAGAATTGGTGAAAGAGCTCCAGACACACACACACACACACACACACTCGCTCTGAATGTTCTGTGCGTTTCCTCTAAACAGCTCTCATCATCTATAAGCTCCAGTCTATATTCAGCTCTATATGATCCACACACACACCTCACGTTACATAACGTCACAATTTACATAAGTATAAACACACACCTACACACTCTTGTTTAACAGAGAGAAACACAGAGGGAGGTAAAGAACAAGACAAAAGACACGAGAAACTGACACACACACACACACACTTAAGCGCGCACACAGGACAAGAACACACACCTGATATACACACAAAGACCACACACCAGGAACACATACACCATAAACACATACACAAACTAATGCAACAAACATCTGACACACACACACACACACACACACACACACACACACACACACACACACACACACACACACACACGCCTGATGCAAACACATCTAACACACAAAAAGATCTGACACACACACACCATAAACTTAAACACAACTAATGCAATAAAACATCTGACACAGACACACACACAAAAACACACATACAAAACATCTCAAACAAAAACACCATGAACGCATACATAATGCAACAAACATCTGACACACACCTGATGCAAACACACATCTAGCACACACACAAAAATATCTGGCACACAAATACACACAAACAAATGATGAACAAGTAATGCAACAAACATTGAAACAGATGGTCGTGTGTTTGTTTGTGTGCATCATGTAAGACATACAAATACACACAAACACATGATAAACTCACATACAATTAATGCAACAAACATGTAAAACACACCTGATGCTCACACATATCAGCGCTTTGAGTCTAAGAAAAGCGCGTTACAAATAAAATGTATTATTATTATCATTTACTACATGCACACAAAAACATCTATCACACAAAACCACACACCAAGAAAACACACACCAGGAACACACTTCCACACACCACAAACACACACACACACAAACAAAAGCATGCACCAAAAACACAAACACACATCTGACACACACATACCCAATGCAAACAAACACACACAAAAACACCATAAACACGTACACAACCAATTACAACAGACATCTGACAAACACGCCTGATGTAAACAGACTTAAAAACTTGACACACACCTAAAATTCACACAACTAATGCAACAAACATCTGAAACATACCCATACACATACACACAAACAATAAAAAACACACACACCATTAACACATACACAACTAATGCAACAAACATCTGAAACATACCCGTACATATACACACACACATACACACACAATAAAAAACACACACACCATTAACACATACACAACTAATGCAACAAACATCTGAAACATACCCATACACACACACACACACACAATAAAAACACACACACCATTAACATATACACAACTAATGCAACAAACATCTGAAACACAAACACACACACACACACACACACAATAAAAAACACATACACACCATTAACACATACACAACTAATGCAACAAACATCTGAAACATACCCATACACACACACACACACACACACAAACACAACTAATGCAACAAACATCTGAAACATACACACACACACACACACACCATTAACACATACACAACTAATGCAACAAACATCGGACACACACACACCAGATACAAACCCACATCTAGCACACAAACACATCTTACAAACACACACCCACAAACACCACTAATGCAACAAACATCTGACACACACATCTGATGCAAACACACATCTAGCACACACACCACAAACTCATGCAATAAACATCTGAAACACACCTGATGCACACAAACACACACAAAACACCATAAACTCACACATGCCTGACACAAACACATCTGACACACACACACACACACACACACACACACACACCTGATAAACAATCGCAGACTATGATTGTGATTTAAACACTGTGCAAAAAGGAAATGACACCTATTTTTATCCCGTCTTGTGAGATTTTTCCACTGACATTATAATTATTGATTTATAAACCACTACTAACATTAGGAATAAACAAACATGTATAGTTTTAGTGGAATTTGTCCATCACTTCCTCTTTGCACAGGAAACAAACACTGAGCTGAACAGCAGGAGAAGAAAAGGACAGGAGAAGCAATAAAATCAAGGACAGTAAAAAAACATGACAAAGGAGGAAGGACATAATTAAAGACCGACACGAGGAAGAGGAAAAAAGAAGTGATAAAGGAAACTAATGGGGAAAACAGGATGGACAGACAGAGAAGAGGAAAAGCAGGAGGAGGAGATGGAAGGAAAAACAGCAGGAAAGAGGTAAAGGCGGACAGACAGAAGGACAGGTGGACGGAGAGATAGAAACCGACAGACGGTCTTCAGCGATGAGGCTTCATGTGGAGTCTATGAATAGGATGATTTCTCTGCGTGGGCAAACACACACACACACACACACGTCTGTCTCTCTCCTGTCTTACCCTGTAATTAATCCCACCTGCTAATAAACAATCCCTCTGCAAATAGCTGCCTGGTAATTGCATGTGTGTGTGTGTGTGTGTGTGTGTGTGTGTGTCTTGAAGTGTGCTAAACCTGACAGTACCTCCCTGTGCAGACATCCTCAATACTAAGAACAATTCAAAAATAATATAAAATACTAGACCGGATCAATGTGTGTGTGTGTGTGTGTGTGTGTGTGTGTGTGTGTGTGTGTGTGTGTGTGTGTGTGTGTGTGTGACTGGACTGCAGGTGAATACATGACTGATATTGAGAGCAACAGCACAGTCACACACAAAAGGTAAATCCAATACAGAACTCCCTTTACCAATGAGCTGACATCAGCCGCTTGACATTTCACACGGTGTGTTTGTCAACAAAGACAAAGAATAATCAAAGAGGAGATCTAAAACACAAACACATCAGTGGAGTCACACAGACAGTGAATAAACCCTGACTGAGCTGAGGGGCATGTCAGAACACACTCCACCAATGGCAGCAGTCTGTTGCTCAACCAATCACAACTCGACCATTCAGAGCACTCAGACCACTGCTTGACCAATCAATTACGACATTCTAGGTGCTGCTTGACCAATAGGAACACTCGGTTTGACACAACTAACCAGAATAATCCACTTAAAACCACCAATCAGACCACGTGGTTTGACACAACCAATCAAAACACACAGTTCGAAACAAACCAATCAGAACACTTGGCTCAACACACAACCAATCAGAACACTCCACTTGACACACAACCAATCAGAACATTTGGATTGACAAACAACCAATTAGAACACTCGGTTCAACACACAACCAATCAGAACACTCCACTTGACACACAACCAATCAGAACATTTGGATTGACAAACAACTAATTAGACCACTCGGTTCAACACACAACCAATAAGAATACTCGGGTCGACATGTAACCAATCAGAACACTCAGCTTGACATGACCAATCAGAACACTCGGCTTAATACAACCAATTAGAACACTCTGCTTGACACACAACCAATCAGAACACTCGGCTCGACACAACCAATAGGAATACTCGGGTCGACACGTAACCAATCAGAACACTCGGCTCAACACACAACCAATCAGAACACTCCGCTTGACAAACAACCAATTAGAACACTCAGTTCAACACACAACCAATCAGAACACTCAGCTTGACATGACCAATCAGAACACTCGGATCAACACACAACTAATCAGAACACTCTGCTTGAAACACAACCAGTCAGAACATTTAGATTGACAAATAACCAATAAGAACACTCAGCTCGACACAACCAATAAGAATACTTGGGTCGACATGTAACCAATCAGAACACTCAGCTTGACATGACCAATCAGAACACTCGGCTCAACACAACCAATCAGAACACTCGACACACAACCAATCAGAACACTCGGCTCGACACCCAATAAGAATACTCGGGTCGACACGTAACCAATCAGAACACTCAGCTTGACATGACCAATCAGAACACTCGGCTCGACACCCAATAAGAATACTCGGGTCGACACGTAACCAATCAGAACACTCGGGTCAACACACAACCAATCAGAATACTCGGCTTGACACAACCAATAAGAATACTCGGTTTGACACACAACCAGTCAGAACACACGGCTCGACACACAACCAATTAGAACATTTGGATTGACAAACAACTAATTAGAACACTCGGTTCAACACACAACTAATCAAACACTCCACTTGACACACAACCAATCAGAACATTTGGATTGACAAACAATCAATTAGAACACTCGGTTCAACACACAACCAATAAGAATACTCAGGTCAACACACAACCAATCAGAACACTCAGCTTGACATGACCAATCAGAACACTCGGCTTAACACACAACCACAATCAGAACACTCTCTCTAAAGCCTGAGCTCTTAACAGCTACACCTGCATGTGTTTAGATGAATCTGGATCTGCATCAAACATCCCATAATAACCCAGCGAGACTGAGCTACAAACTGAACATCTGTTTTACTGACATGAGCAGCAGTGTGATCAAACACTCCACTCCACTGTACTGTGCATTAATGCAGCTCATGGCAGGAGTGTGTATTTCACAATAAGCGCCACCGTGGAATAAAGCTGTAAGCGTTTGCATTTCATAGAGCAAAACAATGTTATGGGAATACTTCAGTTTCATGCATAAAAATGGCCCTCAATGCATTTTGATGTACAATATCTAAATCTTCTAAGTTATGATGCTGCTCTTTGTTCTTGGTGCGGTTCGCTTTCACACAGCAAAGTTTCTAAACGGACCAAAAGAGCTAAAACAAGTCATGCGAGTAAACTCTCCACACATTGGTCAGAGTGTCATGGTTTAATTTGCCCCGCTCAGCTGTCATGAGTCCTTTAATGACGATGAGTAATACGCTGCATAAAAACGTGCTGGATAAGTTGGCGGTTCATTCCGCTGTGGCGATCCCGGATTAATAAAGGGACTAAGCCGAAAAGAAAATGAATGAATGAAAGTCCCAATATAAAATACATTTTAAAATCATATATAAATGTCCCAAAGTCAAAAAAATGTTGGGGAGAACATTATAACTGAGTGGTGGTGAATGAGTGTAACTGCAGCTCATCCCATAATTTGTAGTGAGATTGAGAGCTTTAATGGTGTGTTGAGGGGAATCAGAGTGTGAGGAGTTTCTCTGCGTCTCACAGCTCCTCCTGAATGGACTGAAATATTGATGATGGTTATTAATAACACCTTCATTTCCTCAAAGACACCCAAACCTATTGAGCATCACCTGGGTGTTTCCCCGGTAACAGAGAGAGAGAGAGAGAGAGAGAGAGAGAGAGAGAGAGAGAGAGAGAGAGAGAGAGAGAGAGATCACAGAAAACACACAAACTAAAATAATTACACTCACATAGCAACACTGCATTCACTTCACCACTATATTTACTCTAGTCTATACACACACCATCACAGCCACTACACTCTCTCACACAGCCACCCACTGAGTCCACACACACACACACACACACACACACACACGTATATTCACGTTCATATTGACTGAATTGTCAGCTGCTGTGTCTCAGTTCATCTTCTATCCATCCTAAACAGATCTCCAGAACAGAATTATCGTGTCCCAAATCATATCATGTTGAAATGAGTTTTCCAAAGTCATCTGGATGCTCTACTGTTTCCAGCAGAGATTTGATCCCTGCACACTCTAATGGCGAATATTTCCCACAATGCACTGCCAGATGGACATTAATTTAATGATGAATACAAACAATGTAGGACAGAAGTGTTAAACTACAAACATGGCAGATGCATGAGACAGACGGTTAAGTGGAGAGACTTCGCTAAAGAGGTTTGAAGGATTAATATATCACCTGGGGGAAAAAAAGATTTGGCTCACGCTATTAGTGTCTGTTCATTAAAGGGCGGGGTTATCAGTAATTTAGGGCAAGGTTATCTGTCCTTTAGGGCAGGGTTATCGGTCATTTACGGTGGGACTATCAGTCATTTAAGGAGTGTCTGTCATTTAGGGTGGGGCTAACAGTCATTTAAGGGGTGTCTGTCATTTAGGGTGGGGCTATCAGTCGTTTAAGGGGTGTCTGTCATTTAGGGTGGGGCTATCAGTCATTTAGGGTGGGGCTATCAGTCGTTTAGGGTGGGACTATCAGTCATTTAAGGTGTGTCTATCGGTCTTTAGGGCAGGGCTATCAGTCATTTAAGGCATGTCTGTCATTTAAGGTGTGTCTATCAATCTTTTAGGACGGGGCAATTAGTCATTTAGGGTGGGACTATCAGTCATTTAAGGCATGTCTGTCATTTAGGGTGGGGCTATCAGTCATTTAGGGTGGGACTATCAGTCATTTAAGGCGTGTCTGTCATTTAGGGTGGGGCTATCAGTCGATAGGTGTGTTCAACATGAAGCACGCCTGCAGCCGATGATCAACAAGATTAGCCGAGTGCAGGCGGGGGCGGAGTTGAAAACGGAGCAGTCAAGCCCGCCACTTCGGGGGCTCAAAGTTGCTGCAGTGCAGTCATGATTACCGATCACATGGCGTGATAGTTTATTTATTGAAATAACAACAAAAGATATACAGTACAAATAAATCAGAATACAGTCTCTACAAACTATAGTTCATGTTTAAACAATTAGGGAATTATGAATTAAATTGAAGTAGCCTACATAACAAATGCATGAGAAATAAGGGACAATCAGAGGGCACATAAAAAGGAAATATCCACGAATAGGATTATTTTGGATAATGAAAGAATTTTTAAAAAAAGCACTTTAATCCAAAAAGATTGAACAAAATGAACACAATAAATGAGCTACACTTTAAGTAGACATTTCCCAGAAAGAGCGGGTACATTAATGACACTTAACATTTCTGCATAAATGGCTTGACAGGAAATAAAAAATTTTATAATCATATATTTGTATATTACATATTTTTATATAACTTAATTTGCTAAGAAATCATCAGGATCAATGATTATTAGTCTGTAAGAGTTATTTGAGTTAATATTTATGTTATTTACTAACATATATCATTTAAATCGTTTATGGAGCTGAATTGGTGAACAGGTGAACTCGGCCAATCGTGTTCTATTGGTGTCGTCATCTTAGCTCCAGCAGGCGCTCTTCAGATGCTGCGAGATCAGATGACTGATTCAGCCCTCGGAGCGCTGTCGG
Source organism: Danio kyathit (assembly GCA_903798195.1). Taxonomy (NCBI): domain Eukaryota; kingdom Metazoa; phylum Chordata; class Actinopteri; order Cypriniformes; family Danionidae; genus Danio; species Danio kyathit. The sequence continues at coordinate 887,672 of LR812524.1, read as the reverse complement.
GGTACTTTGATGCCACATGTGACAGTCACATGATGTCGGCGCATCATCAATTCGGCCAAAATTTCTAACCGCCATGCACCGCTTTAAGACAGACTTTGATTGATCTGCGCAGCGCTGCATGAAGTCGAACACACGTATTTAAAATGTGTCTGTCATTTAGAGTGGGGCTATCAGTCATTTAAGGAGTGTCTATCAGTATTATCAGGGTGGAGATATCAAGTGCCCTACATTTATCTCACTTCAAGACGCTTTCACTTGGATGTACATCATGATACAGGAAAAAAGAACAATCTCAACATTCGTTTCCTGCCAACTTTAACTTCTGAATGCATAATTAGGCAATTTCTCTGCATGAAAGACCAGCGAACGGCAGATTAATATGCTGCTTCATTTCTAATATGGTGAACACACCGATTATAAAAGAAATAGAGATGTGATTGACAAATGATGCAGTTCATCTCACTGTTTGCTTATTCTTCTATCAGACACTCAAAAGTACATACTTTAAAGGTATAATGTAGCCTAAGTAGGTGAACTAGAACACAGCAAGAGTGATGGAATTATGGATGGCTTTATGTGTAGTTGCTAAGGTGTTGCTAAGGCTACTGTACAACATTGACAGCCCATTAAAGTGATTTAGCATTACTGTCACTGACACACAGTCATCAAAGCCTCTTCAGCACAGTCTCCTCACCGCAGGCTAATTACAGTTAACTGAGGAGTTAATCACACTTAAATGTGCGTATACAGATGTAAAAAATAAAACTCTGGTGATTAAACAGATGGAGACACATGAGAGAGAGAGAGAGATCATTACAGACTGACGGCTCACACAACACTGTACAATAATGCTTTTCTTCATGATCCAAGTCCAAATATTGAAACATTCCTATATCAAGAAGCATTTTATAGACATGGAAATTATATGGTCTTGTTTTCAGAAATAATATCCCATAATTAAGTGAGTTTATCCTTAAAACAAGCTAAATAATCTGCAGCTGGAGTAAGAAAAATTATTTTATATCAAAAGAAAAACTAAATTATTTGATTTACTCCACTGGCAGATTAGTCAGATATCACTCACTCATTCATTCATTCATTTTATTTTCGGCTTAGTCCCTTTATTTATCAGGGGTCTCCACAGTGGAATGAACCGCCAACTTCTCCAGCATGTGTTTTACGCAGTGGATGCCCTTCCAGCTGCAACCCACCACAGGGAAACACCCATGCACACTCATACACTACGGCCAATTTAGCTCACCCAATTCCCCATTAGCGCATGTGTCTGGATTGTGGGGGAAACCGGAGCCCCCGGAGGAAACCCACACCAACACGGGGAGAACATGCAAACTCCACACAGAAACACCAACTGACCCAGCCGGGACTCAAACCAGCGACCTTCTTGCTGTGAGGCCACAGTGCTACCCACTGCGCCACGATTACTCAGACAATGATGATTAACAAAACAAACAGCTGAAGGACTGATCGAACATCAGGAGGAAAACATTATCATTAAAACAGACCTTATAGTGTGGTCATTGCTTATGATGCTGGAATTCAGTCTTTAACATGACACACACTAGGGATGCAACAATACAGTTAGCTTACGGTTCAATATACCTCGGTTTTTTAACACTGTTTTCGGTTTGGATGGCTTAACACATAAGTGTTTTTTTTTTATTATTGTTATTCTATGCTTAGGAAATAGGAACAGTAAGAAAGAGAAAAAAATAAAAACGATTTATTGCAATACTCCTTTATTTTACTTCAAAGCCAAGAAAGGTACACTAGTTCCTGGTGCATTGTATAATAAAAAAATTAACACGGAAATCTCACAGCTGCTGGTAGCCCATGTACAAACTGGGCAACACATAAATTCCTACATTTTAAAAATAAACATGCATGTGAAGTTAATGAACATAAATTGACCATTTCAAATAAACACATTTGTACTTCAGTAAATATAAACAAACCATCTTATTAAACTTAACACTGCCTTTGTTATTTTTATGTGTCTTTCGGAACCAGTTGGATAGGTTTGCTGGGAGGATTCAGTGAGGGATTGTTGTTTTATGGAGTCTTTATTACCTTCTCTGCTATTCTGCCTTCAGACAGTGATATTGCTGGGTGATGGCGCCGCAGATGTGCAGTCATGTTGGAAGTGTTTCCGTTCGATTAGTCTATACGTGTAACCGAAATGTCCCAACACCACGTATTTGAAAGACACCGGCGCTTCCTCTTATTGCTCCCTCACTTCACTGCCGCTCGCCATGTTAAAGTGTGGAATGATGGTGGAGCGCCCCCTAACTTTAGAGCATAGTGATTGAATATTTACTCGCGGGGAGGAGTTTCCTCTTTCTCAGCTCGTAGACTTACAGGCACACACAAACAGTCTATTCGGAGAGAAATAAAACCCATTATTTAAACGTAAAACCGAAAAAAACTAAATTTACAAGCATGTATTGAACCGTGGATGTCGTACCGAACGGTTGAATATTGTATTGAGAATTGTGGCATCTCTAACGCACACACACACACTCACACACAGTAACCTCTCCACTACAGTCTTGGTTTCATCACAAAATGGTGGATTGTGTAAAATAAGTGAATAAAAGCCATTTAGTTGAATATACACACACACACACACACACACACACACACACACACACACACACACAGCTCATAAGAACACACACAGACTCCTGGAAGTGCATACAGAGATTCAGCCTCTGGGTAAAAGGAAAACTCATTGTGTCGTCTTTTATTATCACTTTATCACTCTCTCTCTCTCTCACACACACACACACACTTTCGCTGCAAGTCATTTAATTGAGTCATTTAATAGAATGGCAAACTTCCAGATGCTGGTGCACTGCGCGCACGCGCACACACACACACACAGTTGCTCATCTTCATGACATGCAGAACTGAAGCTGCTCTGATGAATAAATAATAGCAAACAATACACACACACACACACACACACACATCACTAATAGAGGAACATGTTCATTACTGACGCTCACATGATCATTATTCCATCTGTCTCCATGGCAACGCAAATACACTTATTACTGTGATTACAATACAACTATTAGAGGCTGATCAGTGATCAGTGAACAGCATTAACCTGCAGGAGACTCAGGAAGCAGCAGCATTAATGACCATATAAGGGTGTGTGTGTGTTCATGTACATACAGTATAGTGTGTGTGTGTGTATGTGTATGTGTGTGTGTGTGTGTGTATATACCAGGGATGTCAAACTCAATTTCTGGAGGGCCGCAACCCTGCACAGTTTAGTTTCAACCCTAATTAAACACACCTAATCAAACTAATTGAGTCCTTCAGGCTTGTTTGAAACCTACCAGTAAGTGTGTTGAAGCAGGGTTGGAACTAAACTGTGCAAGGCTGCGGCCCTCCGGGAATTGAGTTTGACATCCCTGGTATATACACTGGTGTGAATGTGTGTTAGCGATAGATGTGTGTGTGTGTGTGTGTGTGCGCATGTATGTGAGAGAGAAAGAGTGTGTGTGCATATGTATGTGTGTGAGAGAGATAGAGAAAGTGTGTGTGCGAATGTGTGAGAAGGAATGTGTGTGCGCGCATGTAAGAGTGAGTTTGTTTGTGTGTGTGTGTGTGTGTGTGTGTGTGAGTGAGAGACAAAGAGAATGTGTTCGAGAGAACATGTGTGAGTGAGATTGTGTGTATCTCTGTCTGTGTGTGTGAGTCCGTGCGTGCGTGCTAGCGCGTGTGTGTGAGAGATACACATATTAAGCATGTGTATGTATTCCTGTACATGCAGTATAGTGTGTGTGAGTGTGTGTCCATCATTAATATACAGTGTTAAACCCCTGCTGTACACACAGCGAGTCCCTCATCATCATCATCAGTGTGTGAAGCGCTGCTGAATCTGCAGGTTCATCTCTACAGTAACACACACAGACAGAATCAAGAGTGTGTGACACTGATCAGGAGGAATCTGTTACAGCATATCTGTACAGTACTTTCATTATCATTTATGAACTAGTAATACACAAATCCTGAAAAAGTCACCACATTTTTCACAAAAACCACACACACTCAAACACACGTGCGCGCGCACACACGTTCTCAGGCTTTCTGTTGGTTTCTCCTCATTGAACTGCTGTGTTAATTGCACAGAGGAGGTGTTCAGGTCAGCGGTCGCTGTTCTCACAGTGTGTTATAGCTCTGTTCATCTTTCAGCTAACACACACACACACACAGTGGTCAGTGCAGACTCTGAGTTATGACTGCATTAATATTGGATCATCCACAGACAGAATAACTGAACACATGCAGATATTAAAAGCAGAGCCAGAAACAGCATGTAAATCACAGCTCAATCACTGTGTGTGTGTGTGTGTGTGTGTGTGTGTGTGTGTGTGTGTGTGTGTGTGTGTGTGTGTGTGTGTGTGTGTGTGTGTGTGTGTGTGAGAGAGAGATAGATACAAAGAGAGAGTGTGTGTACAGGTGTGCGTGCATGCGTGTGCGTGCTGTAGGTCAAGGTCAGAGTGCTGTTATTAGCTGTATTGATCCAGATGTAGAGTTGTGTGTCCACACACACACACACACACACACACACACACACACACACACACACACACACACACACACACACACACACACACACACACACACACACACACACACACACACACACACACACACACACACACACACACACACACAGCTCTGATTAATTAGCATGTTTGTGCTTAATTTGCCCTTGATGACCAATCAAAGACCTCCGTCCCACTGGAATAATCAAAGACCACCACCGTCTCACTGAATGAATGTACAATAAAGACAACACAGTGTTATTGTCATCTGATGCATCATATCCTCAGACAACCATAAAGCACTGCAGTATATTAGAAGCATTGTACTCATCAACACTTGTGATTGGTTTATTATATTTTAGGCAGTTATACTTCCCTATAAAACCACAACAATCAATCTGAAATTATGAATTATGTCCATGTAGAGCTGTTCATTTCCTCTGCTGAAATTATACTCAATATTCTAATATATAAAGCAAAGAAAAAAACATTATTGCCAGTTTTTTCCAATATCGTGCAGCAGCATTTCTGGAGCCGGTCCATCGCACTGTAACCTGAACACAAGCGCACATCAAAGAAGACGCAGCAGTCTGGATATAATCCTGCTCACCGTGAAGGAGGGCTTGTTCTCATTACACAATCAACACACACACACACACACACACACACACACACACACACACACACACACACGGTGCTCAAACTTTCTCAAATGTTGAACAAAACTCACAAATCAGAGATACGCACACACACATTTTAGTAATATTATACTCTAAAAAAAGTGCTGGGTTGTTTTAACCCACTGCTGGGTCAAATATGGACAAATTGTGTTAATTTTTTTAAATTATATTTAAATTGTAAGTTACACTTTTCAAACCAACTGTTGGGGTTTGTTCACATTTGATTGCTTATTAGTGGTCAGTACTAGGGCTGGGCAATTTGGCCTAAAATCTAAATCTTGTTTTTTTGAATATTTTAAACTCGATTACGATTAATGAACGATTATTTTATTTATTTATAGGTTTTGTCCAGTAAATATGCTCACATATTACAAGTGAGAGACTTTTGAATGAAGGGTGCATCACTTGATTTTAAAATAATTGAACAAAACACACAGAATCAACCATCTACAATTATTTATTGAACATCAATGTTCAACAACAGAAATCAAAACACACTACCTAAAACCAACAGTCGCTTATTTATATTAAAAAGTGAAGATAAATAGCTTGCACTATTGGAAACTAAATTATTTTCAATGTTTTTCATATTAAAAGTAAAAAATAAGCAGCATCTCTTCTAAATAAATTTAAATATTATTTATAGGGTATACAGGAGTTAAACAGTGCATTTCTTGCATCTTCTGTAAGCAAATATTTTAAGTAGGGATGCTCCGATCGATCGGCAGATAATCACATTTTATGACTCGATCGGTACTCACCAATCTGGCCGATCTCATGAACCGATCACAGGTGTCTGTTTACGAGTTTATATGCAGAGGAACCAGACATGCTAGTTGGAGAGCAAAATATTGGAATGGTCTTGCATGTGTTTAGACCTTTTTACATATATAAGAACTGAGAGTTCTGTGTTCTTGCAATATTGCAAGTTCACTAAAACTTGGCTGAAATACAATTAAAAACGTTAAAAAAAATTGTTTTAATTGAATATTTCATAATATACCTTTTTGTAATATACTTACTGCAATAAACAAATATATATTTATAGATGTGCATTTTAACATCTTATGCATCAAATATGTACTTTTTCTTGATTGAGACACGTCAAATTCATCTTCCATCATTTGCAATGTTTCCAAATTGCTTTGTTAGTTGTTTTTCTTACCATTTTTTTGTATCTATTATTTTCTGTAAAGTTGCTTCTGACCTTGACATGTCCACACTAAATGGTTATAAGAGACATGTTTGAGGGATTATATGCAACATTCTTCATTTATTCTCTGAGGTGTAAGGCAAGATCTCCACTTAATTATCATACTTAGGGGGAAAATGTGCTCCATGTATTATAAAGCTTGAAACATCAGAATCTGTACTCAGTATTGGCCGATCACCATCACAAAGAATCGGTACTTGGTATCGGCTGCAAAAATCCTGATCGGAGCATCCCTAATTTTAAGTAAAAAAAATATTTTAATGTAATGGAAAGTGTGCCGTCTCAAGGCTTTTCTGGTGCAGCTTTGTCAATAGTCAATGCAAAGTAACACAAGGATGGGTCACGTGACTCCACATGTGGTAAGCCAAGTAACTGAAAAAATTGACCAGGAAAAATGTAATCGATTATTGGTTCTGAATGTAAATTACTTTGATTAATCACCCAGCCCTGGTCAGTATGACCCAACGCTGAGCTGATTTTTCAAGGGATCCCAAAAAAATGAAAATTCTGTCATAATTCACTCATCCTTTACTTGTTTTACACCTTTGAGTTTCTTTCTGGTGTTAAACAAAAAAGAAGATACTTTGAAAGATTTGGTAAACTGGTAACTATTGATTTCCATGGCATTTGTTTTTCTACTAAGTCAATGGTTACCAGTTTTCAACTTTCTCCAAAGTATCTTCTTTTGTGTTTAACAGAAGAAACTCAAAAGATTTTAAACCACTTGAGGGACAGTAAATAGTGAGTAAATGCATTTTTTCAGTGAATTTCCGTATCCTTTTAAATTTTCAAAATGAAATGCTACTCTAAAATATTAAAATGAGAATATCTGTAAAAAATAAAATAAATGTAAAAAACATAAAATCACATTTAAAAGTCAGCATGAAACTATTAACGACTCACTTATGACATAAAACGAGTCAAATACTCATTAAAAACAGCCATCTTAGACTTTACAGCAATATACACATATATACACACTGCAGTATTTCATATCTTATCATATTTTAATCTTTGTTAGTTAATAAAATTGCTCGTTAGTTCATGTCCAGGTCCATTATTTAAGACACAACTTTAGATTTTAAAAATGCACCAGATGCATCAGCATGAGCAATGGTTAAAAAATAAATTAAATTAAAAAGGTCAATGATGAATTGCAGCAGGACTGAAGTCGTCAGGTTCCAGCTCTAAAAAGCACACGGATGATGAATCGGTAAAACCGCAGAACCGGACTCTCTCTCCGTGAGCGCGTGCACAGAGACGCCCTGACAGCCGCGGGCGCGCGCACCTGTCTCCGCGCCATTAATAAAATAAAATAATAAATCTGAGTTCAGATGATGACCGTAAACGAGCACAAACATCAACACAATCAGTTCATCACAATGTCCAGCATTGTGAAGCGCGTGCTCAGCCTGGATATAAATAAAGCAGGAATCAATAATCAATCAGGGGTGACTGCAGGTGCAAACACAGATACACACCAAACAGCTGCATTTGACGAGCTTCTGACTTACAACATTATGAACTTAATTATTACATTAACTCTTAGTTATTAATAAGTTGTTTTCCATATAAATGCACATTTAGGATGCTGGGTTGTCATAAACCAACGGTGAAATGTGAACAAACGCAATATTAGGTTAATTTTTCAATTAAACTTATTAACCCAGCGGTTTGTTTTGTCCATATTTGACCCATCATTGGGTTACAACAACCCAAACACTCAAAAGAAAAGTCTGTGTTATGTTAACATAACATCTTGAGTCAAATCTGCACAATGTTGGGTTAATTGTTTGTTATTTATTTTAAATGATACTTTTTAACTCAACGGTTGTTTTGACCGTAATTGATCCAACATTTAGCGTGTCACACTTTAAAAAATGCTGGGTTATGTTAAAATAACATCGTGGGTCAAATATGGACAATTAAATTTTTTATTACTATTCAAATTACACTTTAACCCAGCATTTAGTGTTAGACTAGTCTTGTCAAATATGCACAAACCAGTGTTGGGTCATATATAATGCTATTATTCAATTCAAACGATAATTTTTAAACCAACTGTTGGGTCTGTGCACATCTGACCCAGCGTATGCTCAACACAACCCAGCATTATTACAGTAGTGTTAGCTCTGTCATAACGCGTCGTCTTTTCGTCAGATGAATGGAAAAGTTTGCGCGCTGATTTCCAGAACTCACCTTTATTTGTGTCATTAAAGTTTGATGTGTCGAGATGCTCCTCAACGACTCTCTCACTCAATATCCTCGGATTTTACGCGCTCCGGTGCGTCTGAATGCGTGGAAATCACCACAGATAATCCAGCAGGAGACTCAAATCCACACGAGCAATCCATGGAGGCTCATCTGATGTTCGGGAATGTGTTCTGGGTCTGCATGCATGGATGTTTTCTCTCCTCCATCTCCACACTGAGCTTCATCTGAGCGCGCAGAACACAGCCGCGTCCCCGTGCGCGTCTCTTGCATCACCTGTGCGCGCGCACCACCGCCTCAGGTGAGCGCGCGTTCCGGAGACCCGACAGAAGCTCGTCAATTGCGGTGTTTCCATCCTCGTATTTGTATGTGCACTTTTGGATTAGCACATAAAAAGACGCTTGATGGAAACGCTAAGGTTGGTTAGTAAAAATAACCAACGATTTACTCTTAGCTGCTGACCAGGGGTGCGTCTCACTGTTTGTTCTACTCGATCTTAGCGCCGCATTTGACACCATTGACCACAATATTCTCATAGACCGCTTAAATTCTACAGGTGTCCAAGGTCAGGCCCTTCAATGGTTTAGGTCATACTTAGCTGATCGCTACCAGTTTATGAATATTAATGGACAGCTTTCACAAGTCAGGCCAGTAAAGTACGGGGTCCCTCAAGGATCAGTTTTAGGCCCTTTGCTGTTTACAATATACATGCTTCCCCTGGGAGACATTATTAGAAAACACGGGATCAGCTTTCACTGCTATGCAGACGATACTCAATTATACATTTCAACTAAACCTGATGAGATGTCCGAACTGTCTAAGCTAACTGAGTGTATTAAAGATGTTAAAGACTGGATGACCAACAATTTTCTTCTCTTAAACTCAGACAAAACAGAATTATTACTTATCGGGCCTAAATCCTGTACACAGCAGTTCTCACAACTCGACCTGCAATTAGAGGGATACAAAGTTAGCGTTAGCTCTACTATAAAAGATCTAGGTGTGATATTAGACAGCAATTTAACATTCGAAAATCATATATCCCATGTCACAAAAACTGCCTTCTTTCATCTAAGAAATATCGCTAAATTGCGAAGTATGCTATCCTTATCAGATGCAGAAAAGCTAGTTCATGCTTTCATGACTTCTAGGCTAGACTACTGTAATGCTCTGTTTGCTGGCTGCCCAGCATCCTCTATTAACAAACTTCAGCTAGTGCAAAATGCAGCTGCCAGAGTTCTTACCAGATCTAGAAAATATGATCATATCACCCCAATTTTATCCTCCTTACACTGGCTGCCTGTTAAGTTTCGTATTGAATTTAAAATATTACTCCTTACCTATAAAGCTTTAAATAATCTAGCTCCTGTTTATCTAACCAACCTCCTGTCTCGCTACAACCCAACCCGCTCTTTAAGATCTCAAAACTCAGGGCTTCTAGTAGTACCTAGAATATCAAAGTCGAGTAAAGGAGGTCGAGCCTTCTCATTTATGGCCCCTAAACTCTGGAATAGCCTTCCTGATAATGTCCGAGGCTCAGACACACTCTCGCTCTTCAAAACTAGATTAAAGACCTATCTTTTTAGCAAAGCGTACACTCAGTGTAGCACATAACGGTATGACGCATGATGTGCCCCACACATGATTTTGCTTCTTGTTTATATACACTATGAACAGCAGCTACGCTAATTATTCTCCTTATTCTGTATTTCCACCTGGGGGTTCTCATCCCGAGGCCCTCAGACTATGCAGTGCCACTGATGCGATCCAAGACCAGTGACGAGATGATCCTAAGGTTTTCTGGACCAGGCCGTATCCTGAGCAGCTGCTGTGGTGGTCATCGTGGAGTGAGAGCCTGAGACTGTCCCCTGTGACGCTCCAAGGAGAGACAAGTCTCGCTGAGGTCCAGCTTCATGCGCCTAGACTGCAGCTCTGCACAAGACGTTTGGCCACAGGAGAAATGGTCGTGCCCAACTGAGCCTGGTTTCTCTCGAGGTTTTTTAAATCTTCACTTTCGCCAATTGGTGAAGTTTTTTACTCGCCGCTGTCGCCACTGGCTTGCATGGTTCGGGATCTGTAGAGCTGCGCATCGATGGATTTGCTCTTCAGTGTTTGGACTCTCAGTAGTGATTATTAACCCACACTGACCTGAGCTGAACTGAACTGAACTTAATCGCTGAAAACTGAACTGACACTGTTTCAATTCACTATAATCTTCCATGTGAAGCTGCTTTGACACAATCTACATTGTATAAGCGCTATACAAATAAAGATGAATTGAATTGAATTAAGGTGTGAGACATTTTGAAAATGCGCATAAGCGGGTAAACTTTTAATTCGGTTAGACTAAACAATAGGGGAGAGCGGGGCACAGAGTAACGCTTTTTGGTTTTGGCCAAATAAATGTACAAAGTAATGGGGTTAGACAAACCATTGTTTTTTTTTATCAACAACACACAAGCTTCTCCTACAAATAAGCACTGGATGTATGATCGACGGACCTATGGTTTCTGTGCATTATTGCCAAAAGTGCCAGGAGTAGAAGGCAGATTTTACACAATTAATTTAAATCCAGTTTATTTTAAATAGATTTTTTTTAATTATAAATAGCACAGTATGTTTATTTATTAATTTATTTATAAACACATTAGGATTTATTTGCATTATTATTTATCCATTATTATACAATGCATTTATTTGCAGTCTGGATAGCAGTCACTGTGTGTTTTTACATCTTTCAAAATGGTTTCATCTTTTAGCCTAGAAGACGGTAATCCCAACAATATAAGATTTTATCTACATACTTTCACAGATTTTTTTTTAAAATGAAAAATATTAAGTATAATAAAAAATACTTTTATGCTGCAAAATGCAAAAATGCTTTCTCCTGTGTTTCTCATCCATATTTCGCAGAACTTTTTCAATAATTGGCAGGAAGACATCTGCCGATACTGGTGAAAACCTTGGAAGCATGCCATGGTCAACCCTGAGCAAATACCTTAAAACTCTGTGTTACATTTAACCCCGCGTTACTTTGTGCCCGCGCACCCCTATGTTGTAAGCCTTGTGTGCTGTTGGGGATGTTTCCATCCAATCTGGGTTATATGGGACGATAATCTCACTATCACCAGCGATCTAACCACCATAGATCGCTGGAAATCATTCACACGAACTACAATCCTGCCTCAGAGTGGACTACAATTCCTGTCATGCAACACACACACACACAACTGCTCCAAGTCTCCATTGATGACACTCCCACAGCTGATGCTGCTCATGGACTAAATACACACACATATTTACGGCTCACTTTGAGATGCTCATTGCTCAGTCTTGTTATCGGTTTAAGTGACATTACAACGCAGTTTCCTTGCCTTGCGTGTTTTGAACCTTGGCTTTGTTTGATCATTCCTGTATGCTGCCTGCCTTCTGACCATTTGCCTGTATATCTGACTACGACTCTGGATTGCCCTTATCTGTTTGCTCCTGTGTTGATCATTGCTTGCCTGACCTCTCTAATAAAACCCTGCATTTAGATCCTCACATTCGTTCTCAGTGTCACATCCCCATTACAGATAACAGTTTTCAAGGTATACTGTGGTTTGGAAAAGGTTTTAAAACCGGCAAAACTTTCTGCTATACCCTTTCTAAAGGTATATGTAAGATTTTTTATTTACATTTTTTTGTTTAAGACAACAGTATCTCCAACAGAAAAGATCTCCAAAGATGCCTTTTAAATAGTAATGAAATCTGTGTGTTTGAAACTAATGAAGACAGCAGAAGTCAATGATTCATTTGGATTATTTAGCCTGACACGTTTACTGCTCCAAAATATTTTGAAAGTTTCTCAAAATAAAATATAGTGTGTTCAAAGGGTAAAAAGATTTGTTTTTTACCCAGACATTTAAAAAGAAAATATTATCGAACAATAATCACAATATTGTGAAACCGTGATATTCTTATCCAAGGTTATCATACTGTCAGAATCCTGCCCATGCCTACTCTGAGGTGATGGAGTCTTAATTTGGCCACAACTTTCTCTGTGTTTCAGCAAATTGAACATTTATTTGTGACTAATTTTATTTTAACACATAATTTGGGAAAATGCTTTGAAAATTTGTCACAAAACTCAACAATATACTCTGGGCAAACTGACTCCCCTTATTTTGGTGCTTTTTGCCCCATTGACTTCTATTAAGTGAAATTTCTTCATAAACTAATTTCGAGAGGAGCACATGCTTATTCATAGCAGCTGGTCCCGCATTAGCTAATGCATGATCCACCAATCAGATGATTCCTAAATCACTATAAATAACCAGATCCCCCCTTCCCATTCCTTGACACGGCAGCACAGATGCCCTCTGGTTAGCACCAGGGGCATAGTGGACATTTAAAAAATTGGGGGGGGGTTGCAGCTGTATGAAATCCAAAAGTTTACATTCTGAAACACCTGTTTCTAAATGGTCCGTCTCTAAAAGTGAGGGGGATGTATCTTCCCAATCCCCCCCCCCCCCCGTTGGTATGCCCCTGGTTAGCACCATTGCCTTATAGCAAGAATGTCACTGCATAGCTCAAGTCTTTACCTGGCCAAGTTGACATTTTTGTGTGGAGTTTGCATGTTCTCCCTGTGTTTGTGTGGGTTTTCTCTCCGGTTTCCCCACAGACCAAAAACATGTAACACTAGTAAACTGACCAAACCAAATCAACACCATGACGAGCAATTAATCAGCAATATTCTCTCCATAGTTATTCATAATTCACATTCGCCATTATCAAGCAGGGGAGTTCTCCAGATCTACCCGAGCTCAAACTCCCCTCTCACCCTGCAAACGGGAGGGAGCCCCGGACTCGAGGATCTCATGAGCTTAGGGCTCTCTCCCAGGACAGCATGCCAAACAAGCTTTATAATCAATCATCAGCTAAGGGTGAACTCTTGAAAAATCACGTTTTTTGATTGCAAAGCCATGACAGCATATATTCAGTCATTCTTCACTGTTGCTGGTTTTCCCTGTTGGGAGGAGGGATAATTTGTCATTTTTACTGTTGATCATCCATTACAGTGCAAAAAAAAAAGCTTAGTTTCTGGCTTTTATGTAGAGTATAGTGTGTTTGTGTGTCAGACCTTTGAACATTTACCTTGATATGTCTGAGAAAATCAAAATAAGCCCCTCAGCTGTCAGAAAACAGTAAGCGATGAATGGACAGTAAACGATGCGCATGGATGGATTTGCTCTTCAGTGTTTGGACTTTCAACAGTGAACATTAAACCACACTGAACTGAACTTCAACACTGAAAACTGGACTGACACAGCTTCAATTCACTATACGCTTCTATGTGAAGCTGCTTTGACACAATCTACATTGTAAAAGTGCAATAGAAATAAAGATGAATTGAATTAAACACAGTAAGTGCGTTTCTGCACACACACTATAATCTGCTGTTTTACTCCACTGAACTCCATATAAACTAGAAACTCTTCAGCACAGGCCGATCTAAAGGGTTAATGCTGACAACTGATGATCAAATGACAAATCACACCTCTTTCCAACAGGGAGAACCACCAACAAATCAATCAATCAGCTCAATCATTTTCCTTCAGCTTAGTCTCTGATTAATCAGAGGTTGCCACAGCGGAATGAACCGCCAACTATTCCAGCATATGTCTTACGCAGCGGATGCACTTCCATAGTACTAGGAAACACCCATACACACACACACACACACACACACACACACACACACACACACACACACTACGGCCAATTTAGTTGATCAATTCCCCTATAGCGCATGTGTTTGGACTGTGGGGGAAACCGGAGCACCCAGAAGAAACCCACACCAACACGGGGAGAACATGCAAACTCCACACAGAAACACCAACTGACCCAGCCGGGACTCAAACCAACGACCTTCTTGCTTCTACGCCGCACCACCAACAATCAATCAGCTCATTTTAAATAAGCAGTCTGAACAAGCAGCAGAAAGCATTGAGTGTATAAAAATATGATGTAGGAATATTTCTCCAAATATTATTTTGCAGAGGATGACTAAATGACAGAATGATTATTATTTCTCTCTCTCTCTCTCATTAAGTGCTTTGACAGCAAACACAACAGGCAGATGAATGGTGTAATGATTCAGTGTAAGCCGTAATGACGCTGTGATTCCAGTGTACAGTGATTTATCGGGTCTCCTGGAACTGCGGACAGAACAGCTTGATTACTGCTGTTCAATCATATCAGAGACCTTCACACCGACTGCAGACAAGCTGATTGCTCTGAATTACACCAGTTCACCTGTGTGTGTGTGTGTGTGTGTGTGTGTGTGTGTGTGTGTGTGTGTGTGTGTGTGTGTGTGTGTGTGTGTGTGTGTGTTTCAGAATTGCACTGAGAAAGAGAGGGAGCGAGAGAATGTGTGTGTGTGTGTGACAATCAACAATAGTTGGTGTACGTGTGTGTCTGATTCAGAATTGTGCTGGTCCAGATTCTGTGTGTGTGTGCGTGTGTGTGTGTGTGTTTGTGTGTCAATCAACAATCCAGCTTCACTCAATCTTCTCTGTTTCCAGCTTCATCTCTTATCCTCACTGCTTTCCAGCAAAGCATCAAACATTCAGCTGATCTGAACGAATCCTACAACATGACTCAGCAGAATGATTCACTTCACAGAACAGATTTTATCCTCCTTTAATCAGATCATTGTGCAGACAGCAGCTGTATGAACCCATAAACACATTCAGATCTTAAACTGTTGATCAATATTTCCCAGAGGACGATCAGGGAGCAGAAAACAGAAGGACTGAGATATTGATCCATTTACACAGATATAATATGACTGAACCAGCAGCACATCAGTGTTAAAATACAACATGAAACACGAGCATGCTAAAACAAGAGGCATCATATATGCTGTAAACCTCACAGATTCACAATAAAAGACAACTCTGCAGGGCTGCACTATATATCATTTCAGCATGGATATCACAATGTGAGCATCCGCAATAGTCACATCGCAAAGAACTGCAATGAGTCTGAATCATAGTTGACCAGGAACCACAGAAATGTATTTAATCTAGGGCTGGGTGATATGGCAAAAATGCAGTCTGGATAATTATTTTCCATGTTGAACGACAATGATATACATTTCAATACAAGTTGTTAATGTTTCCAGATTTAAAACAGAGTATCCAACAATGACTGAAGCCACAAACATTAGAGGGTCCATTTTTGGTTGATAAATTTTCAGCAGCCAAAAATTCGGTACATTTCTAATATCAACACACTTTTAGATTCCCTTTGTTACACATTTCTGCTGTGTGTTTGGCTTTTAGATCAATATAGAGTAAAAAAAAAAAAGTTTATCATTATTATTGACGGAAATTTTAATCGTGATCCGATATAATATCGTTTATCACTCCAATTTAATCACTTAATCACATTTATCACTTAAACTGTCCTGTTTCTAGTCCAAATGTCTACATTTCAAAGCAAAAACAAAAATTCACTTCTGATGGTGAAAACTAAACAATATTTTTACTTTTCATAGATATTTCACTCTTTATTTTTTAAATTGTTCAAATATTTGGACTAGAAACGAGACAAGGCATTTTTTTTTTTCGTTGTGATCATTCAATCTCGATATCTGGGTACTGTTAGACTCCCTAAAAATAGTCAAACTCTCTTGTGACACTGTATTAATATTGCAATATTTAAAAATCACAGAAAAATTTAATTAGATGTTTTTGTCTTGTTTCTAGTCCAAATGTCTAAAAATCAAGAAGCATTTTCTGGACAAGCAAAACATTGTCTTGTGTTTAAGAAATAATGTCGAAGTGAGTTTTTCCTTAAGACAAGCAAAATTATCGGAGAAAGGGGTAAGAACAGTGTTGCCAGATGTTGCTGACTGATTCCAGCCCAAAAACCCGCCGAAATGCAAAAAAACCCGCCTAACAACCTCGATATCACAAAAAAAAATAGGGGGGGGGGGGGGGGGGGGTTGGGGGGGTTGGACAGTCCCAAATTTGATGAAAAGTGGGGGGGGGGGTCTTCTTATTTTTTACTTATTTCTTCTGATGATGAAAACTAAACACTATTTTTTTTTTTTTACACTTTTTTAGTATTTCTTTGATATTTGGACTAGAAATGAGAAAGCAAAGAATGCGAGGCATTGTTTCCCATTGTGATTATTCAATCTCTGCACCTGGATACTGTTAGACTCTGTAAAAATAGTCAAATAGTGCTATTCAAACTGCTATTCTTGTGAAACTGTCATATCGCAATATTTAAAATGGCAGAAAAACAAAATAATTGCAATCAGAATTTTTTCAATATCTGAAAATTGTTTTTAAAAAAAAGTGCATTTACACAAATACACTGCAAAAATGCTTTTCTTAGATTTTTTTTGTCTTGTTTCTAGTCCAAATATTTACAAATTCTTAAAATCAAGAAGCATTTTCTAGACAAGCAAAACATATAGTCTTGCATTTAAGAAATAGCGAGTCAAAATGAAGTTAGTTTCTTCTTAAAACAAGCAAAACAATCTGAGAAAGGGGTAAAAAAAAAAATATATATAAATAAAATCTAATTTTAGGGCAACCCAGCACCCAGCAAATCACAGCAAGAACGTCGCTGGGTCGCAGGTTCGAACCTCGGCTGGGCTGGGTCAGTTGGCGTTTCTGTGTGGAGTTTGCATGTTCTCCCTGCGTTCGCGTGGGTTTCCTCCGGGTGCTCCGGTTTCCCCCACAGTCCAAAGACATGCAGTACAGGTGAATTGGGCAAGCTAAAATTGTCCTTAGTGTATGAGTGTAAATGTGTGTGTGGAAGTTCCCAGAGATGGGTTGCGGCTGGAAGGGCATCCGCTGCGTAAAATCGTGCTGGATAAGTTGGCGGTTCATTCCGCTGTGGCGACCCCGCAAGGGACAAAGCCGACAAGAAAATGAATGAATGAAAATCTAATTTTTGGTTTTGACATGAGATTTAGCTTCCACCATTGGCAGATTATTTTCAGGTAGCTTGTTTTAAGGAAAATTTTCACCTATTTCTTCTGACGGTGAAAGCTAAACAATATTTTCTATACATTTTAATCTTTTTTTTTTTTTTTTTTGGACTAGAAATGAGAAAGCAAACGAAGAAAAGCATTTTTTTCTCCATTGTGATTATTCACTCTCTAATAGTGTTAGACTAAAAATAGTCAAATAGAGCTATTCAAACTGATATTCTTGTGAAATGTATTCATATCGCAATATTAAAAGAACAAAAAAACAAAAAAAAAACGCAGAACAAAAAATTGCAATTTTAGATTTTCCAAAATCGTGCAGCCCTACAACACTGTACATTTAATTTAAAAATTGCATTTACACAAATACACTGCAAAAAATGCTGAGTTTGTCTTGTTTCTAGTCCAAATATTTAAAAGTTCTTAAAATCAAGAAGCATTTTCTAGACAAGCAAAACATAGTCTTGTGTTTAAGAAATAACAAGTCAAAATGAAGTGAATTTTTCCTTAATCTGATAATTCTAATAATCTGAGAAAGGGGCAAAATAATAATAATCTAGTTTTTGGATTTAGCATGAGATTATTTTGTTTCCCCCATTGGCAGATTATTGTGCTCGTTTTAAGGAAAAAACTCACTTCATTTTGACTCTGAAAAAAGACTATATTTTGTGTTTGTCTAGAAAATGCGTCTTGATTTAAGAGTTTTTAGATATTTGTACTAGAAAAAAGACAAAAACTCAGTAAGAAAAGCATTTCTGCAGTGTAGCCGTTCTTTATACACGCAGTTATACTTCACACTGCTTCTGACTGTCAATAAACACTTTCTTACACCAAAAACTGCAGAAAGACAGACACTCATCTCATCTTCTCAGGATGAAAATAAATAAACTGACAGAGAAAATGAGAAAAGCCTCCTGAGAAATCAATTTTCCACAATCTAAAATGCCGATTAGAAACAGTCTCAAGACGCTCCATTCATTCATTTTCCTTCCTCTTAGTCTCTTTATTAATCAGGGGTCACAACAGTGGAATGAACCGCCAACTATTCCAGCATGTATTTTAAACAGCGGATGCCCTTCCAGCTGCAAATCCAGTACAGGGAAACACCCATACACACTACGGGCAATTTAGTTCATCAATTCCCCTATAGCACATGTGTTTGAAACCGGAGCACCTGGAAGAAACCCACGCCAACACGGGGAGAACATGCAAACTCCACACAGAAACACCAACTGACCCAGCCAGGACTCAAACCAGAGCCCTTCTTGCTGTAAGACGACAGTCCTAACCACTGAACCACCGTGTCACCCCATGCTCCGATAAATATCAGACTAATACTGTATTAAACAGCAGTAAAACATGAGCTGATTTACTGAATCATGAACTGGACATTCTTAAGAGTTTTTATCTTGTTTCTAGTCCAAATATCTAAAAGCTCTTCAGCTTTTTCTAGACAAGTAAAGAAAGTGTTTGGTTTTCAGAAATAATACATCACATTAAAAGAGTTAAAACAAGCTAAAACATCAGCCAATAGGGTAAACAAACTAATCTTGTTTTTGCTTTAAAATTATATTGCAGTTTATTTTGCTTGTTTAAGCCATTACAATGTACTAAAAGGTACACTCCAGGTGTACACTTTCAGGTAAACACACAGCTAAAGTGAACTCCTATAAGTATATAACTCTTTAAAAATCCAATATATTCCACAAATATTGAAGATTTTTGTACGAGTTTGTCTAATGTTCCTCTGCTGCCCTCTAGCGACACACACACACACACACACACACACACACACACACACACACACACACACATATCTTAAAGCAGCTGAATATGGGACTCAACTAATCGTAACGCTAATCCGCATTTGATGATTCTTAAACAAGAATTGGAACTATACTTAAATACATTTTCAATGTACAGTAAAAAGAAAACAGTTACCATTTTAAATGTGTGCTTTGTTTAATAGTCTGGATTAATTTTAAAGTCTTTTTCATGTTTTTCCCCTCATTTTGTTCCTTCTATATCCTTGTTAAACTTTTTTAAATGCAGGCCTGTAGCCAGGGGGTTCGGGTGGTTCAAAAGACCCACCCCCCACTAACAAAGGTCCAGAATTTGTCCCATGATAAGCTCATTTGTCCTATTTTGACTGCTGTGCCATCATAAATAGTAAAAATAACCCATCGAAAAAGCATGAGTGAAGTCATCTTTCACTACTGACCTACTGTATTGTTGTTAAATAGATTATACAGTTTACAAGTAACTTTTATTCTAAATCTTGGACCTTCTTGAATGAAACAATTACAAATAAAAAGGAGAGAAGTATCAAAAAGGTAATTCTAAAGCATATTAAAGTTAATTTTACAAATTAGGCTATTGTTATCTATGAATTTTCAAAACCCTTTTACAAGTAGTTTTATTCTACTTTATTATTATTATTATTATTATTAGCATCATCATCATCATCATCATCATTATTATTATTATTATCATCATCATCATTATCATTATTATTATTATCATCATCATTATTATTATTATTATTATCATCTTCATTATTATTGTTTTAATTTTTTATTATTCAAATGGCCAAATTCACACCTGGGACAGTTGAATGTGCTGGCCAGATTGTTCAAATAACAATAGACTACAGTTTTTAATGTAAAACTTTAACAGACTTCAACTTTTTTTTTTTTTTTTTGTGATAAATGATGTGATATATTTGTATTTTAAAAATAATAAGTATAAACAAATACTTTATACTCATTTACTTTTTCTTTTATACTTAATTACAAAATCAAAAATTCTCTATACTTATTATTTTTTCTAAATAATTAGGAAATGTTTTCGGTACATTAAAATTGTGGTTATGATGACCACCCAACAAGCTAATCCAGAAAAAATAGTGCTGAAAATGTCATTAAATAAATGCAGTATTTAAACCTCCAACGACAATAATTTGAGATGAATAACTGCAAAAAAGTACACTTTTTGAGAAAAAGACAAGCACCCCAGGCTGGCAACGGGTCTGAAATGCATTTCATATTTCCATTATTGTAAACAAACAAACAAAAGTAATCTCGCTGTGGTTTGTACTGTACTTTTGTCTGTTTCACTTTGTTGTTATTGCAATATAAAATACAAATAAATAAACATAAATAAAAATCGCAAAACTTTAAGTTCACACAAATGTTATACAGTTTCAGATTGGTCAGACTGATTTTGGATTGTGCATTGTGTTCAATTACATATATGCTAAGCAAGCATCTTTGCTAATGCTAAATTCTTTCTCTGACTAAAGTTACACCTGTTAACCAACAAACTCAACTAACACAAATGAAGAAATATTGTGTTCAGTTTGCGTATAGTATTTTACTTTTAAAATGGGCACATGAATAAGAGTGTAAGAGAATAATGGGTGTATATTAGTATATACTCAAATCAATACCTGAATGCTTCTGTTAATATTCAACAGGCAATCAAGTAAACAATTCATATTATAATTACAATTCAAAACTCGTGAAATTTCACACAGTTGTAGTGTAGCAAGCATCACAGTGCTATTGGTAATTTAACATTTCTGTTATAAGAGAGCTGTCAAACATTAATCGTTCTATGTTAATCGTTTAGCTGCTCATTTATTTCACATTAGTGACGCGGCTGATTAGCATCTGTTAGCAGTAAAGCTCCGCCCACTTTCATTTCATTGGTCGCTCGGGCACTATTACAATGATGATTTCTGTCACAAGTAATAATGTATTCACTAAATAAAAACATTTAACTAACAACAAACATAGAAGCAGGAATAGCAGAAATATTGGATGGGCATAATTCAGTGTTCATTATTATAACGGTTACCTCAGACTTTGTGTGTTTGTTTTGTCTGTGTGTTTTTTGCCTTGTTTTGTTTATTGACTCGAGGCCTGAGAGTGTAAATCGCGCTCTTACCTGTGTCTGCTGTCCTCTGAGAAAATTCATCTCCTTTCTGTCCGATTCTGATGAGTTTTAATCCAATTAACCACTGCGAGAATTAATCCGCGTCCGTCAGGTTCATTCGGCCGTTTGAGCTCCAGCAGATTTCAAATTCAAATTTCCCGCCTGAGCTTTAACAACAGGTGATCGGTCACGTGACTCTATTCGTTTATTTATTTTTCAATAACATCGAAGTAACTTTATAAAGCAAACAAAATATAGCACAAACCATGCAGAGATTAGTTTTTACAACAAGGCAAATATAAAAATATGTTGTTTAAAATAGCATAACAAAGGTATAGAAATGGAGTCGTGACACTATTCTTTAATTTATGTATTAATATAATTACAATTAAATAATTGAGAATGTTTATGATTTATAAAACCTGAATGTTCTGCTACTAAACCATTATTTTATCTTTTAAAAAGTACTGACGCCTCTAAAAAATCTTTGAGTATGTTTTTTAGCTGTTGTTTTACATTAATATTTATTTTAATATACTTTATTTTGCTCATGTTTAGATAGTATTAGCACACAGACTGCTCTGCATAAGTCGAGATTTTGAAATGCTATTGTACACATGATTACGTTTACTTTTATATGCACAACCAATGTTCAAATATTACCAAATATCCTGCTTATACACCATATTAATGTGAAATAGAACTTCAAAAGCTGAATGAAATATAATGTCTCTTCACACAGATATTTATGAATTAAAATTACATTTAAAATGCTGCAATAAAACATGGTGGCTCAGTGGTTAGCACAAGTAAGAAGGTCGCTGGTTCGAGTCCCAGCTGGGTCAGTTGGTGTTTCTGTGTGGAGTTTGCATGTTCTCCTCGTGTTGGTGTGGGTTTCCTCCGGGTGCTCCGGTTTCCCCCACAGTCCAAACACATGCGCTATAGGGTAATTGATCAACTAAACTGGCCGTAGTGTGAATGAGTGTGTGCGTGAATGACTGTGTATATGGGTGTCTCTCAGTACTGGGTTGCGGCTGGAAGGGCATCCGCTGTTTAAAACATATGCTGGAATAGTTGGCAGTTCACCCCTGATGAATAAAGGGACTAAGCTGATGGAAAATAAATAAAGTGCAATAAAGTGTTAGCGTGAGTCTGCAGCCAGGATGTAAACATTGTGTAACACAGTTGTGCAATGTAACCTTTATCTTTGTATCTACAGCTTTAGTACAGTGGCATCTGGAGGTATTTCAGAAACGTTATGATAATGTGAGTCATTTTAACAACAAAAGAGAAATCATCCTAAACACACTTTATATTTTAGATAGTCCTGAGTAAAATAGTTTACATAAAAGATGCTTAGGGTAGCACAGTGGCGCAGTGGGTAGCACGATCGCCTCACAGCAAGAAGGTCTCTGGTTTGAGTCTCGGCTGGGTCAGTTGGCGTTTCTGTGTGGAGTTTGCATGTTCTCCCCGTGTTAGTGTGGGTTTCCTCCGGGTGCTTCGATTTCCCCCACAGTCCAAACATATGTGCTATAGGGGAATTGGGTAAGCCATAGTGTATGTGTGCGAATGAGTGTTGGATAAGTTGGAAACTTGTCCTGGATAAGTTGGCGGTTCATTCCGCTGTGGCGACCCCTGATTAATAAAGAGACTGAAATAAAGAAAATGAAAAAAAAGATGCTTAAATATAGTTCACAAAACCAAAACATAGTTAAATAAATTAAAATAACACTGTGAAAAAGTTTGTGAACCCTTGGTTTTAATACTCTTTTTTTTTCCTGATGATCAATGACTGTTATTTTGCTCTGTGATGAGGCTCACATTTGTTTCGAACAGTTAAAATGCTGCTGTTCTTCATAAAAGTCCTTGTGTTTTGTTGATTCTGCAGTTGATTCTTCATGTTTTCACACAGAGGAGAACTGAGGAACTCAAACACAGTCATTAATAAAGGTTCAAACACTCACTGGTGCTCCAGAAGCATACACCAGGCATTAAGGCCCCGTTTACACTAATGCGTTTTCGTTTTAAAACGGCGTTTTTTATCAAAAACGATCCGCGTCCACACTAGCGTTTCATCTAGCGTTTCTAAACATATCTCCGTCCACACCACTCCACCAAAAACGTATATCACATGACCATTCGCGCACTCTGGGCATGCGAGTTCAAGTATAAACAGGAAGCACGTGTCTCGCTCGGCATTTGGTTATTGTTAGTCAACAAACGCTTGTTGAACGATGAACGCGAGCGATTAGCGAGTGCTGGAACAATAGCTTGCCTCTTGTGAATATATGCAGCTGCTGTAGTAAAAAAGGCAGAGTTTAACTGCACAATGGCGCCTAAAACGGACAATAGTGCAAACAACGCTCCCATTTCTGTGTCCATGTTGTTGTTTACAGTGAAGGCTGGTCTGCCGTCTTCCGGTAGCGTTATAGTCATGTGATAGGGGCTTGACAAATAAGGGAAGGATACGCAATGACCCTAAAGCCCCAATCAGGTAGCGAATCTCAGCAGCCACGCCTCCGTTTTCAGATGTCTCCGTTTTCCCCCATCCACACAGAGACGGAGCAGCAGCGTTTCAGTATTAAAACGGGCTCTTCACCGTTTTCAAAACGCTCCGTTTTCGGGGCTCGAAAACTCCGGCGTAGTGTGGACGGATGGCGTAACCGTAGCAAAACTTATGCGTTTTAAAACGAAAACGCATTAGTGTAAACGGGGCCTAAGAGACGGGGGTGAAAACTTTTAACCAGGATGAAAACGTCTTTATTTAATTGAAATATCCTATTTTCCATGTATAACTGCCATTCAAAAGCAACAGAAGACATACAATGTAATATATAGTTACATGTTTCCCAGGTTACAAATAAAAGACAATTTATCTCGATGCTCAAATGCAAAAGTTTTCACCCCCCTGGCTCTTACAGTTTTTTACAATGGCTATGACAGTTTTTTCAATACATTTAACAAGTTTCCTAAACTCTTAACACAGTTAGCACAACATCCGCCTCTGTAGGCTATACATTTTACACATTTCTTGTTGCTTTGAAACAAAATGCATACATTTAACACCAATTTCAAATGCTTGAACTTCTTTTACACACAAGCTCGACCAAGACCAAAACAATGTAATTTTACAGTCAAATTTACAAATGCTTTCACACAGTATGTCAGAACAGATAACACCATGTTCTAAACAAAACTTATATAGGCTAAAGTCAAAGTGAACAGCTGCTACAAATATATTTCCTGTATTTTATTCCATTGCCAATGAGAAACAGCTTATTGCAGTTATGTAAATATATATACATACAAATATATATATATATATATATATATATATATATATATATATATATATATATATATTTATTTATTTATTTTTATTTATTTATTTATTTTTTTGCATAACTGCAAGGAAATATATTTGTTTCAATTCACATTATGAATTATATGAATATCACAGCTGATTCCCATTTAGAAACCACACTCATGTGTTGAGATTTTTCCAATCACATGATCGTATGCTCTAAAAGAGGACTCTTTGGGCTTTTGAAAGGAACAGAGAACGTATCAAAGAACTCTGTCACCAATATATCTAGGTAAGTTTATGCAATACAGTCATTGCTGTACTATACACAGTGTTTTGCAGTGAACTACTCTATAAACCTGGAGTTCATTAGTACATACAGTAGATATACAGTACAGTACAGCACAGCATTTACATACACTGTGTCTAATTACTTTCAGAGAATCATGGAGTTGGAGGCCAATCAAGTCCCACATGAAATTATCTATGTTGACGAGGCTGGCTTCAACTTGGGGAAAAAGGATTTTGCTGTGTGAGAAACCTACAGTAATAGACCAAAGGGCCACAGGTACCGTGCCGGGCCAGAGATGAAGAAGCCGGGCAAATTCAGAAGACAGGGTAAAATAGAAGATTACTTTGTTTTGTTTTTAAATTATAATTCCATTGCTTTTTCAGTTTGTATATCTTGCAGTGATGTCCTTTTGCAAATAAAGTCTGTTCTGCAGCAATTTTGTGTCTGTATTTTATTTTTTTTTTTTTACATAAACTGTACATTTTATTTTATTTATTTAAACCACTCTGAGATGGGCTTTCATTTTTTTTGTATTGCATTTCTGCAGCAAAAGAAACAAAATTCATGCATTTACTAAACCCAACAAAACAAAAATGTATAGAGGCTTCAAATATAAAAACAGACCTGACACATAAAATAATGCAGTTTCTGTAATGTCAGCTGATGAGAGTGTTTTTATTGTCAATGTGTTATGATTGACTGAATGTCCCTGTTGAAAGAGAACATGTGTTAGTGTTTTGAATAATGATTTGCTTTTGAAACATGTTCACAGTGTTTTGTTAGATGTGGTGTATTGTGTTGGTTTATTATTGTATTTTGAAAAGTAGTTTTGGAGTTTAGTTTACAATGTGTGATTTTGAGCATGAAATTAACTGTTTTGACAATTGTGTGTTTTAGGTGTGTTGGTGTGTTAAGAGTTTAGCAAAATTGTTAAATGTATTGAAAAAACTGTCATAGCGATTGTAAAAAACTGTAAAGGGGCAGTTCACCCAAAAATAATTAACATGAAAGTGATGCGAAATAAGTGAAGCCAATAACAGAAGTACAAATAAACTCAACAAGCTTATCTGCGTCTAAATAAAGTGCTCACACGCACAGGAAGTGTGAGACCACAGTTTAAACTGAAGATAAAATTATGTGCTTAACCGAACAGACACACACACACAATAACAAACACACACACACACACGCACAGACAGACAGACGTGCACAGCTCTAAAAGTGGACTGCTGTATTAATATGTCGTTTATTTGAAGTGTATGAATCTAACACCTCTTACAGTGAATCTGACTGCTCTTTTACAAACAACCCAACAACCCAACATCATTTATTCTAGCGAGATTTACAGAGTTTACAGACGAGGACGTCTTCAGATGCGTACCAGGAGCTTCTGTCAGATGTAAACTACATTACTGACACTCGTTTACACCCAAAGGAGGAACACATGAGTGTATTTTGCAGCTGCGTTTCTTATGTTAAATGTGTTAAAGTTGCTTAACATCAGGGTGTGTGTGTGTGTGTGTGTGTGTGTGTGTGTGTGTGTGTGTGTGTGTGTGTGTGTGTGTGTGTGTGTGTGCGTGCGTGTTTTTGTATGTGTATGTGTGTGTGTGCGTGTGTGTTTTTGTATGTGTATGTGTGTTATTGTGTGTTTGTTATTGTGTGTTTGTGTGTGTTATTGTGTGTTTGTGTGTGTTATTGTGTGTTTGTGTGTGTTATTGTGTGTTTGTGTGTGTGTTATTGGGTGTTTGTGTGTGTTATTGTGTGTTTGTGTGTGTTATTGTGTGTGTTTGTATGTGTGTGTGTGTGTGTGTGGGATTGTGTGTTTGTTATTGTGTGTTTGTGTGTGTTATTGTGTGTATTTGTATGTGTATGTTATTGTGTGTGTGTGTGTGTGTGTGTGTGTGTGTGTGTGTGTGTGTGTGTGTGTGTGTGTGTGTGTGTGTGTGGTGTGTGTGTGTTAGTTAGTGTATGTGCGTGCGTGCGTGTGTTTGTATCTTTCTGTGTTATTGTGTTTAGGTTAATGTGTGTGTCAGGGTGTATGTGTACACACACACAATAACACAAACACACTCACAATAACAAACACATAATGGCACACACACATACATACACAATACCAAACACACAATAACACATACTAAATACCAAACACACACAACATAATTAACAAACACACAATAACACATACAAGCACACACACACAAGCAGACACATACAAACACATAGACAATAACTAAAACACTCACACACACAAACTCATAAATACATACATACACACTAACAAACACACAATAACACACACACACACACACACACAATAACATACATGCACAAGCATGTGAGTGTGTGTGTGATCTTGTATTCCTTACATTGTGAGAACCACAAGTACAGCAATACCAGTACATTCTGACCTTATGGGGACATTTTTGGCCTCTATGAGGAAAAGAGCTGATAAATCCATCAGAATGAAGGAATGTGAAGATGTGAAGTGCAGAGTGTGTGCTGTGAGGGTTCAGTTTAGGAGTAGGGTTGGGGAATATACAGTATATACAGAAGAAAACATCATTGTGTCTATGGGAAAGTCCCCATAAAGATAGCTGTATAAGTGTGTGTGTGTGTGTGTGGAGGGGGAGGGGAACCTGTTTTACATTTTCTATTTCCCCTTTTCTCTGCTGTCATGCAAGAGTGCGTCGTCTTTAATGCGAGATAAGCTCGACTTCTGCTCTTCCTCCAGAAGTTATGAAATAATTCCTCCTTGTCAGCTCAAAGCCACTCTTCAGACCAGAGACGGACCTTCAGTTCATGAGCTGTAAGTAATTATACTCTATGATTATACTCAATTCAGATCAAACTCAGAGCTAAGAAGGAGAAACTAACATGAAAACTGGAGACGGGACATTATATGAGTGTGATAAAAAGGGTTTCTGCTGATTACACACACACACACACACACACACACACACACACACACACACACACACACACACACACATCTATGGTGATATTACAGGAGATTCAGTCTGATTTATAATGTTTTATTCATTGATCTCCCAGCCAACAGGAAATGTTCTCTGAATATTCTACCAACGTTCTCTCAACGTTACAAACAAATGTTCTTATAATATGGTCTTTCAGTGCTCAAAACATTAGCACACAGTGATGTTTATGTCTTTTTAAAAGCATTTTAGTGTGATATTTAAACATGACGTTCCTTTAATATTTGCAAAATGATGGCTTTCAGAGAGCATTCAGAAATATTTTCATAATTTAAAGGGATAGTTCACACAAAAATCAAACTTTGCTCATCATTTACTCACTCAAGATGATTTTCTTTCTTCTGTTGATCACAAAGTATAATAAAAGTTTCATTATAGTGGGACATTCGTAACATTTAAACTTATAATGTTTGCAAAATGATGATTCAGCAGAAGAAAGTAGTCACTTGAGTGTGAGGAAATGTTGAGGAAATGTTGTATTCTTTGCTGAACTGGCCCTCTAAGAGTTTATTTCACATTGAAGCTGTGATGCTGCTTGTCATCGAGTGTAACGGCAGTAAACTGACGGTTCTGAGAGCAGTTTTGCGGAGCGTTTGCAGATGTGCAGAAACGGAAGCAGGTGTGCAGATCATGCATTCAGATGGAGCAAATGCCGTATACTGTACAAACCTCAAACATCCACAATCAGGTCACTGCAGCCGTATTACTGGCAGATCAGCCTCTATTACTGCTCCAACAGATCCACAACTTGATTCAGAACAGCCAATAAGATCCACTTCATTTAACTGATTCTGATTCAACATCTCTGGCCAAACAAAGTCCTGCATCTGAAAACTAACGTCAGTGTGTTCTTACTTGAAAAATACTATAGAAGTGTTTAGTAAATCTTCGTGTTTTTGGACCATATTACAGAATTAAGTACCTGAATTAATCTGTTGTGGTGATTCTAGAGTTGCTATGGTAATGCGACAACTATAAAAATTGATCTGTTGTGGTGGTTCTACTGTTGCTATTGCAACACAACAACTACGTTAATTAATCTGCTGTGGTGAATCTATAGTTGCTATGGTAACACAACCATGTTACTTAATTTCTTGTGGTGATTCTATAGTTACTATGGTAACACAACAACCATGTTAACTAATTTCTTGTGGTGATTTTCTAGTTGCTATGGTAACACAACCACTATATTAATTAATTTGTTGTTGTGATTCTATAGTTGCTATGGTAACACAACAACCATGTTAATTTGTTGTGGTGATTCTATAGTTGCTATGGTAACACAACAACTACGTTAATCTGTTGTGATTCTTTAGTTGCTATGGTAACACAACAACGTTAATTAATCTGTTGTGATATTTCTATAGTTATTATGGTAACACAACAACAACGTTATTTAATCTGCTGTGGGGACTCTATAGTTGCTATGGTAATGCAACAACTAAATTAATTTGCTGTGGTGATTCTATAGTTGCTATGGTAACACAACAGACATTAAATAATTTGTTGTGGTGATTTTAAAGTTGCTATGGTAACACAACAACGTTAATGAATCTGGTGTGGTGATTCTATAGTTGCTATGGTAACACAACAGCTACGTTAATTGATCTGTTGTGGTGATTCTATAGTTGCTATGGTAACACAGCAACAACGTTAATCTGCTGTGGGGATTCTATAGTTGCTATGGTAACACAACAACTACGATAATTGATCTGTTGTGATTTAACAGTTGCTATGGTAACACAACAATTATAGTACTATAAATAATTGATCCAATACTGTAGTTTTTTTTACAACTAGAGTATATTACATTACAATACACCAGTTTTCAGTATAGTAAAAACTAAAGTATACTGCAGTATTTATCAGGTCACTATAGTTAACATTACAGTATGCTGGTGCATTCATTAACAAAGTTGTAAACACTGTAATGTATAGAGTATAATACACTTTGGTATGGTTCCAAAACACTAGTGTTTACTATAAAATTACTATAGTATTCATATAGTAATTAATATAGTAATTTTCAAAACGTATAGGAAATATGTACACAAAATATATTAAAATAACATTTTTTATTAAAGCAAAAGTAAAAAAAAAAAAAAAAAACTGCCATGATGTTTTCTGCAATTAATGTATATCTTACGAAAAAATAAGTGTACTTTAAGTTTATTTGATTAAGTGCACTTAAAGGGACAGTTCACACAAAACTGAAGATTCTTTTTTAAAATGTATTTTTTATTACCATTATTTAACCAGAAAGTCTCATTGAGATTTAAAATCTCTTTTAGAAGAGAGTCCTGGTCAAGGTAACAGCCATACAGTGGAACAATTCTAACATACATAAACACCACATAACAACATTTCATCAGTCCTCTCAACAAAATCACATGCTTCAATACCGCTCTCTCTTTAAATTCACCGAAAGACACAATTTTATTTAGTTTTAAGTCTTTTTGCTAATTATTCCATCCCCAAGGTGCACAATAAGAAAATGCAGCTTTACCCAGCTCTGTACAAACTCGAGGTATATAAGCAGACACTTGGAAGAGCGTAGCGGGTAATTTCCAGAGCTAAGACAAAGAAGAGTACAAAGATAAGCTGGAAGTTTACCTAAAATAGCTTTATAGATGAAAATGTACCAGTGCTGTTTTCTGTGTACATGCAGCTTGTGTTGTCCAGCCCACCATCTCATATAAAATGCAATGATGAGTGGGAGATTTTGCATTTGTAATAAATCGTAGTGAAACATGATATACCGATCAGATGCAGCATGCATGTAAATTATATCACCATAATCAAGCACAGATAATAAAAAAAGTAGCTTCTGGCATCATTTACTCTTCCTCCACTGGTTCCAGACCTGGTTGAGTTTATTCTTGTATTTAAAAAAAAAGTTATTATGGTGGCTTGAGAAAGCCACCATTCTGATATACTATATAAACTTATTATTATTCTTCCGTCTTCTGAGACTAATTTTAAAGTGTATCTCCTCCTAAACTGTTCAAGCTACATACTTCAAACTTTCGTCAAACTTTCAAACTGGTCTGACTCGGGTTGCTATATCTTTTCTAACTGATTCGACTATCGGTTTTCTGAAAAACGACCCAGAAAATTTCCAAAAGTCCCATTGACTTAACATTGGGTCAAACTTTGTGAGCTCATAACTCTGCATCAGACTGTCCTACAGACTTCTAACTGGGCTCATTTAACTCAGTCTAGCCAGCAGCCAATAACTGATGACTTTTTAACTTACTAGCCACTCCCTAGCAACCACTTACAGCACCCTAGCAACTGTCCCATAGACTTCCATTGTAAAAGACTGCCATTGACTTAACATAGGATCAACCTTTGTGAGCTCATAACTCTGCATCAGACTGTCCCACAGACTAATGGCTGAGCTCATTTAACTCAGTCTAGCCAGCAGCCAATCACTGATGACCTTTAAACTTACCAGCCACTCCCTAGCAACCACTTACAACACCCTAGCAACTGCCCCATAGACTGTGACTAGCTATTCTAACACATGCTAATAGTGTTAACATCCTACTGACATGCTAATTTTGCTAGAAAGATGCTAGCAACACACTAGTGACATGCTAGTCATGCTAGCACATGCTAATTCATGCTAATTCATGCTAGAAACAAGCTGATTCATGCTAGAATCATGCTAGTAACACGCTAGAATCATGCTAGTAACATGCTAGAATCATGCTAGTAACATGCTAATTCATGCTAGAAACATGCTAGTAACATGCTAATTCATGCTAGAATCATGCTAGTAACATGCTAATTCATGCTAGAAACATGCTAGTAACATGCTAATTCATGCTAGAAACATGCTAGTAACATGCTAATTCATGCTAGAATCATGCTAGTAACATGCTAATTCATGCTAGAATCATGCTAGTAACATGCTAATTCATGGTAGAAACATGCTAGTAACATGCTAATTCATGCTAGAATCATGCTAGTAACATGCTAATTCATGCTAGAATCATGCTAGTAACATGCTAATTCATGCTAGAAACACGCTAGTCACATGCTAATTCATGCTAGAATCATGCTAGTAACATGCTAATTCATGCTAGAAACATGCTAGTAACATGCTAATTCATGCTAGAATCATGCTAGTAACATGCTAATTCATGCTAGAAACATGCTAGTAACATGCTAATTCATGCTAGAAACATGCTAGTAACATGCTAATTCATGCTAGAATCATGCTAGTAACATGCTAATTCATGCTAGAATCATGCTAGTAACATGCTAATTCATGGTAGAAACATGCTAGTAACATGCTAATTCATGCTAGAATCATGCTAGTAACATGCTAATTCATGCTAGAATCATGCTAGTAACATGCTAATTCATGCTAGAATCATGCTAGTAACATGCTAATTCATGCTAGAATCATGCTAGTAACATGCTAATTCATGCTAGAATCATGCTAGTAACATGCTTATTCATGCTAGAAACACGCTAGTCACATGCTAATTCATGCTAGAATCATGCTAGTAACATGCTAATTCATGCTAGAAACACACAGTCACATGCTAATTCATGCTCGAATCATGTTAGTAACATGCTAATTCATGCTAGAATCATGCTAGTAACATGCTAATTCATTCTAGAAACATGCTAGTAACATGCTAATTCATGCTAGTAACATGCTAATTCATGCTAGAATCATGCTAGTAACATGCTAATTCATGCTAGAAACACGCTAGTAACATGCTAATTCATGCTAGAATCATGCTAGTAACATGCTGAATCATGCTAGTAACATGCTAATTCATGCTAGAAACATGCTAGTAACATGCTAATTCATGCTAGAATCATGCTAGTAACATGCTAATTCATGCTAGAAACATGCTAGTAACATGCTAATTCGTGCTAGAAACATGCTAGTAACATGCTAATTCATGCTAGAAACACGCTAGTAACATGCTAATTCATGCTAGAAACACGCTAGTAACATGCTAATTCATGCTAGTAACATGCTAATTCATGCTAGAATCATGCTAGTAACATGCTAATTCATGCTAGAAACACGCTAGTCACATGCTAATTCATGCTAGAATCATGCTAGTCACATGCTAATTCATGCTAGAATCATGCTAGTAACATGCTAATTCATGCTAGAAACATGCTAGTAACATGCTAATTCATGCTAGTAACATGCTAATTTATGCTAGAAACATGCTAGTAACATGCTAATTCATGCTAGAATCATGCTAGTAACATGCTAATTCATGCTAGAAACACGCTAGTAACATGCTAATTCATGCTAGAATCATGCTAGTAACATGCTAATTCATGCTAGAATCATGCTAAGCAACCACTAGAAACATGCTAACATATATGTACTTATCTATGCCGACTGTTTCAAACTTCATAAAAACTACTTCAGTTATTTACACTTTAAAACTACTTCAAACTTTCAGACTCGGCTTTCTCAAGCCACCATAAAGTTTGTCCTCAAACTTTAATATCTAGTTTTTATTATTTTATATATTATTGACTTTCATAGTATTTGTTTGTGTTTGTATTTGTTGTCTATGAAAGTATCTACTAATTTCTAACATTGTTCAAAATATCTTCTTTTGTGTTCAAAAGAAAGTCATAGAGTAAATGATGAGAATATTTTCATTTCTGTTGAACTATCCCTTTAAGTAATGTTGAAGTATTTTACATGTAGTAAGTACTAGCATCTGTAACTGTATGTACTCGTACAGTAGTCTACCTGAAAACTGCTTGGGACTAATTGGCCCACTTTTTAGTATATAAAAGGATGTGTATTAGGTGTAACTTTAAGAGCACAAGAAAGAAAACTTTTCATTTGTACTACAAGTGAACTAATGTGTATACTAGTGGTTTACTAGTGTAATGCATGTAATAAATAATTAAACTGCACTCTTAGGATTACCACTGAGAACTCTGAGAGCTCTTCAGAAGTACTGGGAGTATATTTTCTTATTTTTAGTGCACTAACTGCACATTTGAATAAACATCTTGTTCATAAGGGGAACAGAAACTCCTGCAATTAGACCCAAACAATGCACGTTTGTATTTTCTAATAGAGAATGAGAGAATGTATTATAGAATGTAATATACATGATTAAGACTGTCAATTTAATGACGGCCTAAAATGTTTGCACGGCGCTGTATATTTAAAAACGACTGATCTAACAGGCTAAACGTTCATGTTAATCTTTATTTAAAAATGGAGTCACAATTAATGTGAGAAATGTCTTAAATCTAAATTATATGATGTTTTCAGCAGTGACTCAATGCATGCATAATTAAATTCCTGCATCTAACCGCTGTAAAACCTGATTAGTTTGAATTAGAAACACTTTTAAAATCACATCATTGAGAATATGAAGTCTTAAACACTTTCTAAAGCACACTTTATACCTTTAAACCCAATGCAATGTGAAAACCTGTTCTTTAAATGACTTTCAATATTAATTCTGAGTAATCTGACACTGTGTTTACACTTTAAAGGTGTATAACTTCACCAGTTATTAAAGTGATCTGAATTAAGAGTCAAAGTATGTGGTTAAAGACAGACTATAATGACAGTAAGAAGTGCAGGATAAATTGAGTTCTTGTCTCCAAAAAAGGAAGAAGTGATATCAGCGCGGTGTCAGTCTGCGGTCTTCATACATTCTACCACTGGAGTTAAAGCTGAGACTGCAGGAGTTTGTGTTGTCGACATGTAGAGAAACGATGTTTTCTGCTGCCAAAGCAAATCCACATTGAGTTCAGATATGATGATGGACATTTGGTTTCTGATATTCACTGTTAATTATGGACCAATCAGAGCTGAGCTTGACCATTAGACCAATTAAAGCGGAGTAAAGCCATGAGGCTAATCACAACAGACTGAGTCATCAGACCAATGAAAGCAGAGTAGAGCTATCTGACCAATCAGAGCAGAGCTGGGCAATCTGACTAATCAGAGAAGAGTAGAGCCATCTGACCAATCAGAGCAGAGCTGGGCAATCTGACTAATCAGAGAAGAGTAGAGCCATCTGACCAATCAGAGCAGAGCTGGGCAATCTGACTAATCAGAGAAGAGTAGAGCCATCTGACCAATCAGAGCAGAGCTGGTCAGTCTGACCAATCATAGAAGAGTAAAGTCATAAGACCAATCAGGGCAGATCTGGATTATCTGGCCAGTCAGAGCAGAGCCATAGAACCAATTAGAGCAGAGTAGAGCCATATGACCAATCAGAACAGACATTTGAACAATCAAATCAGATCTGTGCAATCTGACCAATCAGAGCAAATCTGGCTAATCTGACTAATCAGAGTAGAGCTGGGCAATATGAGTACAGCCATCAGCCCAATCAGA
The DNA here is from genome assembly GCA_903798195.1 of Danio kyathit. Taxonomy (NCBI): domain Eukaryota; kingdom Metazoa; phylum Chordata; class Actinopteri; order Cypriniformes; family Danionidae; genus Danio; species Danio kyathit. The sequence goes on along the minus strand of LR812524.1, from coordinate 852,105 downwards.
GCAGAGCTGGGAAATCTGACTAATTAGATCTGGGCCATCCAACCAAACAGTAGAGCCATCTGACCAATCAGAACAAACATTTGACTAATCAGACCAATTAGAGCAAAGTAGAGCCATCTGACCAATTAGGGCACAGTAGAGCCATCTGACCAATTAGAGCAGAGTAGAGCCATATGACCAATCAGAACAGACATTTGATTAATCAAAGCAGATCTGGGCAATCTGACCAATCAGAGCAAATCTGGCTAATCTGACTAATCAGAGCAGAGCTGGGCAATATGAGTACAGCCATCTGACCAATCAGAGTTGGGCCATTTGACCAACCAGAGCAGAGCTAGGTTATCTGACCAATTAGAGCAAAGTAGAGCCATCAGACCAATAAGGGCACAGTAGAGCCAGTCAACCAATTAGAGCAGAGTTGAGTCATACAACCAATCACAACAGACTGAGTCATCTGACCAATGAGAGCAGAGCTAGGCAATCTGACCAACCAGAGCAGTGTAGATATGACCAATCAAAGCAGAGCATCAACAGTGGAATTGATCAAAGTGACGATTACTAAAGGGTGAAACAATATATTGTATAATAAAGAGTTAAGATAACAGAAAATGCACTGACAGCTTATTACAAAGTTTCTGTAGCGTAATATATAACACCAACCCAGACTATACCCGTCAACCATCCCAGGATTCTCTCGTATCTTACAGTTCTATCCCGCTATCATCCCGTAAAGGTATTTTCCCGTATTTTTAATCTTTCTCTGAAGGGTGGCAATAAACATTAAAGAGCCGATCCTCCCTATACACAACCCATACCGCCGAACCACCAGGGGCCATTCCTTGCTCTTAAATGTGAGTCTGTTCTGTGCTTTTGTTTTATTTAGGCATGAAAACACTTTGAAATAAATATAAAAACAGCAGGATTCCCTTTCCTTTTCATTTCAGGTGCCGTCGCCCCTCCTATGCAATCCTCAATACAGTCATATAGCGGTGCGTGACTGTCAGACGCGCTCCAGATAAATAGACGCTGTTTCCCAAACGGATTCTGTTCACATGGTTTGAAGCGGAGTGATTGTTTGGGTTTTAGGTGCGTGTTTGAACAGACATATACACATAATTAATAATAATAACATCTAAAGATGTCCATCTTGGTGAGGTTTTTTCAAACACAACTAATGTTGTCCTAAATGAGCAAAAAAAGTTAGGAAAGCAGTCGAATGCTTTTCATTATAACGTTAGATGTGTGCATTTTTAAAGTGACACCTCTGTTATTTAATGTAATCAAAAGAAAAATATATAAGGGATATCCTTTATCATGGTGGGCATATCCCTTATTGTCACATCCCAATGTTGACAGGTATGACCCAGAAAATATAGCACAAACTATTACACATGACAATAAATCACGTTTTCAAACATTTCAACATCAAAAATTGTTGGAGGAAAGATCAAGATCCCACAATGCAATTAAAAAGCATGAATAAAAAATAATAATAATAACATGATTTACAACATATATTTTACTGTGCACAGTTCCTCTAGTGTGTGAAAAGAGAGAGATGCATTATTAACACTGCGTTTTCACTTGATCTGTGATGTTCAGAGTGTTTATTTCCTCCTCTATGCTGCTCTTCACATCTACAGCATGTGTATTTTGGCTCGGTGCAAACTATTCACCAGTTTCTCAGGCCTCATCTGCTCTTCTCACTCTTCATCATCAGATTATGAACACGAGCGCTTCACAATCCCAGAAATATCCACTGATCACAGTGCAGTCATGTTGATCAGAGCATGCAAAAGTGTTTTAAAATAACCCCCCAGCGGCTGTTGCTGACTGGGTATTTAAATCAAGAGGGTTTGGTGTCTTATTAAGCAAATCCAGTATTGATGATTCTCTCTAATCAGCATCTGCAGTGTTTACATGATGGAAATGGTTCAGGTTAAGGTTCAGGTTTAATGCAGTAAAAATGATATGAAATAAATGCTTGATGATACTTTAACTTATTTTATAGTGTGATAAAAGCTTCAGCGATGAGATATACACCTCTATTTACTGATGTGTTTCTCATTCTAGTCTCTGCGTGGTCTCCATCATGGAGGCGACAGGGAAATACGACTTCTCAGCTACAGCAGGAGACGAGCTGAGCTTCAGGAAGGGGGATGTTATCAAGGTGACACATACACACACACTTAGATCTGCACTAACACGACACACACATCCCAGAATTACAGGTATCACATTTCAAGCATCTTCTATTCATTTTCCTGTTATGCAAAATTGACTTTTATAAGGGGTTTAAACACAGTTGATGTGTGAATATCTCCAGCCTCTAATGCTAAACATTAATTAATTCTGAGATGTTTGTTATAATCAGTCTTGATGAATGAAACACTTTGATTGACAGTACGTGTCATCACAGGGGGAAAGCCCCGCCCACTAGTGCACATCTCTCCATCTCATTAGCATAAACAGCAGCCCTGAGTGCGAAGCAGCCGTCTGTCCATTAGCCATTAGAGTGATTGAGCTGCTGAAGATAATGTCAGCATAGACTAAGAGGATTATAGATGTGGAGTTTTAGATGAACGGCGACAGGAGCGACATGAAGCATGAAGCACACACTCACACTGAAGCACACCTGACCAGCACTGAGAACTTACAGATGTAATATGACAGTAACAGAGTCGACACATCATTAATCTACTGTTGGTGAATCCTAAACATTAATGAGAGCAGAATAACGACACGCCTCAATGCCTTCCAGAGTTTCCTGCCACAGGAAGTGACATCACTTGGAGCAAGTCACATGTTTTTTCTATCAGCGCTTTACAGATTGATCTGCCCTTTTATAACCAATGTAACAGACATGAGCAGAACACAGACACACACACTAAATGTGTTTACAGAAAATAGAAGTGTCATGCTAATATCAGTAGAGTAAACACACACAAAAGATGAAAATTAGACTTGGTTATTTGGTTATAATTAAAGATGAGTGTGTGATTCAGGAGGCAGAGTCTGTCAGAAATAGGTTTAGTGGGAGTTTTTAAGTTAAAGAGCCCCTATTATGTGTGTTTGAGAATGATCTTCATCAGTGTGTAACACAGCTCTAAGGGCTTACTCACACTATGCTATCCGAATTGTGCCCAGGCCCGTTTCCCGGATTGTTTGAGAAGTGTGAGTGCTCTGAATCGGGCTCGGGCACGGTACACTTGGCCGGCCCTGGCCCGGTTGGAAGAGGTGGGCCTGAGCGCGGTTCACTTGGGCTCAGGCGCGGTACGCTCACAGTGTGAGTGCAAGCGTGCCTAAGCCCGAAACTGAAAGCGAGAAATGAGGCTGTGATATGCCCTAAATGACCCATCTGCGCTTAAAAATTACCCATCTAAAGTCCTCGTAAATAAAAAAAGTCCTCGCCTACACAAATCTGTTTGATATGGATTAATTAATCATTCTTACTGTTCAATGAACGCAAACTGTCGAAGTTTATTAAAGACACAAACCCCTCACTGCACTACAGCTGCGCCTTCAGCAAACCTCCTAATTCCTGCAGCACGAGGACTTTATGATTGTTTATGAGCGTCAAAAGTGGCTGATCTGTTCGGCGAAATATTTGACAGCGTGTCACCGCATATGAAACTACTTAAACGATATAACTATAACTTACTAAAGAAATCTCCACTGTGCTGAGCGAAAGCGCTTACTGAACTGCGCGTCATCAATGACGTAACCGTGCCCAGGCCCGAATGTAATGTGAGTGCGGGCCGTCGGGGGAGAGGGGAGGGGGCGCAATCGTGCTTCGGCCCGGTTCAAGGCAACTGTACATAGTGTGAGTACGGCCTAAGGGTGCTTTCACACCTGCCTTATTATCAGGTGTGAATGTAGCAATCGTACTCGAGTGCGAACCAAAAGCGTTCAAATGAACCCTGGAGCAGATTGTTTGTGATGAGAACATGATTCGAACTAAAACAGACCCAACCGCAAAAAGTACTGCGCCTTTTTGGACTTATCCAGCTGCCGTAGGCTGATGCGCTGTGCATTATGGAATGTGGAGGAAAATATTTGTTGACAGCGCTTTACCAAAAGAGAGAGAGGGGGAAAACATTACCTGATGGATCGTTGATAATGTTTCCGGAAGATGACCATGTCGCAGTTTTGCTAAATTAATTCACGCCTCCTCCTGAAGTGACGTTTGCAATGCCTTAAAACATTGTTTTCCAGCCACAGCCGCACAGCTTCATTCTCGAAATGTATAGTTTGTCTAAAGTGATGTATACACACTATATAGTATACTATGAGCAGGGATACAATCAGCCAGCGCAGTCGTCCCTCCATAGTCAAAAGCAACATTTTGTGTCTGCCGGTTTGTTTATTTGCGGACATTTTCCCGCACGTGAATTCTGACCAATCGAAAAGCAGTTTAGGAAATGCGTTCAATAACATCTGGCCAATGAGTGATGTGGATTTTGTCAGATGACTGCATTTTGGTTCGGACCAAAGCAATCAGTGTGGTGTGAAAAGGACCCAAAGACGGCAGAAAATGCTACAATGTATCATTTGTTGCCCTTGGTCCGGACCAAATGAAGTGAACTACAGAAGTGAACGCACTCTAACTGGAGTGAAATATCCAGCTGATGTTTAAATCTGAAAGTGCACCGTGTTTAAAACTTTTGAGTCATCTATAAAAGAGTCGACTCAGATGAACGGTTCAAATGAATCGTCTCGGTAACAAGTATTTAGCCATGCCGGCGTGACGTTGATACGGAACTCAAGCCCCGCCCATTTGGTGCACAAGCAAACCCGGGAAAATTGAAACCCCTGGCCCCGCCCACAAACACTGTAGCAGATCCCGGCTGAATCATGTCATGAAGACGCTGTGCTCAGCAGGATATTATTGGAGTGTGAGGGGAAAGTTAGTGTTATTTTCTCCACCCAAAGATGAAACTGAAGAGTCAGTGGTTGAGGTTTATTATTGCAGAAACATCTCAGCATTATAGTCCAGCCTTGTGCTGTGTTCCCGTCATTTTTCTGATGAGTGCTTCAGCAATCTACACGCTTACAAGAGGGGTCGCCGGCCGTTTGTTAAAAGAAGGATCAGAAAAGACTATTGATGTATGGGACTTTGTCAGAGCTTGACAGGAACTTTACAGTACACAGTTCATAGATCAGCTCCTTCCTCCATTTCACAAGTGTAAGTAACTTAAGTGTGATTAAAATGGCTGCCTCCTTGTTTTCTCTAGCTTGTAAATTATGTATTTAATTGAGTTTTGTACTGTATCTGGTTAACTCTTTATATTCTCATGTTGCGTCTAAAGCCAGGTTGAAAATGCGATGTGTGCCGCTTTGTATCCAGATTTAAATGCGTTTGTGAGCTCGTGGGGGGGGGGGCTTGGGGTTGAAATTACAGGAGTTTTCGGTGTGAAATAAGAAAATGGGAGGGTGGCTGGAGATGGGTGTGAAATACAGGAGACTCCACAGGCAGGTATGCTCACACATACACTCTGCACTCTGACTACTTCAATATTGTTGATAAGCCGTGGTGGGCATTTCTCTCTGTCTCACGCTGAACGCTGTCGACCAATCACAACAGACTGGGTCATCGGTCCAATCAGCGCAGATTAGCCTCACGCAAAGGAGGAGTTTGAGAACAAATGAATCGCTGAACGAATCATATGAGAGTCGCTGGGATAATTAGGTAAAAATAAATGCAGATTATAGGACAATGAAAGTGTTTTTGACCCTGCATGCAGATCAGCCTGCTGTTGGAGACCCTTAATACTAAAAAATGACCTATATAATGCATAATAGGGGCTCTTTAATATTAAGGACAAAATGTCCAGAAACATTATTTAGAGATATCTTGATATGATTTGTGTTGTTATTCAAAGCTTCATTAACATTTTCCTTTTTAAAACTAATCGGTTCATTTTAAAGACAAGAAGCACCCACAAACACCCTGATTCACCCTCTATTCCTTCAGTTGTTTTGACAACATCATGTATTTGGTGTGAGTTTAATTACCTTGTGCTCTTGCAGATTTTAGGCACCAATGACGACTGGTTCAGAGCTGAAATAAACGGTATGGAAGGATTCGTTCCACGAAATTACATCGTCACCGCCTTCCCCAGGTAATGAACAGCAGATCTAAAGAAAACACCAAAACTCATTTCTGCAGCTCTTAAATTCATTCATTTTCCTTCGGCTTAGTCCTCTATTTATCAGGGGTCCTCCGGAGCACCCGGAGGAAACGCACACCAACACGGGGAAAACATGCAAACTCCACACAGAAACGCCAACTGACCCAGCTGAGACTCGAACCAGCGACCTTCCTGCTGTGAGGCCACAGTGCTAACCACTGATCCACCATGCCACCCCTCTTACAACTTTTTGTATTTAAAAAATGGCCGTAATTTTTAAAACAATTGTAATGATAAGCATTTTGAGTGGATTTGGATTTAAATAATTAACAATCACTCAAAGAGTTAATAGTTGTTTCAAAAAGTAATTAGTCAATTAATGGAAAACCTGTTGGTATATTTGAATGCATCTCAAAATGATAGAAGACGCTGCATACTAAGAGATAAAATAAGAGAGTGACATCAATAAGAGAGTGGGATTTGGAAATAAGCACAGGTCAATCGACCGATTGTTTTGGTTATTGCATTTTAAATAAACACATTTAAGTATGGATGTTTCCCAGTACTGTGTTGCGGCTGGAAGGGCATCCGCTGCGTTAAACATATGGGGGAATAGTTGGCGGTCCATTCTACTGTGATGACCCCTGATAAATAAAGGGACAAGGAAAATGAATGAATATACAAATGTACAAACCCCACAGCCCTTACATACAATATTGCTCAAGCTGTCCATTACTTCAAGCTGAGATGATAATAATAAAAGCAATAATAATAGTAAATAATAACAAAACATAAATATATATATATATATATATATATATATATATATATATATATATATATATATATATATATATATATATATATATATAAATACAGTTGAAGTCAGAATTATTAGCTCCTCTGTTTATTTTTCCCCCAATTTCTGTTTATCAGAGAGCAGATTTCTCCAACACATTTCTAATCATAATAGTTTTAATAACTCATCTCTAATAACCGATTTATTTTCTCTTTGTCATGATGACAGTAAATAATATTAGACTAGATATTCTTCAAGACACTTCTATACAGCTTAAAGTGACATTTAAAGGCTTAACTAGGGTAATTAGGGTAACTAGGCAGGTTAGGGGAATTAGGCAAGTTATTGTATAATGATGGTTTGTTCTGTAGACTATTGAAAAAATATATAGGTTAAAGGGGCTAATAATATTGACCTTAAAATGGTGTTTAAATAATTTAAAACTGCTTTTATTCTAGCCGAAATAAAACAAATAAGACTTTCTCCAGAAGAAAAAATATTATCAGACATACTGTGAACATTTCCTTGCTCTGTTCAACATCATTTGGGAAATATTTAAAAAAGAAAAAATAATTCAAAGGGGGGTGAATAATTCTGACTTTAACTGTATATATATATATATATATATATATATATATATATATATATATATATATATATATATATAAACTTTCCAACAGAGAAAGGATTGAATTGACAATGGTTTTTTAGAATTATTAAAAATAGTTCTGTAATAATTATGTTTATATATAATAACTTGTACTTGATTGTAACTTTAACTTAATCTGATTGTAAAGCAATGATGTGCATCTTTTGTAAAGCTGCTTTGAAACAATAATTATTGTAAAAAGAGCTGTATAAATAAACTTGAATTGAATAATATACTTATTTATTTATTTAGCCATTGTGGGTTTCTAAGCAATTAAGTGTACCAAAAATGACACGATATATGGTGGACAATTATTTTTCTATACATGTTTCATATTTTCTTTTATTTCTATTTTTTATGTTAAGTTTTACAAAGAAAGGGACTAAGCCGAAAAGAAAATGAATGAATGAAGTTTTACAAAGTTAAATTTGACATATCTGTACTTTGTCAGCACATTTTTAAGTTGTGTCTAACTTGTAATGCAATTAATTTCATAAAAACCTTGTTCAGATCATGTGGATGTTTCAGATCAAACTATAAATTAAGTAAACGGAGTAGTTTTTTTGTTTGTATGTTTGTTTTTTTAAAGGTGTGAAGCAAAAGAAACACCTTAGTAAACACTCCGTAATGTCTTAATTTGTGTGTGTATTCAGCTGGTATAAGGAGAACATCAGCCGTCAGTCTGCACAGGATGAGCTGATGTGTCAACCAATAGGAGCCTTCATCATCAGAGGATCCCAGAGCTCACCTGGGGATTTCTCCATATCAGTCAGGTACATGCGCATACACAGACAGACAGACAGACAGACAGACACACACACACACACACACACACACACACACACACACACACACACACACACACACACACACACACACACACACACTGCACATTAATTTCTAACGTGTTATTAGCATGCGTGTTTGAATCTGTCAGGCATGAAAATGACGTGCAGCACTTTAAGGTGATGAGAGACCAGCAGGGCCGATATTACCTGTGGAGCGAGATGTTCACCTCCCTCAACAGACTGGTGGATTATTACACACACAACTCCATCTCTAAGCAGAGCCGCGTCTTCCTGCTCACCGACCAGCGGGTGAGTGCACAACAACATCACAAAACAACATCACCCCTAAACAACACCATCACAAAACAGCACCCCTAAACAACACCACAAAACAACAACACCCCTAAACAACACCTCTAAACAACACCACTAAACAACACCACTAAACAACACCACTAAACAACACCACTAAACAACACCCCTAAACAACACCTCTAAACAACACCACTAAACAACACCACTAAACAGCACCCGAAACAACACCATCACAAAACAGCACCCCTAAACAACACCACTAAACAACACCATCACAAAACAGCACCTCTAAACAACACCACAAAACAACAACACCACTAAACAACACCATCACAAAACAACACCACCACAAAACACCACCACTAAACAACACCATCACAAAACAGCACCCCTAAACAACACCACAAAACAACATCACCCCTAAACAACACCATCACAAAACAGAACCCATAAACAACACCACAAAACAACAACACCCCTAAACAACACCTCTAAACAACACCACTAAACAACACCACTAAACAACACCACTAAACAACACCCCTAAACAACACCTCTAAACAACACCACTAAACAACACCCCTAAACAACACCACTAAACAACACCACTAAACAACACCATCACAAAACAGCACCCCTAAACAACACCACTAAACAACACCATCACAAAACAGCACCCCTAAACAACACCACTAAACAACACCATCACAAAACAGCACCTCTAAACAACACCACAAAACAACAACACCACTAAACAACACCATCACAAAACAACAACACCACAAAACACCACCACTAAACAACACCATCACAAAACAGCACCCCTAAACAACACCACAAAACAACAACACCACTAAACAACACCATCACAAAACAGCATGCCTAAACAACACCACAAAACAACACCATCACAAAACAGCACCCTAAACAACACCACTAAACAACACCACCACAAAACAGCACCCCTAAAGAACACCACAAAACAACACCATCACAAAACAGCACCCCTAAACAACACCTCTAAACAACACCCCTAAACAACACCTCTAAACAACACCACAAAACAACAACAACAACACAAAACAACACCCCTAAACAACACCCCTAAACAACACCACAAAACAACAACACCCCTAAACAACACCTCTAAACAACACCACAAAACAACAACACCACAAAACAGCACCCCTAAACAACACCACAAAACAACAACACCACAAAACAGCACCCCTGAACAACACCACAAAACAACACCCCTAAACCACAACACACAAATCACCTAAGCAACACCCAAAAACAATACAACAAAACAACAAGATTCCTAAACACCATAAATAACACCCCAAAACGACACTTGTAAACAACAGTGTTAAACATCACCATGAAACAACACCCTAAACAACACCACTAAACAACACCACTAAACAACACCCGAAACAACACCATCACAAAACAGCACCCCTAAACAACACCACTAAACAACACCATCACAAAACAGCATCTCTAAACAACACCACAAAACAACAACACCACTAAACAACACCATCACAAAACAACACCACCACAAAACACCACCACTAAACAACACCATCACAAAACAGCACCCCTAAACAACACCACAAAACAACAACACCACTAAACAACACCATCACAAAACAGCACCCCTAAACAACACCACTAAACAACACCTCTAACCAACACCTCAAAACAGCACCCCTAAACAACACCATAAAACAACAACACCCCTAAACAACACCTCTAAACAACACCACAAAACAACAACAACAACACAAAACAACAACACCACAAAACAGCACCCCTAAACAACACCACAAAACAACAACACCCCTAAACAACACCTCTAAACAACACCACAAAACAACAACACCACAAAACAGCACCCCTAAACAACACCACAAAACAACACCCCTAAACAACACCTCTAAACAACACCACAAAACCACAACACCACAAAACAGCACCCCTGAACAACACCACAAAACAACACCCCTAAACCACAACACACAAAACACCTAAGCAACACCCAAAAACAATACAACAAAACAACAAGATTCCTAAACACCATAAAATAACACCCCAAAACGACACTTGTAAACAACAGTGTTAAACATCACCATGAAACAACACCCTAAACAACACCACTAAACAACACCACCACAAAACAGCACCCCTAAACAACCCCACAAAACAACACCATCACAAAACAGCACCCCTAAACAACACCACTAAACAACACCTCTAAACAACACCTCTAAACAACACCTCTAAACAACACCCCTAAGCAACACCTCTAAACAACACCACAAAACAGCACCCCTAAACAACACCATAAAACAACAACACCCCTAAACAACACCTCTAAACAACACCACAAAACAACAACAACACAAAACAACAACACCACAAAACAGCACCCCTAAACAACACCACAAAACAACAACACCCCTAAACAACACCTCTAAACAACACCACAAAACAACAACACCACAAAACAGCACCCCTAAACAACACCACAAAACAACACCCCTAAACAACACCTCTAAACAACACCACAAAACAACAACACCCCTAAACAACACCTCTAAACAACACCACAAAACCACAACACCACAAAACAGCACCCCTAAACAACACCACAAAACAACAACACCCCTAAACAACACCTCTAAACAACACCACAAAACAACAACACCACAAAACAGCACCCCTAAACAACACCATAAAACAACAACACCCCTAAACAACACCTCTAAACAACACCACAAAACAACAACAACACAAAACAACAACACCACAAAACAGCACCCCTAAACAACACCACAAAACAACAACACCCCTAAACAACACCTCTAAACAACACCACAAAACAACAACACCACAAAACAGCACCCCTAAACAACACCACAAAACAACACCCCTAAACAACACCTCTAAACAACACCACAAAACAACAACACCCCTAAACAACACCTCTAAACAACACCACAAAACCACAACACCACAAAACAGCACCCCTGAACAACACCACAAAACAACACCCCTAAACCACAACACACAAAACACCTAAGCAACACCCAAAAACAATACCACAAAACAACAAGATCCCTAAACACCATAAAATAACACCCCAAAACGACACTTGTAAACAACAGTGTTAAACATCACCATGAAACATCACCCTAAACAACACCACAAAACCCCAGAAAACACCACAAAACAACACCGCTAAACATCAATACAAAACACCAAAATGCCAAACGTCATAGCAACACTAAAACATACATTAGCAACTGCCTAACAAAGACATAGCAACACCAGGGACATCCTAGCAACTGCCTATGGATGACATAGCAACACCCTGGATAGCCTGGCAACTGCAGGTCCCTAGCAGTTCTTCAGAAAGCTTTAAGAGTGTTTTCCCTCTCTCTCTCTCTCTCTCTCTCTCTCTCTCTCTCTCTCTCTCTCTCTCTCTCTCTCTCTCTCTCTCTCTCTCTCTCTCAGAGTTCATTTGATTTCATGCACAGGAAGCCTGCTGAAGCTCCGCCCTTCCCCCAGGTAAAGCCTTTGAACTGCAGTAACCTGTTTGGAAATATAAGTAAATATTTTGGCTATAGATAAAGATTGATTGATTGATTGATTGATTGATTGATTGATTGATTGATTGATTGTGCTCTGAAATCCTGCAGGAGAGACAGAACTACAGAAGCTCAGCACCGCCGGTCACTCGCCCACAACAACCTTCACTGCCTCCACAGGTATACAGGCCACACACACACACTTACCCACGCACACAAACACACACACACTTACCCACGCACACAAACACATACACACACACACACTTACCCATACAGTGGGTCACTCACTCACACAGATATACACACAAACACACACACACACACATACACACTCAAACACATACACACACACTTACTCACTCACACAGACACACACACACTCACACAGACTCACACAATCACTCACACTGACATACACACACATACACACTCACACAGACTCACACAATTCCTCACTCAGATACACAAACCCACACACACTCTTTCACTGTCACAAGCACATACACAGACACACAAATATTACCTCACACACTCACCCAAACACGCACACACACACACACACACACACACACACACACACAGACAGACAGACATACACACTCACACAGACACTCACACAAACACACACTCAGTCACACACTTACACAGACATGCACACACACACTCACACAGACACAAACCCACACACATTCTTTCACTCACAAAAGCGCACGCACACACACACACACACACACACACACGTGATATCTTCAGTTTATGCATGAATGTGTGTGTGTGTGTGTGTGTGTGTGTGTGTGTGTGTGTGTGTGTGTGTGTGTGTGTGTGTGTGTGTGTGTGTGTGTGTGTTACAGGCGTCAGGGCTGCAGGTTCGAGCAATGTATGACTTCACAGCTGAGGACGCAGACGAGCTCAACTTTCAGGCCGGAGACGTGATCGAGGTTCTGGATCAGTCCGATCGATCCTGGTGGAAAGGAGTCCTGCGCGGCAGAACCGGACTCTTCCCCGTCAACTACACCAATCCTCTCTGAACACACACACACACACACACACACACACACACTCTCTCTCTCTCTCTCTTTAAGATGACAGGGATCGGCCAATGCATCCCAGCAAGCATTTCTTGTTTTTAAAAGATGTCTAATAGATGTCTAATATGTCTAATAGACATCTAATATACGTTTAATATATATCAAATAGACATCTAATAGACATCTAATATATGTCTAATTTATGTCTAATAGATGTATAACAGACATGTAATATATGTCTAATATATGTCTAATAGATGTCTAGTAGATGTTTAATAGACGTCTAATATATGTCTAATAGATATCTAATAGACATCTAATAGACATCTAATATATGTTTAATATATGTCTAATAGACGTCTAATATATGTTTAATATGTCTAATAGATGTCTAATATACATTAATAAATGTCTAATAGATGTCTAATATAAATCTAAAAGATGTCCAATAGATGTCTAATATACGTCTAACAGATGTCTAATAGACATGTAACAGATGTCTAATAGATGTCTATTATACATCTAATATACATTTAATATATGTCTAATATATGTCTAATAGATGTCTAATAAACGTCTAATAGATGTTTAATATATGTCTGATAGATGTCTAATAGATGTCTAATAGATGTTTAATATATGTCTGATAGATGTCTAATAGATGTCTAATAGACGTCTAAACATAGTCATCTTGGCTAAAACAAGGCAAAATTTGTGCTGTCAGTGAAAATCTAATAAACGTCTAAGAACAGGCCAAAACTAGACTAATTATCAGATAAATAGAATTGTATGACCACTCATATAAAGTCTGTCTAATCTGTCTATTCGATGACTAGTCTAATTTTGGGCTATTCTTAGACGTCTATTAGATTTTTACTGCCAGCCCAGGTTTAGCCTTGTTTTAGCCAAGCTGTCTACATTTAGATGTTTATTAGATGTCCATTAAACAAAACATTGTTTGCTGGGATAGTGCAAATATAAGAGTTATGTATGTAAATTAAATATCACATTTCTATATTTTAGATTAAACAGCTTCAGTGTAAACAAACTGTCATTTGGTGTGAATTTGTTAAAAAATAAAGACTTAAATAAAGAGCAATGCAAAAGACAAAGAGCTTAAAACACCTTGATGGTGAAATCAAAAAAGAGAGAATAATATCTTCATAACTTCATCAAATGGACATAAATGTGCATTACCTCTGATCTATCTTCAGCTGGATTCAGCAAACTGTGTTTCATGTTCTCAGTCTAAGATTGAAAATAAAATATCTGAGCAACATTCAATAATTCAAATGCAGAAATAAACCAACACATAAATAAAGCAGTGTTCTGATCTGACCTACATCTGGAGAAAGTGAAACCATCAGCAGAGATTAATGATCTCTTAAAGGCACAGTACGCCCAAAAGAAGGTCAATTCTGTCATCGTTTCCTCATCCCCCAAACCTGTTTGAGTTTCTTTCTTCTGTTGAACACAGATGAAGAAATGCTGAAGAATGTTGGGGATTTTCTCAATGGCTGCTTTAACACCCTGTTTTGTTTTCAACAGAAGAAAGAAACTCATAGTTTAGAACCACTTTATTGAGTAAATAGTAAAATTTTGGATGAACTATCCCTTTAATGAATGCTCCAGCATACTGAAACATTAACTGTAGTGAACTGATAAATGCTGTAGTGTACATACCCTGTATTATAAAAAACTACAGTACTGGTCATTATTTGTTTATATTACTATAATTGTTGTGTTACTATACAACTAGAATCACCACAACAGATCAATTACTATAGTTGTTGTGTTACCATAGCAACTGTAGAATCACCACAACAGATCAATTACTATAGTTGTTGTGTTACTATAGCAACTGTAGAATCACCACAACAGATCAATTACTATAGTTGTTGTGTTACCATAGCAACTGTAGAATCACCACAACAGATCAATTACTATAGTTGTTGTGTTACCATAGCAACTGTAGAATCACCACAACAGATCAATTACTATAGTTGTTGTGTTACTATAGCAACTGTAGAATCCCCACAACTGATCAATTACTATAGTTGTTTTGTTACTATAGCAACTGTGGAATCACCACAACAGATCAGTTTCTATAGTTGTTGTGTTACCATAGCAACTGTATAATCACCACAACAGATCAATTACTATAGTTGTTGTGTTACCATAGCAACTGTAGAATCACCACAACAGATCAATTACTATAGTTGTTTTGTTACTATAGCAACTGTGGAATCACCACAACAGATCAGTTTCTATAGTTGTTGTGTTACCATAGCAACTGTAGAATCACCACAACAGATCAATTACTATAGTTGTTGTGTTACCATAGCAACTGTAGAATCACCACAACAGATCAATTACTATAGTTGTTGTGTTACTATAGCAACTGTAGAATCACCACAACAGATCAATTACTATAATTGTTGTCACGATAGCAACTGTAGAATCACCACTACAGATCAATTACTATAGTTGTTGTGTTACTATAGCAACTGTAGAATCACCACAACAGATCAATTACTATAATTGTTGTCACGATAGCAACTGTAGAATCACCACAACAGATCAATTACTATACATAGTTGTTGTGTTACCATAGCAACTGTGTTCTATAAATTTACAAAAATACTCAGTTGTTGTAACCCAATGTTTAGTTAATTTCTTAACTGTTTAGTTTGTCCCGAATTGACCCAACATTGGGTTAATAATATAACCCAGCACTTATTGTAGCCCACATCGAAAAAAAATACTATTGTAACTTATAGTATGTATAAGTGTTTTTAAACCATACTACACTCACAAAAACGCTGGATTGTTGTAACCCAATATTCGGTCAAATATGGACAATAAAACAATAGTTGGGTTAAAATTAGAGGTGTGAACCTACACTGGTCTCACGGTTCGGTTCGGTTACGATTATCATGCCATCGATTCGGTTCAATTCGATATCTCGGTGCATCACGGTGCATTGACGATTATTTCCATTCACAGTTTTATATTTTCTTCAGAGCACAGCAATTCTTGTATTAAAATGTATAAATATATTTATATTTACTATTTGTAAAACAATTTTGTCCTTTAATACAAACAGTCAGATATATAAACTGTACCTTTAAACAACACGAGCATTTATAGACCATTTTGAAGGATGTAAACAAAAACAATGGTCCTAACGTATTTCCTGTTGTACATTTTTAATTTCCATTGCTTCTGAGAATCCAAAAAGGTCCACATATTGATAAATAGTGTTATGACGGCTGATTTAAAATCAAGTTATGATTGAATTGCCTCTTGTTACAGTTAGGAAATAGTTTAACGTCAAGCAGGAAATGTTCATGGGCCAATGACATGACCACATCGAAATGGTCTATAGCAAATAAACAAATATAAATATCCCGCTCGCTTTCTGAGCCTTGTCTACCAAGTTCTTTCTTACACCCCTTTGATTGGCCAGGCGCTCAACAGAAAGGGCTGCGATTGGTTCTTACACGCTGGCGCTCTTCACAGATGCACTCATGGGCCACAGTGAGAGAGAGAGAGAAATGGAGATTACTTTCATTCTCTTAATTGCCGTGAAGTAGGGGCTTTTGCTGTAAGTGTCAGTGAAACACTGTCCTGCAAACACACACGCAGTGAAATTGTGCACAGTTTCAGAGTTTTTACGTAGTTAGAGCGTTGTAAATATTCGCGCTCGCGGCTCGCCGCCCTCGCCATAGTAAGCTACGGCAACATAGCGCATGTGAGATAAATGACGTCAGTAATAACCGGTTATGATTATTACTGAACCGATACCGAATTGTCCGCGTCTGCATCGCGGTGCACCGAAGAAACGATTAATTTTGACACCCCTAGTTAAAATGTAGTTTAAATTTAATTACCTAATGAAAGGTTTGTCTATATTTGACCCAACATGGGTTAATAACCAAGCATTTTATAACTGTATTAAAACAAAACAACAACAAAAAAACAAATATGGGCTACGCTTTAATAAATGCTGGGTCGTTGCAAATTTAATGTAAAAGTTTATCCCAGTTATAGGTTTGTGCATATTTGACCCAATAGTGTGTTAATGCAAGCCAGCATTTTTTTTTAGTCTGCATTGAAAAAAAAAATACTATAGTAACATATAATAGGGAGATAGTGTTTTTAAACCATTACACTCTAAAAAAGCTGGGTTATTGCAAATTTAATGTTAAAAGAATGTGTGTGTGTGTGTGTGTGTGTGTGTGTGTGTGTGTGTGTGTGTGTGTGTGTGTGTGTGTGTGTGTGTGTGTGTGTTTGTGACATATCAGGACACAAATCTGTATAATGACATAGGTATGACACAGGTATTACTAAAAGCAGGTGAAATATGAGGACATTGGTGACGTCCTCACTTCTCCAAAAGCTTCTAAATCACACAGGATGAGTTTGTTCAGGGAGTAAAGCTGTACACTGTCTCCTGTGATGGTTGGGTTTAGGGGTAGGGTGGGGTGAGGCCAATATAATATACGCTTTGATCTGTATAAAATGAATGGAAGCCTATGTAATGTACCCACTTTTCACAAAAACAAACATGTGTGTGTGTGTGTGTGTGTGTGTGTGTGTGCATATATATAATTTTATTTTTTGTTTGACAGCTTTTTCTAGAGTGTAGTTAAAAAACAATATCTACCTATTATACTTAGGTTACTATATATCGTACAAAGAATGTTTTGCCCATATTTGACCCAACATGGGTGAACACACCCAGCATGTTTAGAGTGAAGTGTACTTTGGATAATAAAAGATAAAGCCTCTGATTCACTCCGCGGTATCGGAGCTCCACCCACCCGCGCCGCTACACCTGGCCGCAGGTAAGACTCTTCAGCTCCGCGTTCAGAGCAGCAGCGGCAGCCGGTGATGGCGGAGTCCCAGGTCGAGGCTCTGGAGGACGGGCAGATCCCCCCCGCGGTGCCCGAGTCCCGTCCGCAGTTCTACTACAGCGAGAAGCAGCGGGTGGCGCTGGAGCAGCTCATAACCGGCGGAGACGGAGCCTTCAAGACCTACCTCAAGGTATGGGTCAGGGCGGATCGCCTGGGTTTAACCTATATTCGCACATTCGTTCATTTTTGAACAGTAATCATTTGTGAGGCGCTACTATCAATATTGGGTCTGAAATCGCATGCAAGAAGGACTTCAAAACAACATTTAATAGACTATCAACAGTGTTGTACTTTGATAGTCATGGCTGATAATGAATCAGCAGATTTACAATATGAGCAGTGTGTTCCTGCAAATCACCATCAATACACACACACACACACAGAGAAACATCCAAACATACAGAACCACATAACACACATTCACACACACACACACAGAGGAAACATCACTCAAAACTTTCCCTATTTAGAGAATACTTTCTGAAATTGTATCTGGAAGGTGAAGGTCCGAATGTGCGAATATAAAACAAACTTTACCTCAATAGTAAAATATCAGTGTTTTTCATCTCCACTTGAAGGAAGAGCAGAGCCACGACTTTCTGTCCGCGCGGGAAATCAAGAACATCACTGGAAGCTTCGTCAAATACCAGGAGGAGGATGGTGGAGGTCCCGGGGCGGAGAGGGGTCCCGGCGGGGCCAAAACGGAACTCCATGCATTCCACATACTGGCCGCAGATGTCGGACACTGAGGTGCCGCCGCTGGACATGGGCTGGCCGTCCTCCGGGCTCTTCAAAGGGGTCACCCGGGTGTCGGTGCACACACACCCGCCAAAACTCAACAGCCCGCACATCAAAGAGGTGGCGCGAAAACTCATCCAGGAGGCCAGCAAGGTCAGTCAGCGCGCTCGATATAAGAATATAGCCTAACAGGTAAAATAAAATACACCTGGATTAAATCAACAATGCCACTAGAAATACAGTCTTCCTTCACTATTGTTTTATTCCTGCACACTGATAAGCCATCTCTGAACTGCAGAAAGTCTTACTTTCTTGTCTTGATACTTGCTCAGATATCAAAACACTCTTAAACCAAAAGCATTTTCATGAAATGCACAAAATATTCTCGTTTTAAAAAATATTGAGTCAAAATGAAGTGATTTTTTCTTTAAAACAAGTAAAATAATCTGCCGCTGGCCAATGGGGTAATGAAATTGATCTTGTTTTCTCTTTGATTTAAGATTATTTTACTGACTTCATTGGCAGATTATATTGTGGTTAATAATTTATTTTAATAAACAAAATAATTTTTTTGGTTGCTTGTTTTATTATAAGATATTATTGGAACAAAAACAAGTCACCCCTGTTTTATTGTAGGTTATAGTAACAATCATAGTTTATGGTATGGTTTCTGTTGTTTACCATGGTTAACTCACATAGTTTCAGTTTCATTTTTAGTAAATAAAGCAGTTGATTTTACTGTAGTAAATCATTCATTTAACACAGAGCATGTTTAGTTAAGTTTTAAACTACTGTTAAAAATTAATATTAAAAAACAAGATACTTTTTACAGCTGCTGCTATTGTGTTAAATTCCTAAAAATTTATATCTTAACAAAAACTAGTTTTCTGGGTACTGTTAGGCTACTGCAGCTGATTATAATTATATATATATATATATAAAAATTTTAGTTGGTGACATGGTGGCTCAGTGGTTAGCACTGTGGCCTCACAGCAAGAAGGTTGCTGGTTTGAGTCCCAGCTGGGTCAGTTGGTGTTTCTGTGTTGGTGTGGGTGTTCTCCAGGTGCTCCAGTTTCCCCCACAGTCCAAACACATGCCCTTGGGGAATTGATGAACTACATTGGCCGTAGTGTATGAGTGTATGTGTGTGTGTGAATGAGTGTGTAGGGGTGTTTCCCAGTACTGGGTATCCACTGCGTAAAACATATGCTTGAATAGTTGGTGGTTCATTCCGCTGTGGCGACCCCTGAAGAGACTAAGCTGAAGGAAAATGAATGAATGAATATATATATATATATATATAAGTACATTTTTTAAAATCTTACTGTGTCTGTAGTAAATCTCAAAACATAATAAATAGACTTTAAATAAAGTACAGTTTTGGTGCTGTATATGATGTAGTAGTAAATCATTTAAAATACAAAACTAAGAATATAAATTTGTGTTGTTGTTTATATTATATAGCATAAAAATATTATTAAAACAAAAACAAGGCACCGCTGTTTTATTGTTATACTAAGGCTGCACGATATTGGAAAAATCTAACATTGTAATATTTTTTTTCATTCATTCATTCATTTTCTTTTCGGCTTAGTCCCTTTATTAATCTGTGGTCGCAACAGCGGAATGAACCGCCAACTTATCCAGCATATGTTTTGCGCTTCCAGCTGCAACCCAATACAGGGAAACATCCATACACACTTGCATTCACACACATACACTACTGCCAAAAGCTTATTCAATTCCCCTATAGTGCATGTGTTTGGACTGTGGGGGAAACCGGAGCACCCGGAGGAAACCCACACCAACACGGGGAGAACATGCAAACACACAGAAACACCAACTGACCCAGCCAGGGGTCGAACCAGCAACCTTCTTGCTGTGAGGTGATCGTGCTACGATATTTGTTTATTTTGCAATATATACTGCGACGTGAATACAATTTCACCAGGTGACTTAATATCTCTATTTGGAAAGAAATTATAATGTTAGATCAATTAGGATGATTCTGCAGTGGGACTGCATCTCCATAAATCTAATAAACAATCTAATACATTTTTTGGGGTCCCCCGACACGTTTTCGTTGGGGTCTGTGCTATTTGCAGTGCATTTCTGTATTTGCATGTGTTGTATTTTCATGCATAATGATCTATAAATACTGTCAAGATAAAGATACAACTGAAATGAAGTGTTTCATCATGTCCCGAGTCGAACAGTATTCAAGTACAGTAACTGAATGATACAAATCAAAATAATTTAATAAAAATAGTCGTAGTTAAGGTCACAAATGGTGCAATGTATTATACCTGTATATCAGTATACAATCACAGGCATCAAAAACACATGCAAATGATAAATTATTTAACATTTAAACACTATTTAACATTTGCACATTTAAAAATTGCACATATTCATTGCACTGATTCATTTATTTGAACCGTACACACCCACTGCACATGTACATTTGTAATTATGTTTATATATCTGCACACTTCTGATTATTAATAGCAACCTGTACATATATCCATCCATTGTAAATCTCTGTTCATAGCTAATACAACCTGTATATAATGTTCATAGCACATCCATCTGTAAATATCACCATAGTCTTTCTATAACTGCACTTCATATCGTATACCTGTATCCTGCACTTGCTGCTTATATTGCACTCCTGGGGTGCGTTTCCCAAACAACGACGTAACTCGCGGCTGAACTATCATAGTGCGATGCATCGTTTGGCAAAAGAACTATGTAGTGACGAGTGTTTCCCAAAACCCCTAGTTTCTCTGTCGCAGATCCATCGCTTGAACTACGTTAGTTATGACGCAAAACGCCCATAATGATGCTCTAAACGGGGTGGAGTAACTTCTTCAGAGAACAGCCCCATCATTTCTTTGTGCAAATTATATTGTTTTACACAAACACGCATTTAAAATAAAATCCAATGTTAGTTTTGGTAAAAACATGCACTCATTTTCCATATTAATTAAAATATATGTAAATGGAACATATAGGGCCTGTGTTTGCTTTACTAATATTATTGAGAAGTTGAACATTACATATTCTATTCTAAAACATAAAATCACTTACAAAAGCTAACACTATTCTAATATCATATATAAATCATATAAATAAATAAATAATGAGGCGATTTATTATAAATATATTTACTTTAATAATAATATTAATAATATTAATGATGATGATGATGATGATTATTATTATTATCATTATTATTATTATTTAGGATATTGTTTATTTATAAAAAAATATACAATTTCACATGCAAACCACAGCAGAAAGTTCTAACCCACAGACCCATGTCATATACAGCAGAGAAACTTAATAAATAACTCATTATAAAATAAAAGAATTAACGTATGCTATGTTTTTTATTTTCACAAGCTTTGGAGACGTACTGTAACATAATTCCCGCTTTTAAATATACCTATAGCTTTCGCCATGAGGCTGTGTTCAAAATGATATCAATGTTTTCAAAGTGCACTGCGAAGAGAGCACAATTGTCAACATGAAGATCGCTAAAACTGAACTGTAAACATACTTTGAAAGCAAATTACACCTAAGAGAGATTAACTTAATGCTTTTTTATTTTTAATAATTCCAACTTTGAATGTTACAATGTTCTAAATGAATAGGGCATAGGGGGGATAAGTGGGAATAGAACACAGCCAGGAACTATGTTTCTAACTACAGCTCCACAGGTGTCGTTTCAGGTGCTCGAGTTTGCGACGCAGTTTGCGAATGTTCGTTGGAGAGATGGATTTGGGAAACAGCAAATCAAAAAACTATGTTTGTAACGACGGAACTTCCGACCTTAGTTGGCTAACGATGGTTTTGGGAAACGCACCCCTGGTTAGACCTAAACTGCATTTAATTTCCTTGTACTTGTACATGTGTAATGACATTAAAGTTGAATCTAATCTAATCTAAATTATACAAACTCAACATCGCATATATTGTGCAGCCCTAACACTAACTATCATTGATTATGGTATGGTTTCTGACGGTTACACTGGTAAATATTTGCAAGAGCTTTCCTCACAATTATAATAGTGATTTTAATGAACTCGTTCTGTCGCTCATATCTCTAGAAATCCTAATAACAATGACACATTTCTCTGGAAGAGCACAACTGACGCTAGTGAAGGAGGTTTTTATTGTTCTGTGGAAAACATATAGCTGCTGGATTCTTTACGCTCGTGTTCAGACATGATGAGACGTGCGTTTCTGACGACTGATTCATGATTGATCTGCATTTCTGACTGAGTCTCCTGCTGATCTCAGTATAAGTGTGCTGAATATACGACGCTCCTGAACTGCATTAAGGAGGAATCCAATGTTTATTTTTGATTGTAAATCTCCCCAGAGCCGGACAGACGGGTTCAGGCATTTCTGTCTCTCACTGCAAATGATATAACTGCTCATAACTTTTCTTACTTTGATTTTTTGTCTCATTTCTAGAATATATAAAAAATACTGAAATCAAGAAGGATTTTATGAGACAAGCACAAAATATAGTCTTGTTTTAAGAAATAATGAGTCAAAATTAAGTCAGTTTTTAATTAAAACAAGCAAAATAATCTTACTTCAAAGTGTAAACAAGATTATTTTGCTTGTTTTAAGGTAAAACTCACTTCATTTTAACATGTTATTTCTGAAAACAAGACAACATGTTGTGCTTGTCTAGAAAAAGCCGACTGATTTAAGAGTGTTAGACGTTTGGACTAGAAACAAGATTAAACTAAGTTAAGAGGAGCATTTCTGCAGTTCAGAGATGGCTGCTATCTTATCAGTGTGCTGGATTAAGATAATCATAGTGAAGGGAGACTGTATTTCTTGTGGCATTTAATGACCCAGTGATTAAATGAAGGATCAGAAAACAAAGAGGAAGGAGAAAGTGAAAGCTCTTCAGAATGAATCAGCTGATTTACACTAATAACACTATGAGCAGTGTGTGTTTCTGTAAATCCCCATCAATACACACACATATAAAAACACACCCACATTTCACAAACACTCACACACACACACACACACACACACATGTACAGTGCATCCAGAAAGTATTGATAGTGCTTCATTTTTTCCACATGTTTTTGTTACAGGCTTAAATTCATGTATTTCCTCAACATTCTACACACAATCCCCCATAATGACAATGTGAAAAAGAGTTTTTGAAATTGTTGCAAATTTATTAAAAATAAAAAAGCTGTAAAATCACATGTACATCAGTATTCACAGGCTTTGCTTAATAGCTTTGTTGATGCACCTTTGGCAGCGATTACAGCCTCAAGTCTTCTTAAATATGATGCCACAAGCTCGGCTCACCTGTCTTTGGGAATTTTTGCCCATTCCTCTTTGCAGTACCTCTCAAGCTCTTTCAGGTTGGATGGGAAGCGACGGTGTACAGGCATTTTCAGATCTCTCCAGAGATGTTCAATAGGATTTAGGTCTGGGCTCTGGCTGGGCCACTTATTCACCGAGTTGTTGTGAAGCCACTCCATTGATATTTTGGCGGTGTGCTTTGGGTCATTGTCCTGCTGGAAGATGAAGCGTCGCCCCAGTCTGAGGTCAAGAGCACTCTGAAGCAGGTCTTCATTCAGGATGTCTCTGTACATTGCTGCATTCATCTTTCCCTCTATCCTGACTAGTCTTCCAGTTCCTGCTGCTGAAAAACATCCCCACAGCATGATGCTGCCACCACCATGCTTCACTGTAGGGATGGTGTTAGCCTGGTGATGAGCGCTGCCTGCTTTTCTCCAAACGTAACGCCTGGCGTTCACTCCAAAGAGTTCAATTTGAGTCTCATCAGAGTAGAGAGTTTAGTTTCTGATGCTCTGAGAGTCCTTCAGATGCCTTTTGGCAGATATCAGGTGGGGAGTGTCTTCCGTCTGGCCGCTCTACCATACAGGCCTGATTGGTGGATTGCTGCACAGATGGTTGTCCTTCTGTAAGGTTCTCCTCTCTCCACAGAAGAACGCTGGAGCTCAGACAGAGTGACCATCGGGTTATCGATCACCTCCCTGACTAAGGCCCTTCTCCCCCGATCACTCAGCTTAGATGGCCGGCCAGCTTTAGGAAGAGTCCTGGTGGTTCTCCATCTTCCACTTACGGATGATGGAGGCCACTGTGCTCACTGGAACTTTCAGAGCAGCAGAAATGTTTCTGTAACCTTCCCCAGCCGTGTGCCTCCAGACAATCCTGTCTCGGAGGTCTACAGACAATTCCTTTGTCTTCATGCTTGGTTTGTGCTTTGACATGCACTGTCAACCCTGGGCCCTTATATAGACAGGTGTATGCCTTTTCAGATCATGTCCAATCAGCTGAATTGACCACAGGTGAACTCCAATAAAGCTGCTGAAACATCTCAAGACTGATCAGAGGAAACAGAATGTAGCTGAGCTCAATGTAGAGCTTCACGCCAAAGCCTGTCAATACTGATGTACATGAGATTAATCAGCTTTTAATCTTTAATTAATTTGCAACAATTATAAAAACTCTTTTTCACATTGTCATTATGGGGGATTGTGTGTAGAATGTTGAGGAAATCAATAAAATGAATCCATTTTGGAATAAGGCTGTAACATAAAAACATGTGGAAAAAGTGAAGCGCTATCAATACTTTCCAGATGTATGTCTGATGTGTTTGTATATGTCTGTCCCTGTATATGTATTTATATGTGTGTGTGTCTCTGATGTCTGTCCCTGTATGTATGTGTGTGTGTATGTATATACATGTATGTATATGTATGTATATATCTGTGTGTGTGTGTGTGTGTGTGTGTGTGTCTGTATATGTTTATGTGTGTCTGTCTGTGCATGACTGTATATGAATGTATATGTATATGTGTGTGTGCATGTGTATATGTATGTTTGTGTGACTATATATGTGTGTGTTTTGTCCAGGTGATAGCGATTGTCATGGACCTGCTGACGGACCTCCAGATTCTGCAGGATGTCTTCGAGGCGTCTCAGCGTGGCGTTCCCGTCTACATCGTGCTGGACCTTCTCGGAGCGCCGCACTTTCTGGACATGTGCAGCCGCATGCAGGTTGGCGCTAAACAGCTGCAGGTACAGGATCAAAGACATTAACATCAATAACCACACATAAAACACACTGCACAGCTCTCTCTTACATGCTACACACTGCAAAAATGCTTTTCTTACTGAGAGTTTGTCTTGCTTCTAGTGCAAATATCTAAACACTCTAAAATCAAGAAGCATTTTCTGGACAAGCACAACATATAGTCTTGTTTTCAGACATAATGAGTCAAAATGAAGTGAGTTTTACATTAAACCAAGCAAAATAATCTTGTTTTCACTTTGAAGTTAGATTATAAAAATACATGGAAGTTCTGAAGGTCATGCTGGCAGATTGAAGCGTAAAAATAAAGTCTGTCAGGACTCCAGTGCTAGTTTGAATATGTGTGTGTGTGTGTGCGTGCGTGCGTGCGTGTGTGTAAATGCTGGAGAACTGACTGCTGTTGCTGAATGGACTGTTTGATTAGATTGAGTCCAGTCTGCAGATCAATAGTGTGTTCAGATGCGCTGCAGCACACTGAGACTGACACCTGCTGGACACAACAGATAATACACAACTAACAGCAGATTCTAAACATTCATTCATTCATTTTCTTTTCGGCTTAGTCCCTTTATTAATCTGTGGTCACCACAGCGGAATGAACCGCCAACTTATCCAGCATATGTTTTACACAGCGGATGCCCTTCCAGCTGCAACCCATCACTGGGAAACACCCATACACACTCATTCACACACACATACACTACGGACAATTTAGCTTACCCAATTCCCCTATAGCGCATGTGTTTGGACTTGTGGGGGAAACCGGAGCACCTGGCGGAAACACACACCAACACAGGGAGAACATGCAAACTGACCCAGCCGAGGCTCGAAGCAGCGACCTTCTTGCTGTGAGATGATTGTGCTACCCACTGCGCCACCGTGCTGCCGAATCTAAACATAAACTGATCATTATCATTCAACTGTGTGTGTATGTGTGGACACCAATATATTTATCCTTAAAATAATCATTAGTGAGCTCGGTGTGAACGGGCCTTCGGTCTGATGTTTTTTCTCTGTCCTGTTTGGGTCAGAACGTGCGGACGCGGACGATGAGGGGCGTCGGGCTGAATCTGTCCATGGGCAGAATACCTGGAAACGTCCACAGCAAATACATGCTCATCGACGGAGACAAGGTCATGTTCGGGACCTACAGGTGAACCACTGCAGTCTGACTGAAGGTTACATGTGTTTGATGGAGTAAATACGAGCCAGTGTTGAGTGCCTAAACCCATCTTAACCACTCTAAAATCACCGTAAATCACAGTTCGATTGGGCTTATTGCTTTAATGAAATGTTTACAGTATATCAGGGGTCTCAAACTCAAATTAGCGGGGGGCTATTCACCTTATTCTCCGCGTACGAGCGGGCGCAGCCATTTGAGTCATTTTGGCTCGAGACTTCCGGTCTCATTCACTTCCATTCATTTTTAGATGTTAAAAACAGCCCGTTCTGCTGCTTGATGTTGCAAACGGAGGTTTTCCCATTATATTATTCTGCTTTATCTGTATAATCATTCAAACACTTGTTTGTAGAGCGAGTAGTTTGACCGTTTTCAGCCGTTTATTATTCCTAGTCATTTCTCCCATAGGCAACTGAATCGGAAGTTCTAATACAATTGCAAAAACGAGCGCACTTCCGCGTTGAAGAATAAGGTCAATATCAGTGCTTGACAATTCATTGGAGGGCCTCTTTAACATTCTAGCACACCAAAAGTGGAAACTTGATGTAACTGATGCACTCAGACATTCTTCCCCAGAATATGAAAGCTCCTTCTTTTTGTTTCTTATTGTACATGTTGAAGGGCTAGTATAAATTGCTATGAAAATACTACAATGTAATAATAGACATTATTATTATTATTCTGTCCCAACCAATTGTTGCTTAACCTAAAGTTGAACAGATAGCGTGAGACAGCAGAAAGCAGATTGATTAACTTTAGTGACTTTACTTGCAATTATTCTTCTCAATATCTTTTTTTTTTTGTAAAACTACAATAAAGAGGGGGGAAATTATGTATATATTGACATTTACTTTACCATGTTTAATTTAGCCAGCAGTAAAACTTTACTAATGCACATTTTTAATACAAATCTTAATATGCATATGAGGAAAATCTATTAATTTGACCATTTCATTCGAATATTAACACAATTATCACATTTACACCACCAGCATAACGTGTCAGCTATTGGGATGTGTTTGTACAACAAAATACAGGTGGTATAAAACTGATTATAAAACAAATGACCCTTGAATATTTTCAAAAATAGAGCTTTAGTAAAAATAGAGCACTTACAAACATATTTTAACTGTTAAATCAGGCCCAGAAATTATCTGCATGTGTGTTACTCTCGACCACACGCTGAGAGAAACAGAAAGTAACCCGAATATACAGTACAGTACTTTAAATGTCCAGTTGGTAGGGGGTCAAAATCACAAGTGGGTATATGCGACTGCACAACATTGATA
This sequence comes from Danio kyathit, assembly GCA_903798195.1. Taxonomy (NCBI): domain Eukaryota; kingdom Metazoa; phylum Chordata; class Actinopteri; order Cypriniformes; family Danionidae; genus Danio; species Danio kyathit. The sequence goes on along the minus strand of LR812524.1, from coordinate 823,565 downwards.
GTGATTCAAAAATACATGTTTTGGCAGGCCTAATCTCATTATTGTTTTGACATCAGTTGTGAACCGGAGAGAGGAGGAGGGAGCGCCGCAAATGGCCCATGGGCCGGCAGTTTGAAACTGAAAAATTATTATATATTAAATATACCCTCCTAAATATTCCCTCCTGTATATTTCCCCTCCAAATTTCTGTTTAACGGAGAGCAGATTTCTTCAACACATTTCTAATCATAATAGTTTTAATAACTCATCTCTAATAACTGATTTGTTTTATCTTTGCCATGATGACAGTAAATAATATTAGACTAGATATTCTACTATCTTAAAGTGACATTTAAAGGCTTAATTATATTAATTAGGGTAAAGTTAGGGTAATTAGGCAAGTCATTGTATAACAGTGGTTTGTTCTGGAGACAATCCAAAACTAATATTGCTGAAGGGGGCTAATAATATTGAGCTTAAAATGGCTTTAAAACAATTAAAAACTGCTTTTATTCTAGCTGAAATAAAACAAATAAGACTTTCTCCAGAAGAACAAAATATTAGAGGAAATACTGTGAAAAATTCCTGAATCTGTTCAACATCATTTGGGAAATATTTAAAAAATATAAACAAACTAATGTTGACTTCAGCTGTATAATAACGTCGTCTCTGTTCCTGCAGCTTCTGCTGGAGCTCGTCTCGGATGGACAGAAACATGATTACGGTGATGTCGGGGCAGATTGTGGATTTCTACGATCATGATTTCCGAGAACTTTACGCCAATTCAGACAAACTGGATCTCTTTAAGGAGTTTCACCTCAGCAAACCCCAGACGGGGACTCTGTCTCGGGCCGCGGTCTCCAAAAGGCCCCCGGCAGCCACCTCACGATTCCAGGTGAATCTCGGAGACGCGACCCGTGGAGATCTGAAGATCCCGGCACACAAATACCACAATCCCAAATATCTGCTGGCTCTGGGGCAGATCCCGGGACCTGCAGAGCCCATGCAGGAGTTCCTGAAGACTATGGAGCCACAGGATCCTGAAGACCTGCAGGAGGACCTGCAGGGGGAGCCGGAGAACCTGCCGGTAGAGACAGAGAAGAAGAAAAACAAAAGACAGAAGAAGAAGAAGAAGAAAGGGGATAATACGAGTGACGCGGTTATTGATGAAAATACATCTAAACATGCAGATGAGAACTTTGAGAAAACGAGCATGAAGAAAAAGAGAAGTTGTTGGAGCTGCTTTGTGAAGTCTAAATGAGGATTCATTCACTTGTACACTTTTAAGGGGTCATGAACTACCTCTGTATTAATTTTGTAGTGTCATTTGAGGACCACTACATCAAAAAACATCCTCATTTACAAGTATTTCTGTGCTGTTTTTGACCCTCATCTCAACTTTCTGTTTGAATGGACGATTGCAGACTCTAAAGTAAACGCCCACTGCTCTGAATGGCTGTCAGTTTTGCATATTAATAAGTCTTAACTGACAGTGAAGTAGAAGTGGGTGTTGATGTTCCTTGGGGGCGGGGCTTATCCACACTATTACATTATAGAGTGGAACATTCCAGAACCTGTTGTTGTTGTCTTCAATATAAGCTGATTTTACAGGAAATATTAAGGGCTGAGTTCTATTCTAATGTGTCCCAAATCACAGAATTTGTTCACTTGTACACTTTAAAGGGGTCATGAACTACCTCTGTTTAATTTTGTTATTCTTTGAGAACCACTACATCAAAAACATCGTCATTTACAAGTATTTCTGTGCTGTTTTTGACCCTCAACTCATTTCTGTTTGAAAGGATGATTGCAGACTCTGAAGTAAACGCCCACTGCTCTGATTGGCTGACTGTTTTGCATATTAATAAGTCTAAACAGACAGGGAAGTATTGGACTATTTCTCTGTGTATTTTTGACCCTCATTTGATCTCTGATTGAATGGGCGTGGCCAACTGTAGATTAAAATAAATGCCCACTACTCTGATTAGCTGATAGTTTTGCATATTAATAAGTTTCAACAGGCAGTGGGTGTCGAGTCTTCTTTAGGGGTGGGGCTTATCCACACTATTACATCATAGAGTTGAACATTCCAGAGCTTGTTGTCTTTGTCTTCAATATAAGCTGATTGTACAGGAACTATAAAGGGTTGAGTTCTATTCTAATCACACGCATTTGTCCACTCGTACACTTTTAAGGGGTCATGAACTACCTCTACATCAAAAACGTCTTCAATTACAAGTTTTTTCTGTGCAGTTTTTGACCCGCATCTCAACTTTCTGTTTAAATGGCCAATTGTAGACTCAGAAGTAAACACCCACTGCTCTGATTGGCTGATAGTTTTGCATATTAATAAGGATAAACGGCCAGTGGTGTCAATCTTCTTTGGGGGCGGGGCTTATCCACATTTTTACATCATAAATTAGAGAGTGTAACATTCCAGAACCTGTTTTTGTCTTCAATATAAGCTGATTTTACAAGAACTACAAAGTGTTGAGTTCTATTCTAATGTGTCCCAAATCACAGGATTCGTTCACTTGTACACTTTTAAGGAGTCATAACATACCTCTGTATTAATCTTGTGTTATTTTTCAAGGACCACTACATCAAAAAACATCCTCATTTACAAGTGTTTCTGTGCTGTTTTTGACTCTAATCTAAATTTTCTGTTTGAAAGGATGATTGCAGACTCTGAAGTAAACACCCACTGCTCTGATTGGCTGACTGTTTTGCATATTAATAAGTCTAAACAGACAGTGAAGTATTGGACTATTTCTCTGAGCGGTTTTTGATTCTCATCTGAACTCTGATTGAATGGGCGTGGCCAATTGTAAACTCAGAAGTAAACGCCCAATGCTCTAATTGGCTGATAGTTTTGTTTATTAACAAAGCTAAACAGACAGTGCAATTGATCTTCTTTGTAGGCGGGGCTTATTCACATTATTACATTAGAAAGTAGAGAGTGGAACATTCCAGAGCCTGTTGTTTTTGTCTTTAATATAAGCTGATTTTACAGGAATTAAAGTGTGGAGTTCTGTTCACAGCGTTTGTTCACTCGTACACTTTTAAGGGGTCATACACTACCTCTGTATTAATTTTGTAGTGTCCTTTGAGATCCACCGCAACAAAAACATCGTCATTTACAAGTGTTTCTGTGCTGTTTTTGACCCTAATCTCATTTCTGTTTGAATAGACAATTGCACACTCTGAGGTGAACACCCACTGCTCTGATTGGCTGATAGTTTAGCATATTAATAAGGCTAAACAGACAGTGAAGTATTGGACTATTTCTCTGAGCTGTTTTTGATTCCAATCTGGACTCTGATTGATTGGGCGTGGCCAATTGTAGACTCAGAAGTAAACGCCCACTGCTCTAATTGGCTGATAGTTTAGCATATTAATAAGGTTAATAAGAGTCAATCTTCCTTGGGGGTGGGGCCTATCCACACTATTACTTCATAGAGTGGAACACTTGTTCACTTTTAAGGGGTCATGACCTATCTCTGTTTTAATTTTGTATTGTCCTTGGAAGACCACTCTATCAAAAAAACATCCTCATATACAAGTATTTCTGTGCTGTTTTTGACCCTCAACTTTGCTTAATGGACACTTGTAGACTCAGAAGTAAACGCCCACTGCTCTGATTGGCTGACTGTTTTGCATATTAATAAGTCTAAACAGACAGTGAAGTATTGGACTATTTCTCTGTGCTGTTTTTGACCCTCATTTGAACTCTGATTGAATGGGCGTGGCCAATTGTAGACTAAAATAAATGCCCACTACTCTGATTGGCTGATAGTTTTGCATATTAACAAGTCTAAACAGGCAGTGAAGTCTATTTTTATCTTGAACACTCAAGACTTTTTTAAATGAATGTGAATGCCAACTTTATGTTTATATAATATTTAGTTAAAGAGTAACATTTTTAATAAAGTAAAATGTCTAAATTGCATTAAAACGTTTCTGGAAAGTCTGTTTTCTAGAGCGTAAACCAGGGGTCACCAATCTCGGTCCTGGAGGGCCGGTGTCCCTCCAGTGTTTAGCTCCAACTTGCCTCAACACACCTGCCTGGGTGTTTTAAGTATACCTAGTAAGACCTTAATTAGCTTGTTCAGGTGTGTTTGATTAAGGTTGGAGCTAAAATATGCAGGACACCGGCCCTCCAGGAACAAGTTTGGTGACCCCTGGCGTAAACTATAGTATAAATTAAAATGACTATAGTATTTATTCATGTGGAAGGGTCATTTTGAGCATCCTAAAGCATTTGAAAACTGTTCATTTTTAGTATTTTATATGCATCTTCTCCTATAAAATCCTCTTGTTTGTTCATTCTTGTTGGTTAAAAGAGTTTTAAATGTGTTGAGTGAGAAACAGCAACTGTGAATCAGTGTGTGTTCGCCCTCTGCTGGTGGATATCTGCATGCACACTTCAGTTTGACTGTGTGTGTATCGTTTGAGAGAGTGTGTGTGTGTGTGTGTGTGTGTGTATGTGTGTATCATTGTTTAAGAGTGCCTGTGCGTTTGACTGTATGGGTGTGTGTGTGAGAGAGAGATAGAGAGTATGTGTGTGTGTGTGTGTGTCTGAAATTAGAAATTGCGTTGCATTATATTTGAACTATTAAACGAGTGTATTCTACATGATGAATGCAGCTCATCTGTATTCTTACATTCATTACCCTTCTTGAAATTAAGCAGGAATGTAAAATTATGAACAGTAAGGGAAGGCCAGAGGTGTTGAGGTCACGGTTTATCATGTATAATCATGTATAAGCCATGGACTTTCCTGGTTCATTTGCGGTTCAGCAACAAAAGACGTGTGTATTAGCAGTACATGTATAGTCAGTGTTAGTGTGTTGGGGAAGTGTGTGATTTCAGATCTTTCACTGTGTTCTGCAACAGCTCTGGGCAGGAAGTGTCCACACACACACACACACACACACGTGATGAGTGTGAATGAAATGCAGAATATGATGTCGGACAGGAGAATCAATCTGTACCGCCGGATAACCCAAACATGATCAAATAACATAATAAAACGACGGACATCTCCACATATCCAGTCATGGAAACATCATTTCTGAATGTTCAGACTTAAATACACTACACTGAGGGAATATTCTGCTTTAATCCTTTTCCTGAGCTGATGTTGTGGTGGTCATGGAGGAGTGGAGAGCATGAGACTGATTCCTGTAAGACCCCAGTGAGCGATGAGTCCTCGCATTGATCCCGTGGGCCAGCCTGAACACCCGCCGGTGACCTCTCCTCCTGCAGCTTCTTCATGATGGACGTCCAGTGTTCTCCAGCCTCCGGCGCTTAGACTGCAGCTCTGCACAAGAGGTTTGGCCAGAGGAGAAATGGTCATGCCCAACTGCGCCAGGTTTCTCTCCTTCACTTTGGTCAATTGGTGAAGTTTGTTCCTCCACTGTCGTCTCTGGCTTGCTTGGTTTGAGACATGTGTTTCTGTGCATGGATGGATTGAAGATTAAACCACACTGAACTGAACTTCAACTCTGAAAACTGGACTGACACAGCTTCAGTTCACTAGAACTTCTGTGTTCAGCTGCTACGACACAATCTACACTGTAGAAGAGCTGGAGAAATAAACATGAACTGAATTGAATAGCATTGTGCAAGTATTAGGAGATAATCTGTTGCTAATAAAGAAAGATTTGGTTTAGAGCACCAGCAGATGTCACACACACACACACACACACACTGGTGTCCTGATGGAGGAAGTGAAAGCATGAGCTCATTTCACGTTTCCCCTTTTAGATGTCGCCGTTACGTGAATAAAACCAGAGTTTATTCTGTCGCGCAGATGCTGAGGATTCTATTCCTGCTTAATTCTGGAGAGATTTGACATGCTGCGAAACTCATGAGATCACAGAAACACACTTAAATATATCTGAGAGAGAGTGTGCGTGTGTGTGCATGTGTGTGTGTGTGTGTGTATTTGTAGAATCACACACTGTATAATATATCTGTTCATGAACACTTTCTGTATTGTGTGTGTGTGTTTATTTGCAGTGGTGAGTTGCATTATGGGATGTTGAGCTCTGCTCCGTCCACTTCTGATGTTGACAATTCAACTCTACAGTTTAACAAAGTGACTTTTATTGACATTTAGTCATTTGAAATAATATATAATGTATAAGAAATAATAATATCTAGAGAAATAAGTGTGTAAAATAACAGAAAATGTGCTGCAGTTTATTACAAGGTGCTGTGTAGCGTAATTTACAACACCAACACACACAATACAGCACTGCACACTGTTACACACGACAATAAAATACACTTTTTACAACTTCTCAAGGTTATAAGCTGCTGGAAGAAAGGTTGCATAATGCAATTTAAAAGCAGAAATAAATAAAGATGAATAAAAACATTTTTATTTATAATTTATGGATTTATTTTACAGAGCAGAGATCTTGGCAGGTGTTCAAAAAGGTTTAATTATTATATTAAGCGGTGTTATACAATCTAAATATTTTAATAGTTTTAAGGGTTAAAAAGAAAGGGATGGGTCAACAGTGTGGTTATACATTTAACTACAAATGTCATTCATTTTCCTTTTATTTATCAGGGGTCACCACAGTGGAATGAACCGCCAACTATTCCAGCATACGTTTTACACTGCAGATGCCCTTCCTTCCCATACACACTCATACACATACACTACAACCAGTGTAGTTGATCAATTCCCCTATAGCGCATGTGTTTGGACTGTGGGGGAAACCGGAGCACCCGGAGGAAACCCACACCAACACGGGGAGAACATGCAAACTCCACACAGATACACACACTGTCCCAGGCGAGGCTCGAACCAGCGACCTTCTTGCGGTGAGGCCACAGTGCTAACCACTGAGTCACCCCACAAATGTAATTACAGGCAGATGATTAAAAAAATAAATAAATACAATGTAAAAACATGCATCAGTGACTCATTTCAATGCAAGTACATAGTAATTAAGGACACTTAATATAAAGTTGGAGTGTATGCTTATTAATACATTAGCAAATGCTGTGACCTAGTTTTAAAATAGAAACCGATAACAGACGACCATTTAAAGGTTATTTTTATATATTTAAACAACTTTGGGGTAAGAAATGTACGTCTTTTAAATGATAGACATCCTTTACTGACCCTCAAACCTTCTTCTGCTGAATCTAAAGGAAGAAAGCTGGAAACTGATAAGCTTTGACGTTCATATGATCTGCTTTTCCAACTCTCCTTGCTTTTATACAGTTTTGCCCAGCAGGTGTCGCTAGCTTGAGGAGATTCGAACACTTCAAACCACTGAATCGTTTTACGACGCAAATGGTTCAATTGATTCAAAGCTTTAAATTCTCCCCAGTGGTAATTAACACACAGTGATATGAACTACTATAACAGCTGCACATGTTCCCTTCACGTGGCTCTTGTAAGACAAAGAACAGGTAAAAACGGTCCGAGAAACTCACCTATCAGCGAGGCGCGACTGCACGCGATGAAGGCGCTGAACATCTCAAATGACGTCATCATCAGGTTAAAGGTCATCATGTTGACGACCTTTATTTTATTCAGGCATAAAATATTACTAATTATTTTAATAATAATTAGATTTGACAGGCTTTTTCAAGATTGCATTGAGAAACGGGCGTTTTGGGCATTACAGGGCAAAAATTATCCCTATAGTATACAGTATATATTATAATTAATACATTCATTTATTCATTTTCTTTTCGGCTTAGTCCCTTTATTAATCAGGGGTCACCACAGTGGAATGAACCGCCAACTTATCCAGCATGTTTTACGCAGCGGATGCCCTTTCAACTGCAACGCATCACTGGAAAACACCCATACACACTCATTCACACTCATACACTACGGCCAATGTAGTTGATCAGTTCCCCTATAGCACATGTGTTTGGACTGTAGGAGAAACCGGAGCATCTGGAGGAAACCCACACCAACACGGGGAGAACATGCAAACTCCACACAGAAACACCAACTGACCCAGCCGAGACTCGAACCAGCGACCTTCTTGCTGTGAGGCGAACGTGCTACCCACTGCGCCACTGTGCTGCCCTATATATAATAATATTATATAGATTACACGATGATTATTATATATTATGTATATAATAATATAATACTTCACATAATAATATAATTGTATAAATCTATATCTATAAATTCTATTATTTACTATGTGTGTTATTTACAATGTGTGTGTGTGTGTGTGTGTGTGTGTATGTGTGTGTGTGTGTGTGCGTGTGTGTGTGTGTTTGTGGGTGTGTGTGTGTGTGTCTGTACAAATTCATGTCATTTACAGGGATACAAACTTGTGTCTGTGTGTGTACGTATGTTTTTGTGTATGTATGTGTGCGTGTGTGTCTGTGCATGTGTGAGTGTGCGCATATGTGTGTGCGCTCTAAAAGAGGAGCTTCTTCTTTCAGCAAAACCAACCCCAGTCAGGAACACTGAATTCTGCTGAATCCACAGAGCTCATGTCGTCACGCAGAGTCTGAAATAACTTTAATTAAATAATTAGGTGAACCATTCATCAGCTACTAACATTCATATGATCTATAATATTTACATAGATATTTTACAGAAGAAACATCAGTAGATACACACATATGCACACACACACACACACACACACACACACACATGTTCTTTTACAATAATAATCTCTACTCACTTCCTCCACAGCATTCTGAACTACAGCTGATAAACCTTTCAATCAATGTCTGTGATGTTGTGCTTCTTCTCGTGGCTGTTTGCTTTGCTTTCAGTCCTTGAGAATAAAGCGAGTGTGAAGATATCCACGCAGAGCTGATAGGTGTGTGTGTGTGTTTGTGTGTGTGTGTGTGTGTGATCTCCAGCATTTCGGGGAGGATAAAAGAGAAGATCCCTGCACACAGCAGGGGACACAGCAGAGCCGCAGTATTAACCCTGAGTGATTGATCGAGCTGATATTGTACAGTCATATATTGATCCACAGCTGATGGTTTGATGATTGATCATCAGTGTTTGTTCATGAAGCCAGCGCACGCTCTCGTATCTCTGAGTGTGTGTGTGTGTTCGCTTCTTCATTTCTCAGCTGCTTTACCGGTGACCTTCTTCTTGCGGATGGAAACCAGATCATAGAAGGGATCTTTAGTGATGCTGGCCCTGTGGATGGACACACACACACACACACACACACACACAGGATTCAGTTAATGATACATTTATAATAAATCATTCCAATGTAAGGAATGGAAAATTATTGAAATGTACCTGCAATTCTAGAAGTGTGTGTGTGTGTGTGTAATGTATGTGAGTTTGTGTGTGTAATGTGTGTGTACCTGATGGACTCTATCCACTGGTCTCTCTCCTCCGCTGTAGATGCGCTGATGGTGTATGACTGGTGTTTTCCCTCCACCACGCGTCCGTCTGTCTCCGTCTTACAGGCTTTGATCTTCTGCCCTCGACTGTTGGGGTTGTAGAGCTCCAGACAGTACTGCATAGGTCATAGGTCAAAGGTCAGAGGTCAACTATTACTAATGTTAACCAAACCCACACTGTAGTCTATGGATGGATGGATGGATGGATGGATGGATGGATGGATGGATGGATGGATGGACGGACGGACGGACGGACGGACGGACGGACGGACGGACGGACAGACAGACAGACAGACAGACAGACAGACAGACAGACAGACAGACAGACAGACAGACAGATAGATAGAGAGATGGATGGATGGATGGATGGATGGATGGATGGATGGATGGATGGATGGATGGATGGATGGATGGATGGATGGATAGATAGATAGATAGATAGATAGATAGATAGATAGATAGATAGATAGATAGATAGATAGATAGATAGATAGATAGATAGATGTGTTCTCACCGGTTTGCGTTGAAAGATGACTTCTCTGACGCACAGATTCTCCAGAGGAATGATCCCGCGCGGCTCTTTATCCTGAACACAAACACCGCCGTCAGTCCTGATCCACAAACACACCTTCATTTAATCATTAATAATAATAATCATAACTCTTACTGTGGTGTATTCAAAATAATACAGGCAGTTATCAGTCAGGATGAACCAGCGGCGCTTCCACGTCTTCACACGACCGCCTGCAGGTGACAACAATACAGCAGAGGATTAATGTGAATGATCTGGATTTTATAAAAATAAAAAAAATGCATTAAATTAAAAAACGTAACTTAAAAATGTAACTAAATTTTAAAAAGTAACAATTTAATTTTGTAACAAAATTAAATATAGATCAAATAAAATAAAAATAAATAAATAAATAAAATAAAACAGAGCTCAAAAGAAACTCAGTATAGTATTAGTAATCTTTTAAAAGTATTGCATTACGATTTTACATTAAATCTTAAAAAAAAACTACATTTGTTACGTAATTACCTTTTAAGGAAAGTAATTAGTAATAACTAAAGTAATTAAGGAACATTATATTTGTGTGACTTTATGCTAGGGCTGGGCGATATGGCAAAAAAAAAAATCTCGATTTTTTTCATAAAGTTTGACCGATTCACGATTTCGATTTCGATTTTTTATTTATTTTTTTATTAATTTTTTTTACTGTGTAACTACCTTACCAGCTTACCTTGTTCATTTAAATTTAAATAAATGCTGAAACTAGTTTTTTCATGCTCACTTGTAAAAGAAAAGCAATAGTGTGACTAAACGCGGTTATGGCACTCTCTCATATAGGGATGATAATCATAGCTACAATAGAAGTCACAGCAGGTCATATGTTGTGCAGCTTTGGGCAAATTTTATTTGGAGAGAAAATGACCAAAATGTAACGTGAAGATTGAAAAGGATTGGAGGGGAAATAAATATTAAAATCTCTGTACATAACAGAAAAATAAACAATGATAATGCAACAATAGTTTATCTGTATTAGTGGCATGGCAGAAATTTATATTTAGACAGGCCTTGTCAAAGTGAGCGGGCACTTTCACTAATAAAAAATATAGCACTTAAATTATTTCATAACAATCAATAAAATAACAGCGGTTTTATATCAAAAGTTGGTAATGATATAAAATATACTGCATTTTGATGGTAAAATATAACCATTTAAACGATTTCAGTATTCAAACATTAAATAACGAATGCATCAAGTTAAATATAAAAAAAACAAATGAAACAACACACAGCATATCAGGATATAAAGGACTATATTTAGCAAAATGCTGCTCTTTTTATCTTTGTAATTTTATAGTTTTATTTTTGTTATTTTAATTATTTTTTGTCTTCATAAATAACTAACGAGCTAGGCTATAGACAAATATCTGCTTGACGTTTTAGAAAATATTTGTGCGTAGCTCCACCACCCAGTGTATATTAAAGATCACCGTGAACAACAAAAAACCCCACAGAAACCTGTTACATATCTGTCTATATTTAAATGTCTATCTTATATTTAACTGAATCGTATAATAGCCTATAGCTGAAATGTTGGAAATTGCTTAATTTATTTTTATAAAACATTTGTCGATACGTATTGATATTTTTTGGAGTAAAAACTGCTGACATTTAAGAATCCATATTTATTTTATTCATTCATTCACTTTACTTGTTTATTGGTGCATATATGGGTTATGATTTAATTCAAACAGTACCTTGGCAGCTACTGTGCCACTCCGTAATTCAAGCAAAAGTCCAAATTAAAGAAAGATTTGACTTTCTGCGGTGACCGACATTTACAACACGCCGTAACCGTGCTTCAGGTGGTGCGCGGGTCCCCGTCTCGCAGCTCGCGCGGGAGACACAGACGGCTGCGGGACGCGAACAACAGCACGACGCGCATGGAAACATTCGCGAGGCTGACTGCGGGGCTGTGGTTGCTCTAGCGGGAAAATGTCCCGGTGTTCCCAATTGCCGGTCCGCCCTGGCGCGCTTCCGCTACCAGCTGTGGCAGCACATCAACAGAGCCGCGACGTCAACACACAGAATCAGCACAATTCAGCACGGTTGTCTAACAGTTTAGAACGGTTTGGCACGATAGTGGAAAAGCGGCTTTAATATTTTTATTAAAAAACCGCGATTCCTCGATTTTGTAAAAAATAAAATCGTCTTAAAACGTAAATTCGAATTAATCGAAAAAATCGAAAAAAACCGCCCAGCCCTACTTTATGCATTTGATTGTTTGTAATAATACAATGTTCCACTGTATGACTCTATAGTGGATAAGCTCCACCTCCACACAAGATCAACGCCCACTTCAACTTCACTGTCTGTTTAGCCTTGTTAACATGCAAAACTCTAAGCCAATCAGAGCAGTGGGTGTTTACTTCTAGGTCTACAATTGGCCACGCCCACTCAAACAGAGCATTCTGATGAGTCAAGTGCTGCGTCGGAAATCGCCTACTACTCAGTATGTACTGCATTTGGATTTAAACATACTACTCAGCCGTTAGAACTATACAGTATGAATGAAAGTAGAATGAATGGAACTCGGATGTACTACATCTGCCAGTTGCATCAATTCACTCCCATTAATGAATTCTCTCACAGTGCACAATGGGATAGTGTAGCATCCATCATCCAATGCGCACTTCAGATACTCGCTGGAAGTAATAGGTCATCCGGGTACTTCTTGCATACTGTTTTTCGAATTCTATGAATTCGGACATACTACTCGGCTCGCATACTGTTTTTAGCGTACTATATAGTATGGAAGCATGCGATTTTGAACACAGCAAAATACTTCCAATATTAAGATGTGGTTTGATATCTTGATAACATTATAAGATAATATTTTTCTTGCTTTACCTAGTTTGAGCAGCCATCCTTCTCGATCAGGGTTGAAGAAAGTGTGTGTCAGATCATTCCCATCATCCTCTGGGATCTTGAACGGTTCGTTGCGAATGCTGTTGTACAGATTCTGATGAGACCAAAAGAATGACAATTTATTTTATACATCACTATTAAACAAAACCAGGGTATTTTATCTTTATTCATCCTGCAAAAGATGTCAACTATGCATGTTTAACTACAAATATTCTCGGTAATATGAAAAGGTTTCATCATTTCTTCATAATACTTCATCCTTTTTATTTGTACTTTATATTGTATAATTATTTAATTTGTATTACTAAGAGATGTGGACTAGAGATAAATGTAAATTATGCAAACACTGAACCATAATGATTTAATCTAAAGCCAAAACTATGAAAACTAAACAGAACTGTGTTCTCAAAAATAAAAAAATAACTAAAACTAACAAAAGCAACAAGGAATTTTGGATGGAGGTGACTTAATATTCATTCATTCATTTTCTTTTCAGCTTAATCCCTTTATTAATCTGGGGTCACCACAGCAGAATGAACCGCCAACTTATCCAGCATATGTTTTTACGCAGCGGATGCCCTTCCAGCTGCAACCCATCACTGGGAAACATCCATACTCACTCATTCACTACAGACAATTTAGCTTTCCTAATTCCCCTATAGCGCATGTGTTTGGACTGTGGGGGAAACCGGAGCACCTGGAGGAAACCCACGCGAACGCAGGGAGAACATGCAAACTCCACACAGAAACACCAACTGACTCAGTCTAGGCTTGAACCATCGACCTTCTTGCTGTGAGGCGACAGCACTACCTATTGCGCCACTGCATCACCTGACTCAATATACAGTATTTCACAATTTATTTCCATTCCAATTCCTTGATGTCCTGGATTATGTATGTTGAATATGTATGAAGTCAGCTGCGCTTTGTCTACTAAAGAAAGAAAATTGATTGATTTATGTTTAAAACACGCAAGGTGCTGTATTGCTTTATGTTGGAGAAATGTTAATTGCCCCTCCATTGGATATTGGTTGAGAAACCTTACAACATGTTGGCTCTTGAAAAGCCCACATATATAATAGGGAAAAATCCTCAGATTTTTGTGATATCTGGGAGGTGTTTTTGAACTTTGTGAAAAATGTAGATATTGAAGAAGCTTTGGAGGTCTGAAGTTGTGGAATGTGAAGCGGTGCTTGATTAGATTTCTTTTTTATTTTAATTAATTAATTTATTTTAATATTATTATTTTTTTATTATATTTTTTTTTAATAGGGATTATTATTTAATTTTTCCTTAAACCTGTCTGTGGTAAGTTTTGGGTATTGGGGTTATGGAATTATTGGCTGTTTCTCAATATGCGTTCTTCAGCGGTCTTGCGTCCTCGTGTTCTCGTGTAACGTCATCATCAGCTGCCAAAGTTCAGTTCCAATACTCAAGATGGCAAGTACAGAGGACGCGTGAAACTTCCCGGATGTGTTCTTGATATTGAGGACGCACCGATGCAGACTTGAGCACCGATCTCGCTCTAGAAGTCCCAGAAGTCATTGCGATTGGAGGTGGGAAGCGCAGCATTTTATTTAGATTTATTATTAAAGTTCTGGAGATATAACTTATTTACCTCAAGAGTTTCCCCTAAATGAAACGGTGAATATAAACATTACCATGGACATCCTAATAAAGGAATAAACACATTAAGAGTGTTTGTTTGCTCAAATTCGTATTAAAATCAGTTTTATTTGTATTGTGCAGCGTATATTTATAATGTTTTTATGCATAATATATATTTTGAAAAGGGGAAAAACAATAAATCATTGTATAAATGCTGTAATGTTTAAATAAATTTTTATTTAAAACGCGTGAAGGTCACGTGACCATCAGGAACAACCAGGGAAGAACGCAGCATCTCATGTCTCACAGGACGCGTTCTCTGTTCTCGTGGTCTCCCGAGTTCGTTCTACCGAGGACACCTGGCAAGACCAGTCTCCACAAGAACGCAAGTCCGTTCTCAGCGTTCTTGGAATTGAGAAACAGCCAATGTAAAACCTTGAAAAAACCTCAATAAAGACATGTTATACAAAACTAACAAAAGCATTACTGAAACTGACTGAAACAAAACCTGAAATTTACAGCAAATTTAAAAATAGTATTACAGTCTTTACTTTGTTTTGTTTATTTAAATGTTTATCACATTTTTTGCGAGTAAGCAATAGTAATATGTGTAAAAAAATGTTAAATTACAAATAATTTTTTGAATCTTTTCTCTTCAATAAAACATATTAGAACCAAAATATTTGCATTGAAATAAAAACTAATATAAATATGCAAAACTATAATAACGTTGCAATGAACAATACATACTGTAATTCATTCATTCATTTTCCTTTGGCTTAGTCCCTTATTTATCAGGGGTCACCACTGTGGAATGAACC